>CM076577.1:1209238299-1209686569 GCA_034641835.2 Pinus albicaulis
TTACCTTTGGGAGTAGTTCACCCAGGATCGATGGGGAGACAGATGCGCAGTACTTGGTGGTATCTGTGGGGACTCACACACCTGACTCGCTTCGACATCACTCACAGGTACAACTGATTATGTTATTGACCTTTGGCACTTTGGGCATGAGCAGCAGGGTACGCGATGCTCACTCAAGATATTTGGATGACACTCAGCACACTAGGGGAGAGATTTCTCAGCAGTGGCACTGGGTTGGAGCGCTAGTTGACAGCCACAGGTTAGGGGATGAGATGATCCTCTGCAGTGGTGACACATCAGTCATTGTTGGGCCTACGCTTGGGGAGCAGGTCATGAGGGAGACATGCATCATTTTTCCCTCAGGGCATGTTGAGATCATGCATGAGCAGAGGATACTGGGTTCAACAGAGGTAGCATCTCGGCATACGTCTGGACTCCAGACATTGTATCTACACTTCATTGAGAGGGTGGATGGCATATTCAGTGCAGATGAGGTGGCGGAGGTAAAACTGGAGGGCATTCCTTCTGTATGCCAGGGTGAGGACTCTTCTTCATATGAGTCCATAGGATCAGTGGAGGTCGCTTCCGGGGAGCGAGAACAGTAAGATGCATTGACATCGAGTACGATGACAGCAGTTGTAGATCCATATCCTCTAGAGGTGTTGGAGGTTGATGGGATTGTTCCGTAGGAGGCTAGTAGACAGCAGGCGCTGTTGGATATGGTGGAGCATCCATCTGTGGGGCGACACAGGGATGAGGCGCAGATAGATGTACTCACAGTGAGCAGAGCTGTAGTGTTTTTAGTGGGTAGCACTCTCCAGGGGTACATCGATGGAGCTTGCAGCATACCTTGCCCACTTTTGCCCATTATAGAAAGAGGGGCTTCCTTCTATAGGCAGTTTCCATTGGCAGACAGGGCAGAGCAGTGGGAGATGATTACAGGCTGGCGGAAACATCCCAGGCATGTTCCATATACCGTTGTTGTTGCTGCATCGGGTTCTTCTTCCAGGATGGACTGGCGGGAGATCATGAGTTGGTACCCTCTTGATGGTACGGTACTCTTCGTAGGGAGCATAGTGGAGCAGGGGCCCATGGACATAGTAGAGGGTACAGATTCCAGATGGCAGGGGGCCATAGGTCGTCATTTCTTCAGCACTCCATCCCAATCTCAGCAGAGCAGGGTCAGCATGGGATTGAGTTCGGACTTGGATTGGAGAGAGGTGATGGGTTGGTATGCAGTTGGTGAGGCAGCATCAGCTATAGCTCGAGACAGTGTGCAGCCTGACCCATGGGACTTGGGTGATGGTGGACCATGGTGGTGTTGGGATCCGAGAGGACTGTTGGTTGGTGAGGGATCAGTTTGGGATCCTGGTATTGAGAGGTCCCTTCATATTAGGGTGATGCAGAAGTCAGAGAGGGTTCAGTGGCACATCTGGGACCCAGGCACATTTTGCAGTGTTAGTGGGGAGCATCAGCTAGAGAGGAGGCTTGTTCAGGCATTGCTGGAGGACAAGCAGTTTTTACGGATGAGGATGCCACTTGGGAGAGTGAGAAGATTCTGCAGCAACCATCACTTTAGTTACTTGAGGGCAAGCAACAGTTTGCCGGGGGAGACTGTAATATTCCTAATTAGCAACAGCTAATTGGAATATTCGATTTTTGTATAGTTTTGCCGACTATAGTTTATTAATAAATAAAAGTGAGAAGAGGGGTCTAACTCACTTAAGTAAAATAAAGTATCTCCCTAGTAGTACAACGTTGTAACTTATGGGGAGTCATGGGGGGCCACACACCACGTGGAGGAGAGAGAGACTACGTGGGTTTTGGAGGGAAACCAATGCTATAAAAGGGGGAGGAGCCTCCTCATTTGGGGCATTCTTGTTGTTGATGATATTTGAGCTAGACTTCTGTCTTCTTGAGCACGCTGGCTGTTTAGCCTGTCTGCAGCACTGTTTAGTGCGATTGAGTGTCTCCGGTCGGAGATCTCGCCCTTAGCCTCGGGGGACTTCGAGTGCCTGCTCGGGCAAGGTCTTTTCTACAGTTTTCAGCGGAGGATTTGGTTGTTGATTTGCGGAGGAGCTGGGCTTCTTTTGGTGACTGCGCAGTCCCTAGGAGAGAGGACGCAGTTCTTGGAGGAGGTGTTCTATTGCGGGGTTTTCTGCAGGAGATTTAGTGAGATTCGGTGTGAAGGTTCAGTCTTTATCAGTGGGAGATTTTCCGGGGAGTTTGTGGCCCGATTTCAGCATATATCATTTGGCATCTGCGCTGGGCCTGGAGGGACAGTGTTTTCCTTGAGGAGGGTTTCTGAGGTGATTTTCGGAGGCTGACCATTTTCTATATGGTTTCTGGGTTTTGTCTGGGGTGGTGAGTTCAGGAGTTCTGCAGATTTTCAGCTCATTCCGGCAAGGGTATTAGCCCCTAGCTCCAGTCCATTCCAGCAGCAGCAGTTTACGGCAGTTTCTTCCAGCAGCTGGGACGCAGTTTCTTGTAGTAGCCATTTCCTGTTTTCTGAGAGGGCTCTTCACTTGCCTCGTGCAAGGATAGGTGCTATTATTATGATTATCCATTGTATCTCATTATATTCTCAGATTAATAAAATGGCTTAGCATTTCCGACATTTTTATGTGTACTTGCTTTATGTTCTATTTCCGGCATTTTCTATATTATTGTATGCTTGTATTGCTGTCTATTTCCCTTTCGGGATATTACACAGGTGTCCTTGAAGGCTGTGTAGGCTGAATTCTAGTGAGGAGCATTTGGACTGAATTTACACCTGTTTGAGGGCTAGTCCTGGGGCAGTGGAGGCCAAGTTCTGGTACATTAAGGGGTCGAGTTTAGGCCAGCCTTTGAAGGCCGAGTTAAGGCTGATTAAGGGTGAGTTTACACCTGTTGAGGCCGAGGTCTGGCACAGGCCGAATTCTAACCTAGAGGTTGGGTTTTGATACAGTACTGAGGTGACCAAGTCCTGGTTTAAGGTCGAGTTTTTCAGTTTTGCTTTGAGGTCGAAGTTATAGTCCTGTAGAAGCAGAGTTACGTTGTGAGTTTTGTTGCTTTAAAGGTCTGTTTTAGTTTTGGTTTGATGCCTGTTGAGGTCAAGGCCTATTGCTAAGAAAGATGAGTTCAGGAGCTCAAGTTCTTTAGTTAAGGTGACTAAGTTTAGGGCCATTTGTTGAACTCAAGTTCTGTTGCTAGGAAGGCTGAGTTCGGAATCTGTTGAGAAAACAGAGTTCTTGTGTGAAGGATAGAGGA
The DNA here is from genome assembly GCA_034641835.2 of Pinus albicaulis. Taxonomy (NCBI): domain Eukaryota; kingdom Viridiplantae; phylum Streptophyta; class Pinopsida; order Pinales; family Pinaceae; genus Pinus; species Pinus albicaulis. Next base: position 1,209,241,549 of record CM076577.1, read on the forward strand.
GCAGCTACCAAGAGGCAAACTTTCTTTGACTAAGGATTGACTCTTGAATAAGTGAACAAGCTGTAAGTTGGAGCTCACTGAGGGGTGGTGTCCTCACCATCTTGATAGGTTGGAACCTGCAATTTTTGGTGCTTGTTGAGGATTGGTGTCCTCATCTTCTTCACAGGTTGGAGCCTGCATTTTTTTATTTCCAACAATTGGTATCAGAGCGGGCATCTTCAAGAACAATCTAAAAATTGGAAGATCTTACAAGAGGCCATGGCTAGTTGAGAAGCATCAATCAAAATTCCTTTCTTTGATGGAACAAATTTTGTCTTTGGGAAGATAAGAATGAGAACAAACTTGATGTCTCTTGGTGTTGAAGTTTGGCAGTCTGTTACAGTTGGATATAAGGTCCCATCCTCTCCTCCGATTGATCAAGATGGGAGAAAGGCTTATGTCTCCAATGCAAAAGATATTAATTTGATTTTAAGTGGCTTGTTAGATTCATAATTTGTTAAAGTTATGGAGTGTGAATCAACTAAAGAGATGCGGGACATGCTTGTAAGCAACTATGAAGGAGATGCAAAGTAAAGAAGGCAAAGATTCAAACTTTCAGGAGACAATTTGAAAGCCTGAAATTGAATCATGAAGAAAATGTTGTTGCTTATATTCTTCGGGTAGATGAAGTGGTTAATTCTCTCAATGGATTTGGTGAAGAAGTTAAAGAAACAACTATCGTTCAAAATTTTTTGAAGTCTCTTCCTTTGTGTTTTGATGCCAAGGTCTCTGCCATAGAAGAATTAATGGATTTGGAGAATTTGAAAATGGACAAGCTTCGCGGAATTCTCATTGCATACAAAATGAGGATGCGAACCCCATCACATAAGGATGTAACATTTAAAACATCTAAGAATTCAAGAAAATGCAAGTCTCGTGGCTCTTCCAGTGATGAATCTGGTGCAAAAATGTTTCAACTAGTCAGAAAAATAAAGAGAAAATCCAAATTTAAAGGTAAGTTACCTCTCATCTATTTTAATTGTGGTTATGTAGGACATTTTGCTGGTAAGTCTCCTTGCAAGGAAGATAGTGATGATGAAGAAAAACCCAGAAAAAGGGTCTTTAAAGGAAAACCTTCACAAAAGAAAAATCTCTATTCCAAAGAGGATATTGATTTTTCTGAAGAAGAAAAATATGATTCTGATGATGATACAAGAGAGGTCCTATTTTTAGCCACAAATGAGGAATCCAAAATAGACACATCAGAGGAGCAAAAATAAAAAGCAGAAGGAGAAAGTATTGAAGGCATAGTGGATCTTGAAGCAAAAATTTTCTGTGCATTAGAAGAAATTGATGACCTTAGGAAGAAGAACAGGAGACTATCCAAGGAAATCATCTTCATCAAGACTGAAAGAGAGGAAGCAAAAAGGGTGGAAAAAGTGTCGAACAATCAACTAAAAGAAAAAGAAGAAAACTGTGAAAAGATTGAAGCAGAAATTGTCTCATTAAGGAAAAAGCTAGATAAACTCAACAAAACATGAAAAGCTCTCAAACCCTGGATGGTATTCTCAACAGTCAAAGATCACCATATGACAAGACTGGCCTTGGTTATATGGGTGAGACCTCATACAAAGAAGATGCAAACACCAAGTCACCAAGTGAGGAAGTTGAGGAAAAACTTGAAAGCTCCAATATCAACAAGAGCAAGGTCAGGAGACTGGAAGAGTCCGGAAACACTGCTACACCAAAAAGCTATGCTGTATGCTGATGTTCTCAAGAAGTCCATTCACAATGTACATAGCAATCCAATAAGGGACAAGGACCAACAATTTTCTCCCAAGCAGATCGACACTACAAGAACTATCCCATTACGACAATTATGTACAGCCAGGTATCAAACGATATTTCTCGTTCATTGTTTCTTATGCAAAAATTTTGGACATCAAGTAAGAAAGTGTAAATCTTATAATGATTATGAAATAGGTTTTCACCAAACTTCTAAGAATAAGCTTATAGACAATAGAATTAGAGATATTGATGGCTTCAGTAATATAAATCATAATTAATTTGCTCCATTATCCAACAATAGAATACAATATTACAGATGCAACAATTTTGGACATATGGCATGAGACTGTCCTACAAAGTCAAGAGAAGGTTTTTGGAAGAAAAAATAGGAAGAATCACGAACTGAAAAATGCAGACTGGTTATGTATGTTCGAAACAATCCAAGTCAATGGTACATTGATGGCAGGTGTTCTAAACACATGACTAGAGATTAAAAAAAAATTATTACTCTAAAAGAAGAAAAAGGAGGAAACATTTCTTTTGGAGACAATGGATCTGCAACAATTTTGGACATATGGCATGAGACTGTCCTACAAAGTCAAGAGAAGGTTGTTGGAAGAAAAAACAGGAAGAATCACAAACTGAAAAATGAAGACTGGTTATGTATGTTCGAAACAATCCAAGTCAATGGTACATTGATGGCAGGTGTTCTAAACACATGACTAGAGATTAAAAAAAAATTATTACTCTAAAAGAAGAAAAAGGAGGAAACATTTCTTTTGGAGACAATGGATCTGCAAGAATCACTGAAAGAGGTGCCGTAAGCCTTGGCAATGGTAGGACTTGTTGACCACTGGAGTGGCCCCTGATGATTATGTGAAGACTCCATGCCCAAGGATGAACCAGAGGACACTTGTGCCATCAGATATCATTAGTTCAACAGAGTTTTTAAACTCTACTTCTTCTTCTTATCATTTTCTTCTTCAGTCCTCAGATTCCGCAGCCCTACGGGGATATTGTAAAAATGTCACTAGCATGATGAATAAAGCCATGTAACAGGCCTAGGATGTTGGGACTTGATCAGCAAGCGAGTACACCTTGGAGTGTTTTTTTTACTTGGTTAATTATTCCTTCTTTTTAGCAGCGAATAATTTTCTAGGTTTTTTCACTCATTGCATTACCCCAAAGCCAGGGTGGCGGCTTGAAGGTTGAGCCCCTAACGCATCTCAGTGTCTAGAGTCGATATATATTACCATGCTAGGTCATCTCTGAAATTTCGCGGAATTTGATTAAGTCTAAGTAGGATTTTTTAATAATTAAAAATTTCCCGCAAAACGGAATTTTTTAATTAATTTCTATGTAATGATGTAAATAAGTGGCTTTAGGAAATGATTGGGGCGTGTGACCAGTTGAAATTCATCCTCAGAGGTGCAGCGTTATCCTAGGACCCACTTAGGGGGTCAAAAAATGACTATACTCCCTCAAAATCCAATATTTCTAGTGTCGGTGGCAAAAATGAGAAAAAATTCAAAAAAATTGAATAATTGAAAAAATAAAAAAATAAAAATTCAAAGTCAAAATAAGTCAAATTGTAACATGGCAATTATGTGGTGATGTGGCAAGCATGTGGGGCCCACCACATAAGGTACAACAAGCTCAAGTCAAAATTTCCAAATGAGAAAGTCAAAGAGGCCCACGTAGAAACTCATGAGGCAATGTATGGCCAAAGTTCAACTTTGATTGTATTTAAAATCATATGTGTTGAAATTAAGTCATTAAGTATAAGTGGATGGGGTGGACCCTGCCTTACTCCTTTGTGTACCCATAAGTTCTGGAATTATGCGCATGCCAATTCAAAGGTACACGTTGGCAATCAAAGATCTAATGCTACAGCAAGGGAAATCAACGCATGGTTCAAAATTTATGATGGTAGATTTTATTGCTATTATTTTGAGAGTATATCTCCACACAACTTTACATCCTTTATGCATCTACGCAACTCACTTTAGGCAACATCTACACATAGCATATTTGCTTCTACGTTGGCAGCTCCTACGCACATGTGAATTAAAAAGACCATGTAGCTGTCAAAGGAAACTCCACGCAGATTGGTGAACCGGAAGTGAAGATTTTTTAAGGCAGAAAATCAAAGAATCAACTCCACACTTGTACGCTGCCAGCTCGCACAAAGATCTACGCACAACAGTTAAACCTCTACGCTGATAGCTATACACAGATTTGATTGGCAGCGTTGGTATTTGGTTGTAGAGGTGTCAAATCACAAGTTTTATTTAGAGATTTACACATGGGACAACAATGATTTAAGTGGAGGTTCACAACAATTAACGTACAACAGTCTACACAAGCTACAACAAAATTTTCCACGTAGATTTCTAACAGTAGTTAGATCAGCAATATGAAACAGTGAACTCCAACACTTGGATGGAGTTCGATGCCACCTACAATAGTCATCTCTCCACATGTAGCCTGACTTAACACTGGGTCTGAAAATTATGTGTCACTTATGTGCTAGATTGATCATTGGGATTGGCTCCCATTTTCCTATTTACATGAGCCTTGGGCTCTCATTGTAATCATAGTTTACTAGCTATTGTGCTTGCGGAAGCGCTGTTGCCTTGTATACTTTCAGAAATATCAATAAAGACTTTGGGATTTCATTCATGAGGTGTTCCTCCTTTCGAAGTGTGATAAATTGTTGATCATTGGTATAATTCCTTTTACTCATGCTTTAATCTAATTTATTTCCATATGCTCTTGTAGATTTGTTAATGTAGAGCTATCTTACATTGACATTTGATTTAGAAGTATGCTCTAGGTATAGAATGCTCTAATTGGTTTCAAATAAATCTCTAGAGTTTCTTATCATTGTTTATTGTTAGATTTATATGGAACTAATTCTTGATTGAAGTTTTGTAGAGGGAACATCTTGTTGGGATCAAAGAATCAAGTGTTGGGGGAAGTCTTTGGAGAGACTAACCCACTCTTAATACATTCTTAAAGGAGCTCTTATTTGTTCTTTGAGCCTTCATACTTTTATCTTACAAAGTGGTTTTGCAGGGGTTTTGGGACATAGCTTGTATACAAGCCAAATACTTCTAAATTTGAATATCTTTTAAAACATTATACTTCATTGCTTTCATTTGCTATCTAAGAGTTTGAAGATGATTAAGCAAAGAGGAGAGTTTACTCGAACTCTTTGGTTTAGCCCTTTGTAAATTGTTGTGCAATATTTTGTAATTTTATCTGTCTAATAGTTGATTGGTTTTATAGCCCTCTTTTCGAACTTTTTCTTGTGACAACTTGAGTGGACAACTACAAGAAATTACTAACAAGTTGTTGCAGGACCTTTGGGCTCTAAATTTCAAATGAGGAAGATAACTCTCTCTCTTCTTTGGTTGTGGGCATAGAAGAGGCTTAGCTTCTCTTTTCCTATTGTAAAGTCTGAATTCTTTTGAGGTTTTTAGAATTCTCATCAAGGAAAAGTCTATGGTCTCAATTTTTATTTGTAAAGACTTTCCTTGGTTTAGAAAAGGCCTCATGGTCATTTCCTTCTTGTAAAATTAATAAAAACTTCTGTCCTAGTTGTGGGAGCGTGGGTTTTACCCATGTGGGGCCCAAAATCCCTAAAGTTTGCTTCACAAATCTCAAGCCACATTTCCATTTTAAGAACATTGAAGCATTGTGTATTTGACAAAGTTTGTCTTTCAAAGCAGTCACTTATTTTCATGTCAAGCTAATTTCCTCAAGTTTAAAGTTCTTTTTGCAAAGCTATTGTGAGCACAAATCTCAATTTCATTTTTAAAGCATTGCAATTTACTTTACATGCAAATTAATGGCTCATAAGCATCAAGCTTTTAATTGATTCATCACAATTTTAAATGTTCTTGAAGCTTATGCATCTTATGTACTTGAGCAAATATATAAAGTGATTTTGTGGAACAATCTTACTAAGAGCATTTCCATTTTTTACATAGCACTTGCAAACTTACTTGCATATCATAGTAGGCATTCTAACTTAGTTGCATATTTAAAATTTACCTCAAAGCATAAGCTTGGTTGATAGAAATCATAGGAAAAAGGCTTTCTTGGAAAATTCTTCCATTTGGTACGAAGTAAGGTAAAGGTGTGTGACCCTGCAGTTATGAAGGTGGCTTGTCCCCTTGTAGGAATGAAGGCACATGCTGGCTTGTAAGACTTAGGGGATGGGTATCGTTAATGATACCCTCGTGCCCTCGCCCCCTCTTTCTTACAGTCACCCCAATTTTTACCCCTTGATAAGAGTAGAAGAGGAGGACTTCTCACCTAGATTAGGCATTTTAGATTAAAAGTAACAAAGATTAATTACATCCAAATCTAGTTTAATTGCACCTCATGCTTTCATTCAGAAATCTATTTATCTTGAAAGAATTTTACTTCATTTAAGCAAATACATTTTCATTTCAAAGAGAAATATTCTGGAGGCACTGGTTTCTCATATGTTTCATGTTTATCTTATGTATTGATGGTTATTGCTCATATCACGTTTTTGCTTGTAAATCTGAAGATGTAATCTATTTAACTCTAACAACTCTCCTAGAAAACTCACATCTTTAACTTAGTTTTTCTTTAGGGACCACCTCCCATTGCTAATCTAGGAGATAGCTTAAACGGAGAGAGTCGGGAATAGGTGACAACCCCTTCTCTGAGTTTCTTGCTACCAACCACACCTGGTGGAGTTGAAGGCTTTTCCCACTAACTTGTAGGTAGGTGTAGTCGACAAGTGAAAACAGGACTTAAGGCTTTTCCCATTAACTTGTTTTGTACGCTTAAGGACTCAAAACATAATATTTTAGGTGTCAGCCAGATCCGCGATCAAGGTTATGATCTCACTTTTCATGCTAAAGATTATGAAATTAGGAAGATTAGTGGGAAGAGTGATAAGGACTGCAGGCAATAAATATATTCTTGATGTAATTCAAGGAGAAAAATGCTACACTAGATAGGAAGATAAGGGTTGGTTATGGCATAAAAGGCTAGGAGACTTGAGGTTTGATAGTTTGGTTAAAATTAGCAAAACACAAGCAGTAAGAGATATGCCCAAAATCTCGAAACCAATAAGTGTCATTTGCGAATCTTGCCAAGATGGGAAACGTACAAGAGTGAGCTTTAAGTCAAAGGAGAGCTCGACATCAAAACCACTATATCTTGCTCACACAGATCTATGTTGACCAACAAGAACATCAACCCTGCAAGGAAAAAAGTACTTTATGCTGTTTATTGATGATTATACTAGAATGGTTTGGGTTTCATTTCTTAAAGTAAAATTAAAAGCACTAAATACTTTCAAATAATTTAAATCCTTAGTTGAAAATGAAACCGATCTAAGAATCAAATGTCTAAGATCAGATAGAAGAGCTGAATTTACCTCAAATGATTTTAAAGAATTCTGTGAGAAGTATGGAATCAAGAGAACCTTCAGTTGCAAGAACTCCACAACAGAATGGAGTTGTAGAAAGAAAGTACAAATTTGTGCAAGAAACAACGAGAACCGTCTTGTTAGAGGCTAAATTACCAGATAAGTTTTAGAGAGAAGCAGTTGCTGCATATGAGCTATTGAAAGGCAGACCAACATCAGGAAGTATTTCAGAATTTTTGGAAGCAAATGTTACATGAAGATAAGTGATGATAAATTGGGAAAATTTGATTCAAGAGTAAACGAAGGAATCTTCTTTGGATACTCAACAAGAAGTTAAGCTTACAAGTGCTACAATAAAATACTACGCAAAGTTGTGGAAGTATTGATGTAAGAATAGATGAAGCATTGCTACAGAAAGAAGCAGAACAAACAAGTGAGAATATAGAACATACCATCTATGTGGACCAAGAAGAGATTGCCACAAAGGAAGAACAAGAAGAATAAGCATAGTCTCCATCCAATACAACCTTAAATTTGTACAAAAACATCACCTAGAGAACCAAATCATTGGAGATATTGATGCAGGGATACAAACTTGGAGAAGAATGACCAATACACCAAAAAAGGCAATTTTGCTTTGCTATGCAAAATAGAGCCAAAGGACTTTACACAATCTAGTAAGGACCAACATTGGGTGAATGCTATGGAAGAATAATTGAATCAAATTGAGAAGAATGGAACTTGGGAACTTGTGCCACGACCAAAAGATAAAAACGTGATTGGAACTAAGTGGGTATTCAAAAACAAGATGAATGAAGAGGGGCAAATTATTAGAAATAAGACAAGACTTGTTTAGAAGTGCTATGCACAAATTGAAGGAATTGACCTCGAAGAAAATTTTGCTCTAATTGCCAGATTAGAAGCAATAAGAATGTTCTTAGCATTTGCGTGTTCGAAAGGCTTCAAAATTTATCAGATGGATGTTAAATCAACTTTTCTAAATGGAGATTTAGAGGAGGAAGTATACATTGAACAACCAAAAGGTTTTGACTTGTCCGAAAATAAAGACTACCTTTGCAAATTGAAGAAAGCTCTTTTATGGGGTTCAAGCAAGCTCCAAGAGCTTGGTATGATAGGTTGGATCACTATCTTCAACAACAAGGTTTTAAAGGAGGAGTTGTTGACAATAATCTATACATCCAGATGTAGGACAACTTATGGATTACACTTGTATATGTGGATGATCTCATCTTTGGAAGCAATAACGATGATATGAATCATGGATTTGCTCGGAAAATGTCAAAGGAATTTGAAATGTCAATGATTGAAGAATTTTTCTTCCTCCTTGGACTACAGGTTTCTCAAACCAACGAAGGAATAATCATTTTCCAAACCAAATACCTCAAGGAGATGCTCAAGCGATTTGGAATGGAAGCATGTGCACCAATCAGAACCCCCTATGATTACAGAATGCAAGTTAAGTAATGATGATGAATTCGCTAAAGTCAATTCAACACTTTACAGGTATATGATCGAAAGTCTACTATACTGGACAACTTCAAAACCAGACATTATGCAGGAAGTTGGAACATTTGCAAGATTTCAATCAGCACCAAAGGAATCACATATACAAGCATTAAAAAGGATATTTCGATACTTAAAGGGCACACTCGATTCTGGACTTTGGTATCCTAAGAGTATAGATTTCACATTAACAACATACACAAATGTTGATTGGGAAACTAGCATAGATGATAGAAAAAGCACCAGTGGGAGTGCATTTTTCTTAGAAGGTTGCCTTGTATCTTGGTTAAGGAGGAAGCAATAATCAATTTCTCTTTCTACAACTGAAGTCAAATGCATGGCAACAATAAACTATTGTACCCAAGTTCTCTGGTTGAATTAATCTTTATAGGACATCAAAGTGGAATATAATCACCCAATTGTTATTTTTTGCGACAACACTAGTGCAGTCAATATCTCCAAAAATCTTGTCATGCACTAAAACAAAAAGCATATTCTAAGAAAGTATCCTTTCCTCAGAAAACAAGTCGCTGAGTAGAATGTCAAGATGGAACATATTGGCACCAAATAACAAATTGTGGACATCTTTACGAAACTTCTACCTAGAGAAACTTTTGAATATCTTAGGCATACGTTGGGAGTGATCTCTCCTCTATAATAGCAAAGGAAGCACAAACTCAGGGGGAGCACCCTTTGCTATTGATGTCAAATGGGGAGAGAATGCAGACAGGGGGAGCAACTGGCAAGAAGTATGAAGAGAACATAGACAAGGGGAGTAGCTAACAAGAAGTATGAAGAGAACACAGACAGGGGGAACAACTGTTGGAAGAGGCAGATATCAAAGTGTTGCCATCAATAGCAAAGGAGGAGATTGTTGAAAATTGTTGTTATTGATGTAAAAAATTGTCCAAATGTAGGAGAACATTACATTGCCAAATAGTACATTTTGAGACCTTTCTGGCGATATATGGCATACTCTTTAACTCCTCATGATTGAGGAAATATGAATTTTTGAAGTTATTACCTTGCCAAACACAAGTCGGCCCAGTGATGGGAAAGTCAGCCTTGCTTATGGGGGTCAGTCACTGTATATAGAGGCATGAGGAGTAGGCACTTAGGCATCCACTGAAGCTAGCTTGGTTTTTTCTAAGTAAAGAAAATAGGTAGTTTTGAGGTTCATACCTCATGAAGCAGAAGTGAAGAGGAGCCAATTTGGAGAGGTTTTTTGGGGAAGGAATTTGGCACATTTTTGAAGGGTTCTAGTCTGTTTTTGAGGTCTGGTCTAAGGGTAGAGTGCTGGAGGTTTGAATGTTGGTTTCAGGTGTCCTTGAAGGATGTATAGGCCGTGTTACCACAAAATCTAACAGGCCTTGGAGAGGGAAACCCTACAAGACAAGAGCTAGACAAAGTGCTAACAATGGGGTAGAGGCCCAATGTCACCTTAGCTAAAACCCCCTGCTTTGTATGGACTTTCTCTGATGGGAGGAGTCCTGATAGGAAGGAGATCACTTAAAATAGATATGTTAGGTATGAGGTAGAAAGTGATCCAGCTAGAGCTTATTCGAGAGGGAGACTCAATAATGATTCAAGGGTTCAAAGAAGCCAAATGCTCTAAGAAAAAGCCCTAGAAAAGAAGACACAAGACCTAGGGTTTAGAGATTTTTTGATGGTGATAGGCTAAGTCACCAGGTTTGGCGAATTTCAAGGTTGAAATTCGAAATTTGTCGAACCTTAAACCAATTAGAATTTAGTCCTGAGGCTGTGGTCCAACGGCTCCGTGTGGAGGTTTGGTCCCCACAAGTCTCGCGGTCCAATCCCGGGCATGACTATGTACTGCTCTAGGCGTGATTTCTTCAGTTGAAAAAAAAACCAATTCCAATTTACTCGTTTGAATTCGTTCGTAAAATTTGATTAGGGTTTAGTCTTGGAAATAAACCTAATTTATAAACTCCACACTGATGGCATTCCACTCCCAATTTGATTTATTGTGGCTTGCCTTCGTTGATTCTTGGAGAAGTTGGCATCATGAATAGTCTCGTAACTCTGCAATTTGAGAAGCTTAGACTCCAAAGAATGACAATACGTCTAACATTGCTTGTTTTGGTTTAGTTGTTTGCAATGGTGAGTTAGTGATTGTCGAAATCTGCATTGTTGAGATCTGCCCAGTGAAACCGCCTTTCACCAATGCAAATACGATCGTCAAAATCTGCACAATGAAGTCGACGGATGCCAACGCAAAGATGTCCAAGTTGTTGGAAAATCTATATAGGTGGCAGTTAAGACAATTTTCCTCTTAATGACATTAACTTGTGATATTTTCATTATTAGTATTGGATCTCTTAGTTATTCTTTCATTTCATCAAGATTAATGGCAAGCAACAAATAAAAGAGAACACAAGATATAGGCATGTTGCCAGGGCAAAACTCCCCTCGAGGGGAAAACCCAGTCCCAAAATTCTTCCTTCGTTAGATTCAAGATAAGACAAGTATCACCCTTACAAACTAGTCTAGACTCCCTCCATCAAGTCATTCTTCTTTCATTATACTTGTCATTGTATTTACACTAAGACATCATCCTTATCACAGTCATGATACCGAGATCTCCTCACTGTGATTCTCATCATTATCGAGGCATTGAGATCTCCTCACTGAAATATCCCCGAGACCTCATCTCTGTGATGTCACCGAAACCTTTCCTTGACTGTGGCAACACCAAGTTTATTGCACTATGACATCACCAAGACTCTATGAGACAGTGGTTTTGAGATACCCACTGAGACCTCTTCTTCTGAGATTTATCTGAGAGCTTTTCCATTGTGATCATCCATGTAATCTATCCAAACTCCCTTCCTGTAGCAATACCAGAACTCTTTCTCTTTGAAATCTGATTCGAACTTTGCTCTGCAATTCTGTCCGAAATTCTGAGTGAGAAATGCAAGGTCTTTGCACTGGTATATATAGTGGTTTGTTCATCATATATGAGCCGACATGAATCTTTGAAGAGGTTTGACCTTATATGAGGCCGACATGTACATATTTGAGGAACCCGACTTGAAGATCATATATTTGAGGCCGACTTGAAGACTTTGAAGAGGAGGATGTGTTGATGGAGGAGTACAAACAACAAATTAACTTTGACTTAATCCTAAAGCCTTCAATGGAGACTTGACCTATAAACATTGACCCGAGAATGAAACCCTTGCTTTAACAAGTCAATTCAACAATAATAAAATTCTTTTCTTTTGACAAATATATTACATTTTTGACTTCAAGTACAATGAAGATCGAACCTAGTTACATTTTCCAACACTCCCTCTTAACTATGGAGGTATTCATATTTACATATAACACAGAGATACATGGAAGATCTCAACACATCATCTATGAAGAAGTTTAGGCACCGCAATGCCATGGGCTAGATTGTTGACCAGAGAATCTATCCATTGGTCTCTCAACAATTTAGGCACCGCAGGGCCATATAATAGATTCTTGACCAGGTCAATCTATCCGGGTGGGAATAAGATGGGCTGAAGCTTTCAGCCTCTCTAGGTACCATCAGGCTTACTTGCTAACCATCAACCCAAGGATCCAGGTGCGTGTCAGAGCTCAACGACCAATGCCACCCTTCCAACTTCGGGACCTAGACATCAACACAAAGTGTCGACTAGATGTCCTCCCAGGGAATGCTTCACTCACAAAGCCTCAACACCCCTTGATCCAACAGATCAAGGACCACAATTCTCTCTCGATCAAACTGATCGGTAACCAACATGCTATCAAATCCTTCGAGAGATTCACTTGTACAAACACAACCCCAATTAATATTATACTTTCACATGTACATAAACAAATACAAACTTTTGGGGTCTTCTAGACAACTTGATGTTGCTTCTCATCTTTTCAAAGTAGGACTATCAATCGAATCTCTAATAGAAGATTCCTCAATCATACACTTTCCTTTCCTGCTTCTCATGCAGCAACAAGTTCTTCCACAACATTCTCCAATTTTCTTCTCTCACTCATGGCCTTCACTAAGACTTTGGACTGTTAGTCCTGGTCTAGTGCATGACACATGGAGTAGAGAATAATATCTGTCACTCCCTCTTAATGAGAGAGGATCTAATCCTTCTTGTACAAAGAATATTCTCAACCATTCTCTTATCCTAGGGAGATTTCATCCAGGCTCCCTCTTAACTTAGGGAGATCTACTACTTCTTTACGACATCAAAGAATCTTTCATGGCTTCCATTCTTCTTATCAGAGTCATTCATGTATCATGCTTATCATATTAACTTTACTTTACGATCATCTTCACCAATCTTGAAGATGATGTACTTGCACAACTTAGATAGCAAGTACAACCAAAATTATAGAAGCATGAACTTATCCATATCAAAATCTTATATCAATGGAAGTGTTTAGACTAAACATAATCAACAAGAGACTATACTTCAATACTTCAATTTCTTGCCCAGGGTTAGTTACAAACCCTAAATACATTCATAGCTCATCAAGATTTCATATTCTTTCAATGACATGACATGTTCTTTCATATAGAAAACCTTAGAAATAAATCAGATCAATGAATCTAACAACTTTCAAAATTCATATGTTAGATTGCTCACCTAGATTTCATGAGCATCAACAATCAAAACCAATCATAGCTTAATCAACATCATGACTAGCATCTACTAGATTTTAATATTCGCCCTAGATTTTCATCTTCAAATTTTCAACAATCACTATATAGATTCTAGATTGTCATATCACACATACTAGAGAATTTTAACTACTACTAGGGTTTAGCTGCAAAACCCTAGATTTAGAAAACATCATCCTAGATCATCAAACTTTGACGAGGACTTATTTCCAAACCCTAGGACTCATGACCATTGACATTTAGGTCAACACATATATCTAGGAATTCATCAGCGTATCATAAGCACATCATATGTCAGGCAATATTAAAATGTTTGACATATACCAACCTAGACCAAGCTAGGGTTTCAACCAATGAACACTTGCCTAGGGTTTCATTCCTAGAACTCTAAATACATAAAAAGGGTTTTGTTTATAGACCCAACCAAACCGTAAAGATCTAGGGTTTCATAACATAGCAAAGTAAAAACCCTACTATTCCAAAAATTTCCAAGGTTCAGGATTTCAGACAAACATCATTCAACCCTGACAAGTTAGGTTTTCATGATCATACCGAAATCCCAAACATGACATCATCAACAAAAAATTCAAATAGCATTTCACAATAACCCTAAGCAGTTTAGGGTTTTAGACATTCACATTAGCATACCCTTAGGTTAGGGTTCTCCATAGAACCTGTCCAGGGTTCTATAAAATCAATTAAGAATGTAGAGATGGGTAGATTTATAGAGATATGAATCACCCTAAACAAGAATCTCTATGATTCAAGATAGCTAGACATAACGATGTTAGTAATGTAATGCAAACTTCAAAGATAAGATAAAGAGAATTTCATAAGATATATAGACATACCTGGAGATGGAGATGTTTCTTGACGAACTTGGTAAGGATTCCTTGAGGCATTTTCTTTGTACTAGGCCAAGATCCTGTAATACATACTTACAAGCAAACCATGTGATACGAAGAACATGATTTAATTTCTTAGGTTAGATTTCCTACATAGCCAAGGGGGATGGAATTCTAAGAAAAGTTATTCTTTCTCTCAATCAAGGACTTTTGCTTGGAATCCTAGATTACTTGTAAATCCTAGAGGGAGAGGATTAAGGTTCTAAGAGTACATTCTTAATCTTAGACTAGATAGAAACAATGATTCTATGAACCATAATAGAAATTCAAATGCTTATATACATACCTTGTGAATTACATACCTCTGATTTTATTAGATTTGTTGCAAGTGTATCTTGTTGAGTACGGAGTACTTACTTGATTTTCTTAAGCTGGTACCTTGTGCTCTTTATAGGACAAACTTCAGATTCCCTTGCTGTAGTGAATCCTTCACATTGTTGTGACACCAAATCTTAGTGGTAGTACCGAAATCCCTTTTTTTGTTTGAGGCATTAGACTTGTGTTATCAAAATATTCTCATTGAAACCTAGTCACTATTAAGACTTTGTCACTCTGGTAGCACCGAGGCCTTCTTCACTATTTCTATACTTTGTACCAAGAACTAATTCATAGAGATAGCGTCGTGATCTCATTACTGTATTGAGCAATGTTGCGAACATCGGCATCGGGATAAAATCGACAAGTGTCCGAAAAACCAAAAAATCGTAAAAATCGAGAAAATATTGGTAAAAATCAACAAACATTGGCAAAATTAAGATACCATAAAAATATTTTTAAAAATCGGCAAACATTGGCTAAGCCAAAATATCATGATTTTGAGATAAAATCGGGATGTTTGCAACACTGGTATTGAGATCTCACCTCCGTAGTTGCACTGAGATTCCATGATTTTATTATTGCAGTCATACCGAGATTCTTTACCACTGTTATTATACCGATACCTGTGATAGTCTTTGAGACTATAATGGCATCGAACTAGCATCACTGTGATAGCACTAAAACACTGGAGGATCAAGACTTCATCACTATGATAACATCATGACATTCACTGTGGCAGTAATGTGATAGCACAGAGATACATCACCGAAATGTTGAAGCACCAAACTCTGATCCCTGTACCCTATCCGAGCTCCTCTAATTGCACCGAAAACTTCATCTCAGAGATGCCTTATCCAAACTTCTATGATCACCGAAAATCTCTCTATTATATATAGCGAAGTTATATCTTTGTTGTGTCTTTATCGAAATGTTAAGACTTGTGCCATCACCGAGAATGCTAGGACTGTATCCTGGAAAAGATTTGAACTTTTTTCTCCTTCATACTTGATGTCTTTAATATGGTGAATGGACTAGCTCACAACAAATTTCTATTCATCCTTTCAGGATACCTCATAATATTAGCCCAGAAATGTCCTTGGGATCTTGATCTTGATCTTCAATGCAAACAAATCCTTTCACTTAGAATACTTCCAAGTGATCTTCAAACTGCCCTTGACCATAGCTCCAATACCATGTTGGAAAATATATATAGGTGGCAGTTAAGACAATTTTCCTCCTAATGACATTAACTTGTGATATTTTCATTATTAGTATTTGATCTCTTAGTTATCCTTTCCTTTCATCAAGATTAATGCCAAGCAACAAATAAAAGAGAACGCAAGATATAGGCACATTGCCAGGGCAAAACCCCAGGGGAAAACCGAGGCACAAAATTCTTCCTTCATTAGATTCAAGATAAGACAACCATGACCCTTACAAACTAGTCTAGACTCCCTCCATCAAGTCATTCTTCTTTCACTGTACTTGTCATTGTATTTACACCGAGACATCATCCTTATCACAGTCATGATACCGAGATCTCCTCATTGTGATTCTCATCATTATCAAGGCATTGAGATCTCCTCACTGAAATATCCCCGAGACCTCATCTTTGTGATGTCACCGAAACCTTTCCTTGACTGTGGCAACACCAAGTTTATTGCATTGTGACACGTCTAAGACTATATGAGACAGTGGTACTGAGATACCACCGAGACTTCTTCTGAGATTTATCCGAGAGCTTTTCCATTGTGATCATCTATATAAGCTATCTGAACTCCCTTCCTATAGCAATACCGAAACTCTCTCTCTGAAATCTCATCTGAACTTAGTTCTGCAAATTCTGTCTAAAATTCTGAGTGAGAAATGCAAAGTCCTTGCACTGGGATATATAGTGGTTTGTTCATCATATATGAGCTGACATGAATCTTTGAAGAGGCGCGTCCTTATATTAGGCCGACATGTACATATTTGAGGAAACAAACTTGAATATCATATATTTGAGGCCGACTTGAAGACTTTGGAGAGGAGGACGACTTGATGGAGGAGTACAAACAACAAATTAACTTTGACTTAAACCTAAAGCCTCTAATGGAGACTTGATCTATAGCCATTGACCCAGGCATGAAACCCATGCTTTAACAAGTCAATTCAACAATAATAAAATTCTTTTCTTCTGAAAATAATATACATTTTGACTTCAAGTACAATGAAGATCGAATGTAGTTACATTTTCCAACACAAGTAGTAGTATGTAAAAAAAATATTTACATTACTTTTAATAAACATGGTCTACATTTATATAACTTTTTTTTTGTCAGCTTGGCAAGACTACATCTTCATCATGTCCAATATATCACCCCAATCGGGGTGGAGAATTGAACCGGTGACTTCACATCAAGGAGACTGTCTATCCAAGACCCCGTGGACCTACATTTATATAACTTATTTATATATATAAATATAAATTTTAATATATTTATATGTAAAAGAATTTATTTACATAGTAATTTAAAGTTTTATTCATAATTTAAATTTATATATTTTATTTATTTATCATTATAGTTATATATAGTAATATATAATTTTTAATATATTTATAAAATTTATGGAATAATGGGTTCATAACGTGAGCCACATGTGATCAAAACATGAATATGAGGAAACCACCGAGACATGTAGGCTAAGTCATTGCGCTCGTTTAATGATTAACCATGTTGGCAACTTGGCAATGATATATATATATATATATATATATATATATATATATATATATATATATATGTATGTCAAACTTAATGCTGAACATCATCGTCAAAACTTTATTCGAACTTCAAAGTCGCCAAACTCGGACACAGACACGAACATGAACACAGTGACTTAGGTGATAGGTATTCAAAAGGTCAAGGCCCAAGGGGAAGGATTTCTTACAATGATATTTGACTAAGCCAAGGCTCATGAAACCTTCAAGAAAGTCCTCAAGTTGAGGTAAAAAGAGACTAGGGCTTTTCCCTTGGAGCAACACCTAGGGCAATAGATTTTATGGATGAAATTTGAGTGGATACCCACCAAAATTGGAGGTTAGGTAGCCTAGACCCTAAGCTTGATGTTTAGGCTCCCAAGTCACCCAAAATCCTCCTCCCTAAAATTTCGCTACAAACCCTAGCACTGAAAGCCCTAGATTTTCGCCCTAGCCTTAAAAAGGACTGATTTTAAGGAGATAAAATTATGGAGAAAATTTAGGATTGATCACCAATGACTTGGACTAGTGCCTTGTACTTTAAGCATATGGAGTCAAGGATGTGATAGATAAGCCAAATTTGTTTCTAAGGAGGTCGAAATTTGATGCCCTAGGTATCAAAATTTCAACATTTACCCACTCAATGATAAATGGAGTTTGATGGAGAGTTATACAAATTCCTCCACTAGGAGCATTCATTACATGTTATACAATGAGTAACATATTGCAATTCTCAACTAGATAGCCTTTAAAATTTATTTTCAACAAATTAGGGCACAATCAAGCATAATCTAGAAGCAACAATTCCATACATTAGACAAAATCAAAACGATAATCTTCAACAATAGGCACTCACAGGATAACATGTAGTATATCCATCTATTCACCAAAGAAATAGCTCCAAAGACAATCCAAAATAGCTTCCAAACATCAAAATGCATTCCAAGAATCTCCAATAGTGAAGAAGGAACAAGAGCGAAATTCGTACAAGAGGTTGAATTGTTCAAGAGATGATGATGAGAGACTAAATAAGGTCTCTCATATTTATACATGTCCAATCAAGTGTAATTTTAGCCTAAAGCTCCTCTTAGTTGTCAAATGGAGGGCAAAAACTAATTGTGGTTACAAGCCAACCACATAGCCAATGTGAAATCATAATTAACCCACAAGAGGGCTGAAATGTTGAAATCATCATTGCGTGGGCCTCTTGGAGGCATGTGTGTAGCTCCCTTGGTACCAAACTGAGGCAAGAGGGCTACAAAAATCATCCTCTAGGAGTTGGCCCCTAGATATCCATGCAAATCATCATGTTGACCTCAATCTTGTGTTTGGGGAACAAAATGGGTCTCATGGGTCTCTTGGTGATCAAATAGCCTGGATCTGCTCCATCAATAAGGGCTTGGAGAATGGTGCTAGCCCTCCCATGTCTTATGGAATGAGACAAACCTCATATGGGCCTCAGATCAACTGCTAAACCATAGGTGCATAATTAAGCTGGCTGGGGGCACACTAGTCCAAATGCATCCTCTCATGAATAATGTGGGGCAAAGCGCAAACTGCTGTGGTGCTGTAGGTGCCCATGGAATGGAATGATGAAGCTCTGTAAGTAATAGGAGTCCCATGGCTCTCAACGCTTGACATGGAGGGTGTCATATGCTCCACTGGTGGAATTGGGCCCTAGTTAAGTTGCCCAACCCATCATGAAACCACCTTCCAATCACACAATGTCCAATGCTGCATCTTCACCATCAGGTACAATAATACATTAATGGATGTAAGTGAACCAAACTTGTTAGTCAAGGGAAAAATGAGACTTCATATGGGGTTTCCCTTCCAAGCTTGGGGTTTCAATCTCGTAATAGTGTTATCTCCCTAGGTAGGAGTGGTTAATAAACGATCCTATTAGGTGTTCCCAACCCCTAAGGGGAAACCTAGGTCCTCGGTACATCCTTCAATTAATATGTGGCATGTGAATGATGATGAAATGGATGGGACATCGTGGTCTTAATGCCAAATGCCATGGGTACAAGGATAGTAATGATGAGGGATGTCCATATATTGGGCATACAAATGCGAGGAGGGAGCAATTGTGGTTACGAGAGTTACCCCAACCTTTGTTTTTCGAGCCCTCTTTACTTTCCTTTTTCCTTTTTCATTGATTTTTCTTTGCATTACTACTTGAAGCTCTAGGGAATGAGAGCATGTTGTGAATGATGTAAAGCAGTTATTAACCCCTTAAGGTGGGGTAGTTCATCGCCCACCAGGGATCGGGACGTGCATGGGTTCCTTTAAGGATGTGGGGACACTCATGGGCCCTAGGAACCAGGGTGATAGCCATAATGATAAGGGGTAGAGCTCATATTTGAATTTTGCCCATGTGTTATATTAAATGTCTCGACCATTTTTTGCATTTTATGATCTTCTTTTTCTTTTGTTTCTTGCTTGTGGCCATGAAATGTTTTTAACTTTCTTTTAGTTGCATCAACCTCCGAGGCAACATTTCTAGGCGCAACCCATATATGTGGACAAGGGGAGGGGTTGTGCCAGAGCCTGTGGATCCAATGGTCATGTGGACCTAGAGAAGGGAAATGGTGAAATAGGGCTTGTAATGTGCATAGGGGAGTGAAAAACGTGGAACGGGAAAACGAGACCACGCTATCAAAATCAGGGTTTCCCAAGTAGTGCCCTTCCTAAAGTCATAGGCCAATAGGGGAGATTCCACAGGACTAGGATTGAAGATTAATCCCATATTTAAGGTGAGGGAACAAAACTATGGTCAAAGCCCTTCCTTCTTCCAAGTCACCCGATAACCCATACGTAAGATGCCCAAATAAAAAACAAGCATAAGCACACGATTGCGCAATGAAAAACATACATTTTGGTTCAGATTGCCCACCTTCTAACATATGCTCTCGACAAATGGGTGAGGAAACATACAACTGATGCACGTAGCAAAGATAAAGCAACACATCACATCGGCTACAAGGTGGCTCTCAGGGGCTGCTGGTTGCCGGCTGGAAGAAGATGAATAGGAGAAGAGCTCTCCTAGGGGTCCCCACTTTTGGCGGGTGACATCTGGCTCCAATTGGGACATGAGCTCACTATAGATTGCATGATCCATGTACTCGAATGAGGAGGTAATGAGAACTCCAACAATCTCTTGGGACGTAGACCTATGCCTTGCACATCACGAAACAATTATTGGAAGCATGTGCAGTGGGCGTACTTTATTGCCCTTGTTTTTCATCAAATAGTAAACCATACAAAAAAGTAAATCTACTCTAAGATGCAAGTCTAATCTATCGTACAATCTAATCTAGCATGAGAACATAATATGATGATAATAGCTATGCAAACATAATATGCAATGCACCTACACTACCATGACATGCTAAGATACTGTGCATGAGCTAAGTATAGTCATATAACCAATGTAACCAACATATTATTAGATCCATATAACATCCTTTGTTCATACAAGTTCTTGTGGATTGGGCATCCAAATATCACATCCTCCTTTGCAAATTTGGCTTGATGAAGGGCAAGGGTGGGAGGCGGGAAAATAGGAAGAGCAAACATCATGGAAAAGAATCATGGATGAGAAAGAATTTAACACGCACCACCAGATCCCCTCATGTAACCAAAGAATGGAGAATTCAAAAATCAAGCTCTTGAACTTTCGATGAAGAGCAACCTCAGACATATCATCCTCATCATGCTTTATTTCAACATTACTCTTAATATCTTCATCAATGCTTCCATCTTGATGACCTAGAAAAGACTCTTGCTCACGATGTTCTTCGACTTCTTCACTATGGTTTGAGGAGACCCTCTTCTTGGAAATCAATAGTCAAGTTTTGGATTACACCTTCAACATGACCGTTTGGTCCCCAATACTTAAGGAATTCCTCAATGAGAACCCTAATAGAAGGGATGCTTTGTGGTCTACATTGTTTAAGCCAATCCCTCCGATCTTCCCTAAGGGGTCAATGAAGAGCCACATGAGAGCATCCTCATGAACCATGCTGATTTTAGAAGTGCACTTGAGGAACTTGACAACATGATCCACGATTGAGGAAGGATCTCCATTGAATTTTGGGGTATTTTTTGTATAACTTGTATCCCACCAATTTGGATATCAAAGTAGGGAATATCTTATGCAAGCCCTAAGGAATCATTGTCTCAAGTCTCGCATAACATACAAGCTAGGAGTCACCAGGGGGGATTTAAGATGCTTTGAGAGATGCTTGCTCCACCCTACAACAATTGAATTTGAAGTTCAATGAAGAACAAGTACTTCATTCTTCCAATGGAGTCACCAAATAATGATCTATATTGTCGTTAGGGAAAAAGGTAAATACTTCTTAAAGGTAGACTCACTTCTTCCCCAACAACGACGCTAGAAATGTTACCAAAAAATCTAGCAAGCCTTGGAGAGGGAAACCCTACAAGACAAGAGCTAGACAAAGTGCTAGCAATGGGGTAGAGGCCCAATGTCACCTTAGCCAAAACCCCCTTATCTTTATGGATTTTCACTGATGGGACGAGTCATAGTAGGAAGGAGATCCGTCTGTAATATCCCAAAAATGGATTCTTCAGCAGATCATGCCTGAAAAACGCATTCTTCAGTTATGATGGCTTCAACTATCATATAATATGTCTGAAAATGCTCAGCAACCAAAATAAATAACAGCAGCAACCTTTATTAAGCTTTTAAGGGCAAAAAGGCGGGGAAAAGTGAGGATTTTGGCCCTAAAATGAGTGAATAAGGAAATTTGCGTAAAATGATGGGTCAAGGTTCTGGAATATGTTAGAATAGGTCAAGATGGACTTCCATGTCGAATTTCAGCTCAAACAAAGGCGTTTTGCTATGTTAAACAGTTCCTCCTTCCCGACTAGTTTCAAATAGGGAAACCCCGATTTTCCTAAGATTCTTGAGAGGCACTTCTTTCATATGGGGAAGGATTAAAGGAACAAGGAGGCATAACACTATAATAATCAGAGAATGATTTTTGAGTATACAAGATAGGTTTATGTTAAACAACAATTTGAGAAGTAGAAAACCTCAAGAGAGGTGCCGTAAGACAAGAAAAGAACTTAAACTCACATTATTTCTCAGATTGTGGAGATGCAGAAGATATATGACAGTTACAATAAGTATAGCAGCAGATGAGAGTACAACTTTGATATCAGAGTACAACTTTGAGGAAAATGTCCTCTCAAGAGAAGAAATGCAAGCCTCCACAACACATGTACATAAACATGAAAAGTACTGCTATTTTTGCATAAACCCCAGACTAAGAAAATCCTGTATATGATAGAATACTGCTGCAAACTGATGTAAACACATGGATATGACAATATATGGCTCAAATACAATAGGGGAGCAAGCTCTAACCCTTACAAGCAAAAATACCTCAATCCTCCAAGGGATTGGCTGAAACACACAAAATGGCAAAAATGCCGGAGTTGCTGGGCCGCAGCTGCAACTCAATCTGGAACACAATAGAGAAGGCTGAAGATGATGCACAAACTGAAGTAGACCTCCTCCAATGGATCTCCAAGTGGAAGGCTGATCCTTACACTTGAGATCTTCACCCCAAATCAACCAGCAAACCCTCCATGAAAATAACGCAGACACTGAGAGGGACTGCGCAGTAGTGGGATAAAACTCCTTGGCCAAGTGCCAAGATCTGAAAATCAGCTCCAAGTCCTCCAATCCGATCCTCCAAAGGAAAGAGAGGCTCTCCCTCTGAAAAACAAGAGAAGGAAGTGGTGTCGTGAAGTCACCACGGCAACACCCTACAACACAGTATTACGCTGCTGCAGCAATAACGCTGTCCTGGAGGATGATGCTAAGAAAGTAACCTTGCCCGAGCAGGCACTCGAAGTCCCCCGGGGCTAAGGGTGAGATCTCCGCACGGAAACACTCGGTGCACTAAACAGTGCAGCAGACGGGCTAAACAGCCAGCGTGCCAAAGAAAGACAAATGTCTCACTCAATAATCAATAATCCAAGAATCCAAGCATACCCCAAATGAGGAGGCTCCTCCATCTTTTATAGTGTTGGTTTCCCTCCAAAACCAAATGTAGCCTCTCTCTCTCCTCCACATCCTCATCCTTATCCACATTCTCATCCTTATTTGCGCAGAAGCTTGGAGAAACTTCTAGAGTGTCCATGGTCCCCCTCCTCCACGTGGTGTTGGGTCCCCCCTTGACTCCCACTTAAGTCACAACGTTGTGCTACTAGGTGGATGTCTTATTTCATTTAAGTGAGTTTAGACCCTCTTTACTCACTTTTTATTTACTTACAAACTATAGGTGGCAAAATAAACAAAATAGAATATTCCAATTTGCTGTCGCAAATTAGGAATATTACAAGATCACTTATAGATATGTTAGGTATGAGGCACAAAGTGATCCAACTATAACTTATCCGAAAGAGAGACTAAATAACGATTCATAGCTTCAAAGAAGCAGAATGCTCTCAAAGAAAATCCCTAGAAAAGAAGACACAAGACCTAGGGTTTTGAGATTTTTCAATGGTGATAGGTATTCACAAGGTGAAGGCCCAAGGGAAATGATTTCATACAATGATATTTGACTAAGCCAAGGCTCATGAAACCCTCAAGAAAGTCCTCAAGTTGAGGGGAAAAGTGACTAGGGTTTCCCTCTCAGAGCAACACCTAGGGCAATAGATTTTATGGATGAAATTTGAGTGGATGCCCATCAAACATGGAGATTAGGTAGCCTAGACCCTAAGCTTGATGTTTAGGCTCTCAAATCACCCAAAATCCTCCTCTTTAAAATTTTGCTGCAAGCCCTAAATTTTCACCCTAGCCCTAAAAGGACTGATTTTAAGGAGGAAAAATTATGGAGAAAATTTACGATTGATCACCAATGACTTAGACTAATGCCTTATCCTTTAGGCATATGGAGTCAAGGATGTGATAGATAAGCCAAATTTGTTGCTAAGGAGGTTGAATGCCCTAGGTATCAAAATTTCAACATTTACCCACTCAATGGTAAATGGAGTTTAATGGAGAGTTATACGAATTCCTCCACTAGGAACATTTATTACATGTTATACAATGAGTAACATATGCAATTCTCAACTATATAGCCCTTAAAATTTATTTTCAACAAAGTAGGGCACAATCAAGCAGAATCTAGAAGCAACAATTCCATACATTAGAGAAAATCAAAATGATAATCTTTAACAATAGGCACTTACAAGATAACATGTAATATATCCACCCATTCACCAAAGAAACAGCTCCAAAGACAATCCGAAATAGCTTCCAAACATCAAATGCATTCCAAGAATCTCCAATAGCCAAGAAGGAACAAGAGCGAAATTCGTACAAGAGGTCAAATTGTCCAAGAGATGATGATGGGAGACTAAATGAGGTCCCTTGTAACAACCCAAAATTAAAAGATACCATTAATTACATCAATTTATGCAATTAAGAATCATCACTCAATTATTTAAGTAATTAGCATAGAATTTCGAAAAACATGAGCAAAGACGACTTACCTGTAGCGACGGTATTCCTTACTTGTCATTTCGGAGTTAATGCTATTCGAATTTCGCTAACTGCAACAAAGTTTTTGGGGACGACTCTTCACCCAACTGTACGTTCAACTGCACATAATATTTCTACAACTGGTCACCCCCTAGCACTTAATCAACGTACTACTTCCAGGGAATCCTTTGTCTTAGAACACTTTTCTCCCAAGAGAATGGATGAAGAAATGGATGAATCTCATCCTCCTCATCGTCCATTAAATAGACCAAAAAATGGAAAGGGGTCCGCATGCACACATTCCATGTGTCAACATGCAACTTTATTTCTTTATTTTAAGTTTTACTCAATTTAATATTTCTCTTAATTTAACTCTTTCTTATTTGATTCCTTTTTACTTTTTGTTAACTTTACTTATTTTTACTATTTTTATAGTTTACTTTTATATGTATTTATTTAGAACTCCAGTTTCTTATTTACTAATTTATTTATTTATTATTATTATATTATCTTCATTATTTATTGTTTATTTACTATTATTATCTTTTCTTTATTATTTATTATTTATTTACTATTATTATTATTTCTTTATTATTTACTATTTATTTACCATTATTATCTTTTCTTTATTGTTTATTATTTATTTACTTATATTTTAATATTATATTATTTTATTTATTTATTATTATTATTTTTGTTATTATTAGGGGACATTACATACTCCCCCTCTTTAAGGAACTTCGTCTCGAAGTTAAGTTGAGTCATTCAACATTTTATTTTATTTAGTTATTTATTATTTCACATTTTCCTTACACCCTCTGCTGAACTAGTATCACCAACAGGCATCGAAAGTTTCCACAACACTTGGGAAATCCCAAGGAATCTTTGTCCTTTTTCCCACTTTCAGAACCAGGCATAAGCCTCATTGGTTTGTACCTTAGCCCAAGGCTGGCCCCAAGACTCGCGCCCGTCTCAAATCTCATCTGCCCGAAGGCAGGCATCTAGTCCCAGTCACTAAGGTGCCCAACCCTAGGCATCAAAGTCCTTACTGGTGAGATTTTTGAGTGTTGGGGTAGCATCGGATGAGCTCTAGCTCCCAAACTTTGTGGTGGGACTAGAGTACAAGAGATCTCCAAGACCCAGAAAGGGATTTAAGAAATTCCATCATGTTTAAGAGATATTTAATTAATTAATATTTTTAATTAAGGACACTAAGTCAAACTTAGGAAAATTAAAAGGTTAAAGTTAACTAAACTAAACATGTGATGAAAATGACTTAAGTCACACGAATCAAGCTTTCTTTTAATCTTAGCCATCGATTCAAGATTAGATCACGACCGTTGGTTTCCCAACAAGAAAAGTATAAAGGAAAGACTTAGGGTCAGTTGGAGGATACACACAGAGGCAGAGCACTGAGACTAAGCTGGAATTCTAAGGCGTGGTTTACTAAGAATTTCCAGAAGTGTTTTAGTCGCAGCAAGGGGTAATATTGGCGGAAGGGATGATCTGATCCCAGGCCAAGAGCGCAATAAGAGGTAGAGAAGCAATACACTGAGCAACGCAGAGGGGGCAACAGCTATGCAGTGCAGCCACAACCCAGCGAAGGCAACGCAGAGGCTTCAGGGGCTACGCAGGCCCAGAAAGGGCAGCACAGGGGTAGCAAGAGGCCAGCAAGGCTGATGCAGGCTCACCCAGGGTAATGCAGGGGCAGCGTAACCCAGTATGGGGTGATGCAGGCTCACCCAGGGCAATGCAGGGGCAGCGTAACCCAGTATGGGGTGATGCAGGCCCTTCCTGAGCAGCGCAGGGGCTGATGCAGTCTAGCAGAGCTGATGCAGAGGGCTTCAGAGCAATGCTGGGGTTTTTGAATACTGAAAAGGGCTGAGTTTTGTAAATCCCGTTTGAGGGTGTGAATCAGTTAGTTTTTCTGTCTCTAGAATAGAGGTATAGCTGCATTTTATTTCTTTGTCGGGTTAACTAGTTTGGTGCCTAGATTTGTTGTACTCAGATTCTACTTAATAATAAAATCCTCCAGCAACCAAAAGACTGGTTTTCCGCATTGGGCTTTTCCGGGGACAGTTGTCTATAAAATCCTTGTGTGTCACTTTGTCATTGTGCATGTATTCAATTTAGATCTGTATGCATAGACTGTTGATGTATTTACTTCGATGTTAATGCTGAATATTTCACATTAATAACTTAATGTAAGTAGGAGAAGTAAATCTGAAAATTAACAGTAGGGTTTCTGTTTGAGATATTCAAAATTTTTCACATGGTATCAAAGCGATTGCAGATCTAGCTTGGATCTCCAGCAAGAAGACTGAAGAATCTTTGTTGTAGAAAGAAGCAGCAACAACAGAAAACCAGACCAGAGAGGGCAGTGCAGCAGCAGAAGGAAGTAGAGCCAAGCAGAGGCCAGAGTGATGCAGTCTCCACGCAGATCCACGCACTTACTGCGCAGAGGCAGCCATAACCTGTGCTGAGACTGTCTGCTCACGCAGAGGGCAGCCAGGGTGACGCAGGTAGAAGCTGAGTGTTGTTAAGAGTGTCGGAAGCTGAGTTGCAGACCTTCAACAGTTGCTGGTGGGGTTAAAATTCTGTCGGTGCAGAATTTAGCCTAAGCTAAGTTGACGAAGAGCAGGAGGAGAACAACTTCTTAGAAGATTTCCAGCCAAAGAAATCTGCAGATCAATCAGAGGATCGAAGAGAGCTGATTCGTTGTGATTGGCAGACTTCCAAGAGAGGGAGTCAGTTGTCAGAGGGAGCAGAGGGTTCCTGTCTCGCTAAGGACCCTAGATCCGAGTTTCTAGCATAAAGAGGAGGATTAGTTCTGACACATTTTCTGAGCAGATGGCATCCCATGGACTACGTGATCAGGATAGGTTGGACGACCTATCCAACTTTGCAATCTGGAAGGCCAGAATCCTAGTAGTCATGGAGGCATACAACTTGAGGGAGCATGCAGAGAAAGTCTTGGCCACACCAACCGATACTCTTCTCCTAGCGAAGCACGAAGAAGTAGCGGCACATGCCGAGCGCTTCATAATGGATGGGGTCAAACCACACTATATGAAGGAAGATCCGTCTAGAGGAAGATGCTTCTGGAGAACCAGTTGAGGTTATTGATGATGGCCAAGGGAGAAGAGATTGACCCTTTTCTTTCGAAACTACAATCAATCAGGGATTAGTTAACTGGCATGGGGGTGAAGGTGGACGATGTCATGGTGAGGACTGCTCTCAATGCGGTCACAGAGGACTAGGAAACTTTTGTCCAAAGTATCTTGGGTAGAGCGGGCCTTCCCAACTGGGACAATATGTGGGCGATCCTCTGACAAGAAGAAATCTGTCGGATCACCAAGGGACAGTACAACACCGGGTCGAGTAAAGTGAAGAAGGAAGAAGAGGAAGATGAAGCCTTGGCATCAAAGAGGCAACAAGGGAGAAAGAAGCGGGATCTGTCGAAGATCAAGTGTTTCCAGTGCGACGAACTAGGACATTTCGCCAGCAATTGTCCTTAGAAGAAAAAGGACAAGGAAGCTTCTAGCTCCAAGGCTGTTGTGGCGGACGATGGCTCTGAAGATGACGTAGCCATGAGGCTAATTTTTAGCTAATTAATTGCCAATTTTTGCCAAGAAATGGAAAAAATAGGGAATGAGGAGTAAAGACACATTTTTTGACCCTCAAGTGTGTTTAGATAGAAAGTTGAGGTCTAATTTTGAGTTACTCACACCCCCTACAAATTCTATAGATAACACTTTTTACATTTTACATCAAATAATTATTAAAAATTCTACCAGTGGGAAATTTTAATAATTAAAAACTGACACTTCGACACAACTAGATTCTGCGAAACTTTAGACATGATTTATTATGGTAATGTACATTGACTTTATACACTAAAACTCACCTAAGACTTTACCATCAAGCCTCACACCAACTTTGGGGGATATTTGGGAGAAAAACTTAACTAATTATTTATTGTTGAGAAACACAAATAATTAGATAAGGAAAAAAAACTCCCTAGAGTGGAAACTCTCTAGCAAAATCCTAAGCTACCTAGTTGTGTTACATGACTCACTTTTCATCATACTAGAACCATTTTTTTACAATATCCCTGCAGGGTTACAAAATTTGGAATACAAAATGTTGACAATCTGCTGAATGATGATGGTGAAGTTATGAAAGTTTGACTATTTTGACAATGCTGGAATGTTGAAAGTGTACTTTGATCATGGAGTAGTTGACAAATATTCAAATGTACATTTGAGTGATCAACAAGACCACCTGGAAAAACTATCTCATATCAAGTGTAAGCCACCAATCATTAGGGACAATGACCGTAGATGTATCATAGTGGACCATACTTAATTGTTAAGGGTATAATAACACTTCAA
The DNA here is from genome assembly GCA_034641835.2 of Pinus albicaulis. Lineage (NCBI taxonomy): Eukaryota > Viridiplantae > Streptophyta > Pinopsida > Pinales > Pinaceae > Pinus > Pinus albicaulis. Next base: position 1,209,270,798 of record CM076577.1, read on the forward strand.
ACTGAGATCACCTTCAAATATCTAACTAGACCAATTCTCGTAAAAATGTTCCCTATCTCTGTTAGGAATGGCTTGATGGTCAACCTTATTAGGTGTTTCCAACCCAAGGGGAAGTGGCATGTCCTAGGTCAATCCTAGTGGCAATGGAGGGGGAGGAATTCAAGGCAAGTTTCCATGGCCATGGGACCAACTGATGGAGATACACGATCTTGAGTATATAGATGTAAAGAGGGAGAAATCGTGGAGGCATGAGCTACTCCTTTCCTTGGCCTGCTTTTTCCACCTCTCTAGTGCACCTTTTAATTTTTTTGATAATGCTTTGATTACAGGGCATCGCTTAGGAGCCCAAGCTTGCTTTCAATGATTTAGCATTTATTAACCCCTTAATGATGAGTCAATTTATTGCTCATCAGGTTTGGTACATGCAAGAGTTCCTTTATTATGTGATGGAGCATCAACTTATCAAGTGCTCAAGGAACTGTGTGATGGCTAATGAGGGTGGTAGAGCTCACACTATGTTTTTCCCCACGTGCTAATTAATGTCTAGACCATCTTTTGCATTTTAACTTTTCTTTTTCTTTCATTGTGGCCATTTTATGCTTTTATCATTTTTATGTTGCATCAACCTCCAGGAGTCTAGGGCAAAGTTTCTGGCCTAGAATCAAGGATGAGGATAAGATGATGCCAATCCTAATGAACCAATGACCACAAGCCCAATGATTGGAGATGAAATCTTGGGAATGGTGGAAAGGGTAATTATGGAAAACTCATGGACAAACTACTTCATTCCAAGTTTGCAAAGTAATGCCCCTCCTATAATCCTAAGGCCTTAGAGGAGGTCCCATTGCAACATAAAAAACTAAGCCCTTGCTAAAGTGAGAGAACAGGTTTACAGTCAAGATCTGTCAATTATCCAGATCACCCTTTAATCCATGTTAAAATGGCCAAACATTAAGTAAAACCGCATGATTGCAAGATGGTTAAAGTACTTGTTGAATGGTGACTCACCTTCCTTCAAGAGGAATGCCAGATGGTGAGAGTTGTTTGAACGGTACAAATGGTGGAGGATCATGACATATCATCACATACTGAGCAAATGTAGGGCTACTAGTTGGCTGTCCAAAGGAAGAGACAATTTTCTTCTATGGATTTACCCACTTTTTGGTGGGTAACAACACTTTGAACATCATTCTTATTAAGGGAACCTAGCATACTTGCTCCTTGTTCACATTGTCTAGATATTTATGTGGTTATTTCTTGGTGTGATGAGTTTGAATCCTCCTAGTTGGACAACTCTAAGAGATATGAGGGAATTGCACATAGGAACCACTATTCTTATGATGTGTATAACACCCCTTGATGGAGCACTAGCCTTATTACACACATTTGTATGATGATTTGACACTATGTTGATCACTTGAAGGTTTGTTGAGGTAGAGCCCTAGCTCTTTTGCATGATTTCATGCTTGGACATGGGTTATTTTGACATATACTATGGTTTTCCAGGGAGTGCTATCTCTTTTGTCATATATGTTGAGGCAAGCATGCATTATAATAATATTTCTATGGCTTGAAGAGGATGGCATGCCTCCCTAGGGCATATTTCATTTTATGCTCATGGTTTCGGAGAAAAAACACTTCAGATTGGCGCATGACTTGATGGATCTAACCACCTTGGCACTCTTTTCTAAGGCACACTCTTCTTGGAGTTTCTTATATTATTTATTGAAAAGAAGATCTAACAACCTTGTCACATCCTCCAAGGGCACAGTCAGGTTAGTTATTTGCTTGGTCAAGGTGGTTAGCATTCCACATGTTTCAAGGATGCTTCTCTTAATGAAAGTATTATATTTTTTGCTTGGGCAAGGTTGTTACTCATGCACAGGCTTCAAGGTTTATTAAAAGGTTTGTTGATGCATTATTCCTTGATTCACACGTGTGGGTTGTTCACTTGGTAAAACATGCTATGAAGTTGGTTATGGAGTGCCCTAGCTTCAGTTAGGTGGTTATACAGACGCATGCCTCAAGAAAAAATGTTAGAAGTTGGTTAGAGTCACACATGTGGATTCTCTCTATTGAAGGAGACACTTATTGAAGGTATTATTTATCATTTCCTTGGATCTTCTTGAGTCAAAACCCTAATTTATCCACTACTTGAAGCCTTGTTCACACGTCTAGGAGTCCTCTTCTTGAACGGTGCACTTGTGGAGAATTAATTTATGTGCTTGTAAAACCTGTGATGGAGGCTAGTTTCGAAGATTTCTGCCCTTAATTTTTCTTGTTTGAACTTAGGATAAGGTAATTAAGGCTTGTAGAATTATTAATTCAGGATGTTTGAAATTTGATGCACACGTTCATCCACCAAGTCTAGATGGTTGCAGGCAGTTTTTTAAGCTGTTCTGTTGAAACTTGAAATAGCAATTCTCAGGCAATAGTTTTGAGCTGCTTGGATGCCTCTAAACTTTAAAGTTTTCCCATAATTTCTTTTAATTATTTTAATGCTTATAACTAAATGTAGAGCACATTTTTTAGCATTTTTAATGGTCATTATTTCTAAGAAAAAAGATCATATGCATAAACTTCGTAGTATTGAAGCTTTTCAAATGAGAACTAATTGTAGTGATTGAGATTGATTCTTAGATCCTATCATTCATTGGTAAGGACTTCTGTTTCTTTTTTTTGAAATTTTTTATTTTTATTTTTATAATTTAAATTATTATTTTCCTGCCCTTTTTTCTGTCAACAGTATGTGATACTCTTTTATTAAAGACAGCACATTATGCAGTGCTATAGTTTTTATAAACGTTTATTAACTTGAGGTTACCTTATGTCAGGCTTTTCCTCCAAGGAAAATTTGATGAAGCTGAAGCTTTCATCCAAGAAAGAGTAAAGACTAAGGACAAGGCTTTTAATGCTGTACCCATCTTCAGTCATTGCCATGCTATTATTCTATTTGCAAAGGCAGCAATCTCTGGCACAGAGGAAGACAGGTAAGCTCACATTCATTGTACTGTACGTCACCTATTTTCAAAGTCAGCAAGGTGGATTCCTGGGAATTCTGCTGAATGACTTATCTTTTTATGAAATTGAATACGTAATGGTAGCTTCTGAGTATTTTGTTTTCTTTTATAATCACCATGAGACTGAATACGCAGAACACTATAAACAACTGGTTGGCAATTGCCTGTTGATCCAAAACGAAAATTGGACGGATTTGCTTGCAGGTGATGTTAAATAATCATTGGCAGAAGCCACGAGGCATTGTTGGCCCATGGCATTGGGTGGTTAATGTTATGCATCTCTTGGTCGAGAAACAATATCCGTTGTTGTAAATTAAACATCCACAAAAAATGTTATGGCTCTTGAGATTTTGGAATTGGAGTACATGCCATTTTAATTGTCATCTCTTGAGTGATTGTTGATGCGATTTCATCTTCTCCTTAAAATTCTATTTTTAACCAAAGCGTCTGTTGGTTTTGAGATATAACTCCCTTCATCTTGTTCTTTGTTGATGCGATTTCGTCTTCTCCATAAAATTCTCTTTTTAATCAGAGCGTCTGTTGGTATTGAGATATAACTCCCTTCATCTTGTTCTTATATTTGGGTAGTAAGCCCTCCAAAAACCATCTTTTCATAAGGTTGTTTTTCACTTTCCTCTTCTTTTTGATTAACGTTTTAATTTTTAAATTATATAGTTTGAAACTCTATCTATGTTCTTTCTTCAGGTTTTAAATTTCGTCTTTTACTTCACAATCATCTCTTAAAAATTTAAAACCTTTTCTGAATTTGTTTCTCAATTGTTTCAAGTCCTGAAAGCAGTTTAATGGAAACTTTTGATGCAATTTGTGTGAAATGTCCGAGTGTTGCAGTGAACACCTTCATTTATTGGGCCTCCTCATCTTGCCTATTGGCAGTCTTGAAGATGTTGCAGTGCCTAATGTGATCTTCATTTCCATATACACCAAATGTTTACTCTGAGATTATCTTTAGACTTTTAGATAACCTTGGTTGCTCGGTAGCTGTCTCCTTCAACCTCAGCGAGTAGCATCTAGAACAAGGTTACTTGGGAGCAGGAGCGGAAGCGTAGAGCGGGAGTGGAATTGAGAGTGGGGAGCAACATTTTCAAAAGCTCTCGGTTTTGGGAGCGAATCAAGAGAAATTTTTTATATAATATATATTTTTATATATTTTGACGCATATATGTCAACAAAAGCATGTAAAATGATGAATTAGATATAAAAAGCATAAAAACATGGATTGAACCATATAAAATCAATCATCAAGAAGTTATAATCTTCATCAACCACATCTACAATTTAGTAACATACAAAATATCGAGTCATGATTCATCGATCTTAAAGTTTCAAGCTTTCAAAATTCAATATAGAACATATATCATCATTGATCACAAAAGTAGTAACTTGTACTTGTAACCATTGCCATTACCAAGTAACTAAACGATAACAAAGAATATCTAGCATGAAATGAAATATTTCAACTTTCAACTTTCATGAAGCATCATATTCATAATTCATTACCAATGAGTTATAGATGCCAACTTCAAACTTCAAACTTTAATTGTTATATATTGTCTACAAAAAATACCATAATAAATATGAAAGAGTGAATAGTTATAAAAAGTACTAGAAACTAGAAAAGACAAGTAAATCTATTATCCACTGCTTGACCGTGTTGCGACGAGAAATTTCTAATTTCTTGTCTCGTGCTTTATTGAGAGTCTCCTCCTGCATAGTCGAACGACCTTGGTGCTCCTGATCAAATACAAGTTCCATACCCTAGTACCCTAGGTGCTCTTGATTATTGGGAGTCTCCCCAACATAGAGGGCTTCGTGCTCTTGATTAAATAAATGTTCCATACCCTAGTACATGACAAAATCCAATGGAAACATGTGATCCCCCCAATCCTGAAATCCTGAAAAAATGATAAGTCTGTTGGATTTTGAGTGAGATCTAAAATTCTATTTTCTGCATATGAAATCTAATGAGGTCAAAACCACTCTCAAACATCTTGAGTCATTTCATGGTAATGTTAAAAATTTAAGTAAAAGGATGAAAATGAAAGCTAAAGGAGAATGTCACTTTTACTTTAAGAATTTAACATTACCATGAACTGCATATCAACACTAGGGCCAAATTCTTGTTTCCAATCTTTAGTAGCTCCCTCTATCACTCCTAAATTGGCAGGGAGCAAATTTTTTTTTAGGGAGCGTGCTCTCGCCTGGAGTGTGCTTCGGGGGCAGGTTTGAGAGGGGGGTGGGGGGGGGGGTGCGGTTAGGGGGGCTCTCCCCCCAACCCTGATTTGGACACTGTTAGCCTTGGTGAGTTGAGAAGCAGAAGAAATTATGTTACTGGAGAAAGGGTGCACTAGTGAAAGTGATTTTCATGAAGGAAAGATGGTTATGTAGATCCCTCCAGCTATTTTTTCCACAAGCTGGGGCACACTTACCTAGGAGGGCACATTCATTTCTAGGAGTTACAAAAATGAGTGGGGCATCGGGGGCACACTTAATGAGGAGTTATTGTTGGGAGTTACTTTTGAGAGTAGGCTAGATTAGCTCTAACAGTGGAGCGGTGTTATAGCAAAACCTTGCTAGTTGTTTAAAACATGTAGAAATTTGGTGTAGACCCACCCCAATTTCAAGTTTAGTGATTCCTCATCAAGTTTAATGCCCAACCCACACCCACATTTAATATGTTGTTGTCATAAACATGAATATTTTCACAAATTGGAACACATTGAATTTACTTTACTATTTTTTGCTTTTGTTTAGACAAAACACAAACATGCACACAAAATATTGACACAACTGTTTTTGGTCAAATAATGCGGGAAAACCCCCAAGGGAAAACTAGTGAGAAAGAGGAGGAATTCTTATTTCTTTTAAGAATTTATTACAACGGTCAAATCAACAATAAATGCAACTTATCTCCCTTGGAAATTGTGCCCATATTTCTAGAAATTTGTGTTGCCTTAGCTCCTTGGTTTTTGTGCCTAAGCTGCCTTGGAAACCATGCCCAACTTGCTCAGAAATTTGTGCTGAATGGCCCTCAAAATTTTTGCTCTGTATGCCCTTGAAAATCATGTCCACCTGCTGTATGGCCTGCGCATTAAATGCCTTGTACCAGCCCTCAAAATTCGTGTTTCTTGCTTTGCATTAACTGCCGAGCAACTCGAAATTCATGCCATACCTTGCCTCGATTTTTGTGCCAACTCCTTGGGATTCATTCCCTCTTAGATGCTGTAAGAACTGCGCCATTTATCTTCAGCTGTACAAACTTTTCCCTTTCTCTTCAGCTCAAATCCTCTTGTGCTCTCTTATTTTCTCCAAAACTCATGAAGAATGAATTAGTGTCTCTTCCCCTTCCTTGATATTTTGTCTTCTCATAAGGAAACCCTAAGACCCAAGGACATAGTAGCCTATTTAACCTCGTAGGCTGTAGTCATTTAAAAAGGGGAAATTATTATTTAATGTTACTTAGGTAACATTAGATGATAAAAATTAAATTGGGGCAAATGGAGGTGTTGTCGCCTAAAGTGTAGAGCTAAGGTGCAACGCTCAGAGTATGGGTTGTGTAATATTCCCTTTTTTGGTGTCACCTACGACAGGGTTAGGCTGGACTTCAAGAGTTAGGAGCAGACAGGTCACAGGTACAGATTGGTGTTATCAGCGGGCTCAAGAGCTTTTTGGAGGAGTTTTGGGGAGTTTCCATGATGTTCGGTGGCATTCGCTTGATGTATTCCATCATCTGAGCAGCTTGCCTTTCGTTCCGATGCATTCCGACAACTTTCGGAAAATTGAGTTATTTTTGGGCTTAACTCGGTTAATTACGCTCAAGGTGGCATTCCGAGAGGAATACATGATAGAACACCTTAGTGTGATAGCTCATTGGAACCAGGACGAGGATACCTACATGATGGGACGGTTGGACACAGGTTTCAGTGACTGGAGGAGGCATGGTAGCCGATTTACGCTTTTTTGCATTAAAAAGGAATATTTTAATTAGAGGGAAAAGTGCTCCATGAATAAAATAATATTAAAATAAGGCTCTAGAAGGCTCCGAGAGATCTATAAAAGAAAGGGAGGAGGCCATTGAGGGATATCTTTTGGATCATATCATTTTCTTGTATGAGAGGTTTGAGACGTGGTTCTCTACTTCAGTCGTAGCCCCAGGACAGAAGCCCTTGGGTGATTTGTGAGTGTTGGATGGAAACCCAACTCTCTTTGAGGAGACTTCATTCAGAAGTTTCACAGAGCTTCAGAGATATTGGAGTGAGGATCATTTAGATCTTCAACAGGTGCTTCAGTGGGTCCAGTGGTAGTTGTTGCCGGAGGGAGAGTGCAGCGGTTCAGTTTTGGAGGCCATCGCAGTGTAGCAGTGCTGCAGATTATCTTGATTTGCAGCAGATTATCTTGATGGCCAGTTCTCCATCTCAGCTCTTTTTGGGCCAGATCTATATGTAACCCCCGTTATTATTTATAATAAAAGCTGAGATTCTTCCTGTTCTATGTGGTATTGGATTGCAGTGTTTTATGTGTTTTTATTTTACATGGCAATCTTCTGTTGAGTAAATATTTATTTTACGGCATAATGTGGAGTTCAGTTATTTTTCTGCAATTTTAGTTAAAATATCCCTTTCGGGATATTACAGTGGTATTAGAGCTGTGCATCTTGCCGGCTTGAGGGTTTAAGGGAAAATATTACTAGTGTTTGGATAGGAAGTGTGTGTGGCAGTATAATTTCTTTGCAGACGTCGCATCTGTTAAATTTTCTGGGTTTGAATCTGTATCTTTTGAGGCCAAGAAGAAACGGGGTCAGAAACCATAATGCAAATCAATATTATCATTGTGGGGCTGCGAGAATAAATTCAGAAGACAAGCTATTGATTTGCCGGGGCTACATCCAAACTATTGATGTCCATATCTCAATACCGGTGGATCGATCTATCTATTGAAGGCCGAATTTATCTTTGCGTGGAGCCGAAATTATTTTTCAATAAAGCCGAATTTGTTGTTTTGGCAATGGATCGAGAACGTGGCATGGGGACTCGTTTGTTATCCAGTGGAGCCACAGATAGAAATTCCAACCTACGATGTCATGAAGTGGCCCCGCAGTTCTAATATAATTAGAAATTTTGCACTCAGCGATACATCTACGTAGAGATCATGTATAGAAACCTGCGGTGGTGTTGAACGTCGGGATCAAATCGGTTCATGGAGTCAAATTTTGAAGGTGATAGTCCCAGGAGTCACCTTCGAACATACTCCCAGAAGCCAAAAAGAGGAGCTACGCATTTGTGGCTTGATCAGAGTATCAGGCCCCATTCCGAAGAGTGATCGTGACTTAGAGACTTTCACCATAGCGTAAGCAACCACGTGGTTGTGTTGAGCTCTTTGCTCTGAGGTCGAGTCATGGTCAAACAACGGAACTACAGTCGAAATCGCCACTCAAGCAGCCGCTCACCTAGCCAGAGGCAACGAGTTTAGGAACCCGTCAAACACGCCAGTCCTGGGAGACTAAGCTGGAGCTGCCAGTCATTGCTCGAAGTTCGACGTGAATTGCAGACGAGCTGCCTTCAACCAGAATTCTTCGTATTCACGAGGGATGATCGCTGGCTGTTTTAGTTCCTAAGCAGGTCGTGTACATCAGAGAGAGGCCACGGGACACTCCAAAAGAATCGCAAGGGTCACGAAGCAATGTCGAGTGGGTAGCGACATGGGGCGTAAATCATAACCTTAACCGGTCGCGTTAAATCAGTGGGAGCCGATTTTGAATTGTATGTCATGCCGATATATCGATATATATATATATATATATATATATATATATATATATATATATATATATATATATATATATATATATATATATATATATATATATATATATATTTTTTTTTTTTTTTTTAGCAGTCGCACAGAGTCTGTGATCAACGCAGAGGGGAAATTAGCTTGGGAAGAATTATGGCATCAGTCCGTGGCAGAAGAAATCCAGACTACCATAGAAGGCCGAGAACAATGATCAATACTGGTGAAGCGTTGTTCCAATTGTTCCATTGCGTGGGAATGTCGCACAGCAGGTGGGAGGCATCATAACGGTCGAACCTATGATCACAGAAACTCAGGTTTTTACCTATAAATCTTCTGCGCTGTAAATTTATGATTGCTGGTGTTATTTGTATACCAACGAATAGTCTTACCTTATCCCACAGACAGTAAATCTCGTTCAAAAGATTGATGGGAGCTCTGTCCTAGCAGTGTTGGGCATATGTAATGTTGTTGAGTCCAGATATTATGAACTTTGTATTGAGTTGCAGTGGAGGTAGTGTTTGCTTAGTTTATTGCATTCTGATTGCTAGTGAGAGGGTTTAACTACTGTCATAGTTTTCATGGATAAGTCTTAAACCATGTCATGCTAATGGTGAGAATTTATTTTTGAGTTATGCTCTTATATCACTGTCAGTGGAGATGACATGTCCATAAGTGTCTTGAGCTGAGATTGTCTATACGCTGTCTATTCAGTCAAACACTGCTGAATGTCTTAAGGGATGAGTGAAATTGGCTGCTAGAGTATATTTGCGTCTTCACATGCTGATGTAGTAGCTTTCTATTGTCATATTTATTGCTAAATTGATTTTAGTTGAACCACTATTATCTCCATATATGTTGTTGAACAATGGGGTTCTTAAAACAATTCATGAACCAACAAAGTAATACTACCATTGACTGCAATATACAACAGAAAACAAAATTGAACAGACCCTTTTCAGGAGGAATATATGCCATCCTTCAAAAAGAACAGCCAAAAGATTTGTAGGAAGAATTGGGAATTGGTCACATAATTTTTGCACTTGAGACAGATTTGAAACACATGAAGATGTCATGGAGAGTTTTGTCCAAACTAGATGAGTTTAATGAACTCTTGTTCACAATAAACCAAGAAGAAGGGAAGAAACTGATTTGGGCTCTAAAACCTGCTATGCTTGCTCTTATACAACCCAAATTCTTGGAGGAACCGTGTGAGGGGGTTAGCCTTCCAGTTGCATCATGCCTCAGCAACATCATGAAGTTGACAGCACCTATAGCTCCATACAATGATGATATTATGAGGAGGATTATGAGATTGATAGTAGAGACTTTTCAGGATTTGGACAACGGTGCAGGCTCTACCTTTGGGAAGAAGCTTGAGATTCTATGGAGTATGCCACATTCGAGACGTATGTCATCATGTTTGACCTTGAGTGTGAAGACTTGATTTTGCAGATGTTCCAATGCTTCTTCAGCATTAGGAGACATCATCCTGACACTGTCATAACACACATACAGTCCATCCTGTCGTCATGTATGAGAGACCATGAGACCATTTGTCGAGAGTTGCAGACCAGGTCGTTGAGCATTTGGAGGAGAGAGCAGTTGGTCTCACTTGCAGCTTATGAGCTAGCGCAAGGGCTGGTTGGGCAGAATATTGTGCTATTCAGGAGACAGTTGACCAGGGAGGAGCTGCTCCAATTTGGTGGATCGGGCAACATAAATGAGTTGAGGAGGAAGGGACTTTGCTTCATCTGCAAAGAACTTGGGGGCCTGATCACTCATGTTTGAGTGATGCAGATGATGTGGCGGAGGCAAAACAAAAGGGCATTCCTTTTGTATGCCAGGGTGAGGACTCTTCTTCAGATGAGTCCATGGGATCAGTTGAGGGTGCTTCTGGGGAGTGAGAGTAGTTATGCAGAGATGATGACAGTAGGGCAGAGCTGTATTCCAGTATGCAGGGTGAGCAGTCAGGGGACTCTACTGGAGATACTTTGGGTGATGAGTCACTTGTGACGATTCAGCCAGAGCAGCATATGATGGAGCCTGAGTCAGCAGAGGAGGATACTATGCACATCATGCATGATAGTCCTTTGAGGGAGAGCCAGATGGAGGCTCACATTGAGTCTATGATGGATATGCGGCTAACCTTGGGGTCAGCCATTGAGGAGCAGTAGTCAAATGCACAGACTAGAGTACGGTGACATCAGTTGTAGACCCATATCCTCTGGAGATGTTGGAGGTTGATGGGATCATTCTGCAGGGGACTAGTAGATAGCAGGAGCATGACATTCCTGATCAGGAGTGGGACGCGCTGTCTGAGATGGTGGAGCATCCATCTTTGGGCCGACACATTGATGAGGTGCAGATAGATGCACATGCAGTCAGCAAAGCTGCAATACTTTTAGGGAGTAGCACTGTCCAGGAGTACATCGATGGGGCTTGTGGTGTATCTTGCCCACTTTGGCCCATTATAGAGAGAGGGGTTTTCTTCTACAGGCAGATTTCGTCGGCAGACGAGATAGAGCAGCGTGAGTTGATTATGAGCTGGCGACAGTTCTCTAGGCATGTTTCGTATGCAGTTGACACTACATTGGATTCTTCTTCTAGGATAGATTGGTGGGAGATCATGAGTTGGTACCCTCTTGATGGTACGATTGTCTTCGTAGGGAGCACAGCAGAGCAGGGGCCCTTAGACATAGCAGATGTTACAGATTCCAGCGGGCAGTGGGGCACAGTTCGTCATTTCTTTAGCACTCAATCCCGATTTCAGGAGAGCAGGGTCAGCATGGGATTGAGTCAGGACTTGGATTGGAGAGAGGTGATGAGTTGGAATGTAGTTGGTGGGGCAGCTTATACAGTTAGAGGTACAACACAGCAGGAGCCAGGGAGCACTGATGCTTGTTGGCAGACTTCAGTTCATGGGGCATCAGCTACAGCCAGAGATAGTGCACAATCCGAGCCGTGGGACTTGGGCGATGATTGGCCATGGTGGTGTCGGGGTCTGGGAGGATTGTTTGTTGGCAGGTACGGTGAGAGATTAGTTTGGGATCCCGACATTGAGGGGTCTCTTCCGAGTGGCTTGACATAGGTGCATAGCAGCATTCATGGGTTTGTATGGGATCCGGGCATTGGGTCTCAGTTGCGGTAGGCCAACAGAGTGGCCCACATATTTGGATTGCTTGAGGGGAAGCAATCTTGGGGCGGAAGGTCTGTAATATTCCCTTTTTTGGTGTCACCTACGACAAGGTTAGGCTGGACTTCTAGAGTTAGGAGCAGACAGGTCACAGGGACTTGGGCGATGATTGGCCATGGTGGTGTCGGGGTCTGGGAGGATTGTTTGTTGGCAGGTACGGTGAGAGATTAGTTTGGGATCCCGACATTGAGGGGTCTCTTCCGAGTGGCTTGACATAGGTGCATAGCAGCATTCATGGGTTTGTATGGGATCCGGGCATTGGGTCTCAGTTGCGGTAGGCCAACAGAGTGGCCCACATATTTGGATTGCTTGAGGGGAAGCAATCTTGGGGCGGAAGGTCTGTAATATTCCCTTTTTTGGTGTCACCTACGACAAGGTTAGGCTGGACTTCTAGAGTTAGGAGCAGACAGGTCACAGGTACAGATTGGTGTTATCAGCGGGCTTAGGGGATTTTTGGAGGAGTTTTGGGGAGTTTCCATGATGTTCGATGGCATTTGCTTGATGTGTTCCATCATTCGAGCAACTTGCCTTTCGTTCCGATGCATTTCGACAACTTTCAGAAAATTGAGTTATTTTTGGGCTTAACTCGGTTAATTACGCTCAAGGTGGCATTTCAGGAGGAATACATGATAGAACACTTAAGTGTGATAGCTCATTGGAACCAGGACGAGGATACCTACATGATGGGACGGTTGGACACAGGTTTCAGTGACCGGAGGAGGCGTGGTAGCCGATTTACCCTTTTCTGCATTAAAAAGGAATATTTTAATAAGAGGGAAAAGTGCTCCATGAATAAAATAATATTAAAATAAGGCTCTAGAAGGCTTCGAGAGATCTATAAAAGAAAGGGAGGAGGCCATTGAGGGATATCTTTTGGATCATATCATTTTCTTGTATGAGAGGTTTGAGACATGGTTCTCTACTTTAGTCGTAGCCCCAAGACGGAAACCCTCAGATGATTTGTGAGTGTTGGACGGAAATCCAACTCTCTTTGAGGAGACTTCATTCAGAAGTTTCACAGAGCTTCAGAGATATTGGAGTGAGGATCATTCAGATCTTCAATAGGTGCTTTAGTGGATTCAGTGGTCGCTGTTGCCGGAGGGAGAGTGCAGTAGTTCAGTTTTGGAGACCATCGCAGTGTAGTAGTGCAGCGGATTATCTTGATGGCTAGTTCTCCATCTCAGCTCTTTTTGGGTCAGATCTATATGTAACCCTCGTAATTATTTATAATAAAAACTGAGATTCTTCCTGTTCTATGTGGTATCAGATTGCAGTGTTTTATGTGTTTTTATTTTACATGGCAATCTTCTGTTGAGTAAATATTGATCTTAGGACATAATGTGGAGTTCAGTTATTTTTCTGCATTTTTAGTTAAAATATCCCTTTCGGGATATTACAGGTTGTCATTCTGATATCTACTCACTTTGTTTAAACTCTCTCCTAGCTAAGTCAACGGGGGTAGTCCCTAAAGGTGATGATGAAAGGGAAAACTTGTTGGAACAACAAGTCCTAGGAGATTTATAGCAAGAAAATCATTATTAGTGTAACTTAATTATTGATTAGAGCAAGTTAAAATGTTTATGAACAATAGGTTTTAGATAAATATAGTTAAGATCAACAAGGAAGATTCAAGATATATAAAAGGTAGACCAGTGCCTTCAATAATGCTCAATGTAAATGAAAGTACTTGCTAAGAAATAGATACTTCAAGTTACAAAATAACGATGCTACAAGAAAAGATGTTAGTACAATATCAAATGTGAGCGAATAAAGATAACTTGCAATATAGAGATAACTTGTACGTCAAGAGAAGTGCTTAAGTAAAATATGACAACATGAAGGAACAATGAGCAAGTAAATTAAAGACAAGTACAAGAATGACAATGTGATATTGCAAGGAAAATATAATGCTCAAGATTAATAGAATGCCACAAGAGAGAAAGTTAGACGCATGAAATGCAAACTAAGCTATGAGTGCAAAATGAGATGAAAAATGTCAATGCAATGCTTCAAAGAGAGAAATGCTAATTTACTTATGATTACCTTTAACCCCAAAATTGCAAGATTAATGAAACATATAATGTTGCTTAATGAAACAAATCCAATTACATAGGATGCCAATTACATCTAAATAATGCAAGTTAAGAGATGAAAATTAGGATGCAAGTCTAGATCTAAAATGAGATTAAACAAATGCTCCAAGTAAGATCACCCGCAATACTTCAAAATGTGAAATTTATTTAAAAGAAAATACCATTCCACTTATATGATTAAGTCAACTTTTAACACCTTGGGCACAATTTATTATAAGAAGATTAACTTATATCACTGACTAATGAAGCAAGTGAGACATTATTCAATGAGGCAAATTGGATTTGTGCAAATCAAATTAAAATATCTAATGAAGTCACTATATAGTTAGATCAATGTAAGAACAACCGATTTCAAAAGCTTCTATGAATTAAGAAATAGAAAAAAAAAATACAAAAAAAAAGAAGGCTTAGTGACTAAGTAAGTTTTAGTAAAGGCCTTCAAACCCAAAATGATGCCTTTTTCCTATTGAAATTACAAGGATTACCCTTTTAATCAAAACTCGGGATTTTTTTTTATTTGCTATTTTTAAAATTTTTGTAAGGATGGTTTATAAATATAATAGAACTTTAAGACCCCTTCCTTAAATTAACTCTTTGGAAAATTTTTATAGTGATTTTGCCAACATTAAAATAAAAAAAATTCCCAATAAGGAAATGGAATTTCCTCAATAATTTCATAACCCTTTTATGAATATAGCAATGGGAGAAGAATTAAATAATGACTTTAAAAAAAAATATTTAAAATGAGGAAATTTTTTCCCAAAGGAAAAACGACTTTCATTAAAATGAAATGTGTTAAAAAAATTGACGTCTAGGTCAAGGAGGAAAATATGCAAGAGGTAAAGAAGGAATCTTGCAGCTGGGAAATGGGAGCTTTTAAAAAAAATTTGCAGACGACTTCCTTTAGAATTTCGACTTCAATCTGCTAGACGTCCAAGAGAAATTCACACAATGAAGAGGAGAGCCTGCCATCGCTTGCGGCCAAGGAGAAGATGACTCATAATTAATAAACGACTTACATCAAAAATATAGATTGAACCTGGGATTTTCTTCAAAAATTCTGATTAGATAGTAAAGCGATGCAGGAAACGTCGAAGCTTTAATTTGATTTCAGAAATTTGAAACGACCCTCCACAAAAAAATCGATTTTGCTTCTGGAATGAAGACGACTTCAAAAATTAATTCGATTATGAAAATCGTAGCCGTCCAGGAAATTCCGATATGCCCAAAGGAAATTTCTAATTTGGAGACAACTTCAAAAACTTGATGAGCAAAAGGAATATGTCTCTTTATGCTATCGGCTTATGGAGAAACAGGCCCCAAAGGGTCATGACCTTCTTAAAGAGAATTTGCAAAATGAACCCTAGCTGACAATAACCTGAGAAAAATTCTTGCAAAAATTTACAAATAAACCCTTGAAAGAACCTTTGAATTAATGCAAAGGGTAACCTTAAAATTACTGGACCCTGTTCTCCCTAAAACTTTTGCAAATAAATTTTATCAAACCACAAATAAAACTCAAAAAATTTAAATTCCTTAAAAAAATTTGATTTGGATTCAAGAAGACCCTTCTCTTGCTCCTTTTTAGATATACATAAAGAATAATATTTACAAAATATAATAAAGAATCTATTTAAAAAAATATTCACAATTAATTTACAAGTTTTTTTACAAATCTAATCTATGAGTATGAGGACAACTCTGCCCATAGATCATATAGGGTAGCTCTAGAAATAGCAAATAGTTCATTTAAAGCTCTTTAAAATAAGTTAAAGATTTAATTTTTTAAAATAGGTTATCTTGGTAGAGTAAAGGCCAAGAAACTCCCTTCAATGCAATCTAATGATGAGCCTTTGGGAATCTCACCATAGGCCAAGAAACTCCCTTCAATGCAATCTAATGATGAGCCTTTGGGAATCTCACCATAGGTTCTTAGTTGTTGTGTGCAAAGGGGATAAAGGTTCAAGCAAGAACTACTTCAAACGCTTAGCTCGAGGAGATGAAGATCCAAACAAGAACTCGCTTCAAATGCTCGATATCTGATCAATAAGATTTTCTACACAAAACTTGAACATTTTGTTAGATCTAATAGGGGTGAGTTACACAGTGAAAATAAATTTTAGTGATTAAAACAAGAATCCACTAGATCTAGCAATTCAACAATGTTATCATCCCAGATATAGGTGCAAACTAGCAACTATAAATCCAAATGGCTAGAGAATTTAACAAATTAAAGCATACAATAGAAATTTAAAGCACCATCAGATTATTTTTACCACAACAAGTTGAAGAGATACACCATAATATCGCCCCCAAAGAGTTTTATGCTTTATTACTCAAGAAAAAAAATATGTTACAGAGCTGTTAGAGCCATTACACCATCCAAAAATGATTACAATGAGTAGCCTCTTGCTCAATTTATAGAAAAATTGAGAGTTGTAGATCCCCCTCCAAGTGGAAAACGACTAGGTACAAGAAGTTGCACAATTTTAACTTGATCCTGGAGAATAATGGCTTGTTGCTGCATGATCCATGACAAAATTAAATCTTGTTCCTTGATTTGGATGAAGAAATTCGAATTCCATAATAATTCCCTTTTTTCCTAGTCCAAAAAATATTATTTTGACCTTTTTCCCTCAAAAAAACACTTTTGACTTAACCACCTTGGTCAATAAGTTCAATTTTTGTTTAAAAATGATTTTTACCTTGATGAAGGACCTTGAAAATCTGACTTCTTTTGGACACGGATTTTCGTCAACTAACTGGTTCCTGAGAAATTAATTTTCTTGAAAAAAATAATTCTTTTTTGTCCCCAAATAATTTCTTGTGGTTTTTCCGCCTTGGAATTGTGTTTGTCAATTTAATTTTTCCCTGGGAATGACCGTCTTCTTAGACATTTCGTTTTTCCACTTGGAGAGAATTTTATTTTCTCTCGATTTTAATTTTTTGACTATTTTCTTGCTAATTTTTTGTCGTTTTTTGCTAGAAAACCAAAAGTAAAAATAATTTGAGGGGATTGACATAATTTCAACCCTCAAAAGGTGTCTAGACACTAAGTTGAGGTATAGAGGTTCTAACTATGAGTACTCCACCCCCTTCAACTTTTACAATCTTTTGATTTTCCAATTTACATCCAAATTATTAAATTTCCTAACTAGCTAGAATTTAATAATTAAAAATAAACACTTAGACTCAACCAAATTCCATGAGACTTAAGACATGATCTAGTATGATGGAAATATGATGCAGGGGCATTAGGCAAAGAGAAAATACTTTGTATTTTATTAAAACTTAGGGGTTTTTAAGTTTTTTGAGGAGCTGGATTTTTATGAATGATTTGAGTGGGTTTTAAGTATTTTTAATTAAATATTGTAAATAATTCTCAAATGTTTGAGAAACATGAGAGAATTTGATCAGTTGAGGATGTAAAGGGATTGAGAGATTTTGTATTTTTAATTTAGATATTAGTTTCATTAATTATGGGTGAAAGAGGATCCTTAGGGATTCAAGAGTGATATTAGGATTTTGTTGAGAAGTTGAAGGGATTGAACTTAAATTAGATTATTCTAAATTGTATAAATTATCAAGCCTCAAAGGCATTGAGAGTGTGTGTAGTAGAGATTGAGTAGAAGAGGTGCAGGGTTTTGTAAGCCTTCGGGCAAAGTTGGAAAAGGCCACTGATTGAATATCAGGCCTGGAAGGAATTTTCCATGTAAATACTGTTTTTAAATACAGAGGTTTTATTTCTGAAATATAGAGTTTGCAGATGAGTTGATTTTGAGAATCTGAATTCTGGTTGATTTATATTTTTGGGCAAATATTGATTATTGGAGTTGTATGGCATTGATTGAGTAATTCAGCATTACAATGGGTCGATGTTATGAAAATGTAATAGTGGTTTGAAGTCCATATAGGGCTTTTTCTATAAAGGAATCAATGAAATTGAATTGCAAGAAATGAAGAAATTCTTGTGTGCCAGAATGATCTAAGGATCATGAAATAGAAGAGATGGTATGGTTGATTCATGCAATGGAGCAGCGTTGAAGAGCCATGAACCGAAATCGAAGAAGTTGGTTCTGTTCATTAAGTATAGCAAGAGTAATTCTCTATTTATTAAGCATATTAATTCCGCATAAAAAGCTGTAAGGATCAAACTTTGTTTCCTTTATTGAAATCGATAGAATCGATTCAGTTTTATTGGGTTATAATACGAAAAAGGGTTGATACGCTTGTGTAGATTTGAATCAGTTGAACGCATATAATTCTCTGCGTGAAGGTTCCAATAAAAAGCGATGGATTTTGACCTTCTTATTGAGGACGCAGTTGAATTTAACCTCTGTTATTGGATATATTAAATTCTACATTTAAATGCTGTTTGATCAGAGCGATAGGGCTCGAGATTGACCATAGTGAGAAGACGAGATTGAAGGTTCGATTTTTGTGTTAAGCTGCCATACGGAAAAGTCGTAGGGAATTAGACTCTGCGCGAAAGTTTCCAAGGAAAATTTGATTCAATTCGTTCTAAATTGAGATCACATTTCCTTCATACCATCAAGACAGAGGTTCAAAATTTAAGTGGAGTGTTGGAATCTGGTAATTGTATCAGCATTTAGATCAAAACCATGGATGAAGTTATGAATTAATAGATCGTCAAATTGTGGTGATGATGGATCCGAATTGTTGGTTAAAGTCATCATACAGTAATGCCGTGGAAGTTTAAGCTTGTTCAAATCTAGATCAAATACAACAGAACCGTGAATACAAAGCAGTGAAGTGGTTTCAATCCACAACCCGGTGGATCGCGCGGCCTCAAAGCCGGTAAGTGGTAATTCAGGTCTGTGTCAGTGTTTGCCCACTGATGAAGAGCATGGTTACGGGTCATCCGATAAAACCCCGATGAAGGAAGAGCATGGTTACGGGTCATCCGATAAAACCCACGTTGGAGGGGGATCTGTAGATACAGGTACATGTATACAGTGATAATGGTTGACAGAACCATGTATACGAAGGACATCCTACGAGACTAGCGGTTGTAGCGGTTGGTACCCATGCATTCTGGTGGATGGTTGCTCCTTTATATGGACGTCGACATATTCTTTTTTGTTATGTTTGACCACAACTAGATTTTGTGAAGTGATATCGAGACAAGTAGTCATTAAGGGGGTGTGTTAGAATGTGTAATTCCTACTTGTCTAGTTGTGACTCTCTATGTATAGAGTCTGTTCCTATTCAATAGGAGTTAGCTAAAACTAGTTTCCTTGTTTGGTGTGAGGTTGAGATATTCCCTCAACCAACTTATTGTGCGTCCAAGATAGCTTCTCTATCTTAAGACAATTCGTCATGTATATATGTAACTCTATTTGATTAATAGAATATAGTTTTGCATATTGTAATACATAGACTCAATACATTAGGACTTAAGACATCACCATCGAGCCACACCCTAGCTTTGGGGGTATGTTTGGGAGAAAAACTCTATTAATTATTTCGTGTTTAAAAACACACATAATTTAGGGAGGTTAAAAAACTCCCTAGGATGAAACTCATTAGCAAAAATTCTTAATCTTACCTAGGTGTTTTACATGGCTTTATAGTCATACCAGAATCATTTTTACAATAAAGGCCCATAGGGCTGCAGAATTTGGAGATACAACTTTGATAAATTGATGAATGATGATGATGAATTCCGGATATCTGACTGCTTGAACATGCTGGAATTCCTTTGAAAAAATGTGTACTGCTATAGGGTAGTTGACACAGAGTAGTCAACATATTGCTCTACTTGGGGACACATTGCTTCACTGAAGGAATATGAGAATCCATAATCTGCATACAAGCAACATTCAAGCCTCTATTAGTAGCACCCATCCAAATATAATCCACAAATCATCACATAACATTAAGTACATGAAATAAAAGCTCCATAACAAAAACTATTCTACTAACATGAAATGTAAATCTTAATCTAAAGACAAAAATGAAATTTAATCTATGAAACAAAATGTTGAACTAAAATGAGAGAGAGCGGGCTTAGAAATACGATATAGACGATGCCCCATGGCATCAGATGCTTTCAATGAAGTCCATGTTGAGAACCTGCCTGCTCTTTGGCAGATCCATAAATTGTTTCTCTGATGCGCCATGTGCAATTCTAATCATTTTAAGACTCTTACTTATCCAAATGTTGTGTTGTATATGGTCATCAAATTTATCAGGCTTCTTTCTTTTTCTCTTTTGCTTCCTACTTTTCTTTGTGGTAGGTTGTGATGTTGATGATGTAGAACATTCTGCTTGATCTTGAAACTTTTCAGAGGACGTATCCAAGATATCCGTGGCATGCCTCTCTTCATTCTACGTTTGTTCTGTCAAGGGTGATGGATTAACCTTATAGGTATTAACCTGATTTTCATTAGTATCCCTTTTATCCAGGTCACCTTCAATTAGCCATTTTTCAATTGAACAAATGATCTCATAATGAGATGGAGCTTGCTGCAGCAGAATGGAACGCACATAATCTTTTGAAGGCTCTTTTTTCCTTTTCGATTCATTATTTGGGTTAAGCAGGAATTTCTAAACATGTAATCTTTCCATTTCTTTCAACTTATTGTGAAGGGTGCTCATTTGATTTGAATACTTAACCTCCATAGTACTGATTTTCCTGGCATGCTTTTCTTCCATAGTCTTTATCACCTTTTCATTATTCGCTTTCATGGCCATTAAGCAAGTTTGCATAGAGCTCATTTCTTTGTCATGATTAACTTCCATGGTAATTAAATGATTTTGTAGGGTGGTCATCATGGTTTCCATTCCTTTGCATGTTTCTCCTCTATAGCCAACAACTTGTTATGAAGAGTGATCTGAGTAGCTTCCATGGAACTCATTTCTTTGGCATGATTTGCTATTAATTTTGCTTGATTAAGTTCCATGTTCTTAATGAGTTGAGCTTGGTTAATCTCCATATTTTTAAACTCCTGCGCTTGATTTAATTGCATTTCCCTAACCATTTGAGTTAATTCCTTGATAAGATCATTTTAAGCTTCTTTAGTTTCCTTTACTTCAAATTTCGCTTTGACCTTTATCTTATCTCAATATTTATCTTCAAAAGCATCAATGATTGATTGTAAAGAATTAAGGGTGCTGTTAGGGACACACTCTAGGTGGGGTTGAGTTTGATGGACTCTACTAGCTGATTTGGGATGCAGAGATCAGATTTTCACATCTATTTGTGGTTATCAGTCCATCCTTCTCACATTCAAGGTTACATTGAGTTTTATGAGAGTGACATCACTGTTGTTACAACAATGATAGTTGTTGAAAAATTGGCAGCTTAGGGATAGATTTCTAAAAATAAAAAGTCTAAAAATAGAAAGTCTCAAGTATGACTTTTCAAAAATAGTAAATAACCTTGTATCAATTGGTAATCAAGTATTGTTGATGGAAAATCCCTTCTAATCACAATCAATCCTAATAGTTCAATTTCGACTTAATCATCAATATTATCATTAATATTATTATTATGCTTATGATATTATTATATTATTATTAAAAATAAATTCAAGTCACTCAATCATGGCTCTTAATAATGTTTTCTTACACTCTCATTATTGGGATGGAATATTCCTCTTACACTCTCATTAATGCTTTTACAGTCTCTTACTCTCAATAAAAGCTTGTTATAAGAGATTCCTCTGACACTCTCATTAAAGCATGTCATGAAAAATTCTTCTTACGCCCTCTTTAATGCATATGCTACACTCTCCTTCTTAATGGCATAAGTTACAAAGGCATGTGTACTTTCTTAATGACATGAGTTACATTTCCTAGATGGGCATATGTTTCTCTCCCTCTTGGCATGCGGGTTACTCCTCCTTTATGGCATGGATTTAGTGCTCTTCCTATATATATGTGCCTCATTCTTTCCCCCCTCACTTCTTGTGCATTGTGAAAGAAGAATTTGAACTTGAGAGAGAGTTGGAGAGAGTTGAAGAAGATCGTGAGAGAGAGACTTGGAGAGTAAGAGCAGAACTTGGTGAGCTAAGGTTGATTTAGTGCTTCGGTGTTTCAGTGTTGATTCAGTTGAAGGGAAAGTTGATTCAGTGTATGCATTTGCTGCTGCTACCAGTGATCTTCATGCTACAACTTGTTTAAATTTGGGTGAACTACTCATTTTCTTGATCTTTCATTATACTCTGTATCTGTGCTGAACAATTGATTTCTAATAGAAAAAGAATCTGGTTAGGTTTTCCCCTTATGGGTTTTGCCCTAGTCATTGGACCTAAATTCTCTGTGTCACATTTGGTTCTTGGCTGTCTTCTATTGTGCATTCGATTTATGTTCTATCTACAATTGCTTATCTAATATTGCAGTATAAAGAAGCTTTGTAATAAGTGATTGTTACAACATAGAACATTAGAATTTCAACATGGTATTTAGAGCATTGGTGAAGACAAGCCCATGAAGATAAGAGTTGTCATTCCCTTTTTGCTGCTGAAATCTTATTTGTTGCTCCTTACTGCTGAAATTTACGGTTCAAATTTTACTGCTGAAATCTTATTGCTGAAATTTTATTGCTGAAATTTACTCCTGAAATTTTATTGTTACCATTCTTCCAAGCTTTCAAGGAACTCAAGATATGATAGTATCTTTGCAGATAGTAATTAAGGTGTTGAATGTGTTTAATAGTTGTGGTTTTGGTACTTTTTGATGCATGCAAAAATAAAGATTAGTTTTTAAAAAAACTCAGAAACAGGTTATTCCTCTCTTCTATAGTTTTACTTCTGTTTTTGCATGTGCAAGAAAGTGTTGTCTTGAAAAGAAGTATAATGCGTAGAAGGTTATGAAAGAATAATTGATAGAAATTGAATGCTGAAGATAGGGAGATTTTGACTTTCTCACATTATATGAGAAATCTCATAATCTTATGGGTTTTGGTAATTTTGATATTAGAGTTTATTAACAATAGTGGTTGTAGGTAAGAATCACGACTTTTGCAAAAGATGGAATGATAGTTTTCTAAACTAACCTCTTTTGCAACGATCAAAGATGAATTATAACTAATCACTGCAGACAATGAAGTCAATATTTATAATTATTATTACATGCCTTCATACTGTGATCAAGATTTGAAGATCTTTATAAAATCAATGGAAAACCTATCCATGCATTGATTCATGATAAGTAATCATCAATATAAATTTTGTAACCGAAAGTTCACTCTTCTTCATTATAAAACATTACCTAATGTGAGAAAGACGGTTTTTGAAATACCTGAGATTAGAGTGGATTGTTGAGATTTTGTGTATTTGGGGTAGCATCAGTTGTGCTCTAGCTCCCAAACTTTGTGGAGGGACTAGAGTACACTGGATCTACAAGACCCAGAAATGGATTTGGGAAATTTCATTTGGTTTAGGAGATATTAAATTAATTAATTATTTTAATGTATTTCCTATTTAAAAACTTATGAAAATAAAATAATTAAAGTGAATTCAATTAAGCATGTGATGAAATTATCTTAAGTCACACGGATCAAGCTCTCTTTTAATCTTTGCCATTGATTAAAGATTTAATCTTGGCTGTTGATTTGTCAACGAGAAAAGTATAAAGGAAAGGCTTGGTGTCATTTGTAAAACACACATGGAGGCAGAACATTGAAGCTAAGCTGAGATTCTAGGGCAGGGTTGCTAAGAATTCTCAGAAGTGTTTCAGTTGCAGAGAGGGGAATCTAGACCAAGGGGATGATCTGATCCCGGGGTTTAGAATACACAATAAGCAGAGAAGAGATCAGCAAGGACAACGCAGAGAAAGGCAGCAGCAGCAGCAACAATAGACGGCAGCAGCAGACAACAACAACAACAACAGCAGTAGCAGTGTCTTTTAGGGGCAGCGTTGGGGTTTCTAGGCCTAGAGCTGGCTGAGTTCTGTAAATCTCGTTTGAGGGTGTGGATCAGTCAGTATTTTTGGTCTCAGCCTGGAGCTGCAGATCTAGAGTTTTCTCTGTAGGTTTTTCCAGATCTAGAAACCAGAGTTGTGTATTCAGAAATATTCTTAATAATAGAACCCTCCAGCAGCCAGAGACCGGTTTTCCCACATTGGGTTTTTCTGGGGACAGTTTGTCCAGAAATCACTGTCACTGTGTCTATGTGTGCATATGCTTATTCTAGATCTGAATTGGTAGAGATCTGTTATGTGTTTTGCTTTGATGTTAACTTGAATTTATTCAGTTAATAACTTGTATAAGTAGGAGAAGCTTAACCAGATTAATAGTAATAATTTCTGCATAAGAATTAAGATTCAGAAATTTCTACATGGTATCAGAGCAATTGCAGATCTGAAGGGGCAGCGCAGTTGATAGGAAGGGAAAATCTGACATGAACCAAGGGAAGGGTTCATGCAACCAAAAGGACTCACTCAGTCCTCCAGAGCATGCAGAAATGTAGAGGGAACATGACATGAAAGTGCTGGCATCCAGACTAGAGGAGGATCTTGCATGTGTTTCAAGCACAACTCCCCCTGATGTTTGGTATATTGACAGTGGAGCATTTGCTCACATGATGGGGGTTTGAGAATGTTTTTCGAGCTATCAAGAGGAGCAGATGAATTTCCAAATAACCATGGGAAACAAAGGAAAATGTACCCCCATTGAGAGAGGTACCGTAACTTTTTAGACAGAAGATGGCCACAAGATTTGAGCCACGAATGTTCTGCATGTACAAGGGTTGGTGATGAACTTACTCTCGGTGTCTCAACTTCAGAACAAGGGCTATGATGTATACTTTATTCAAGACAAAATATATGTCGAACATCCTAACTGGAGTAAAAAGGCACAAATTGGAGTAAGGAGTCACAAGCTGTATAAGCTTTAGCTTGAATCTCCGGTGTCCCTGATCGGCAGTACAAACGATAGAGATCTGAATGAGTTATGACACAGAAGGATGGGGCATCTACATCATAGAGCCTTGGGGATTCTCAAAAATACTGTCATAGGGGCTCGTAAACTCAGCACAAAAAAAGACGATGTTTGCAGAGGATGCGTACTAGGGAAGTATGCTAAGGTAGCGTTTCCAAGAAGCAACAGCAGAGCGAAAGGTGTATTAGAGTTAATACACTCTGACATTTGCGGTCCGATGTCTACAACAACTCTCAGTGGGGCAAAATATTTTGCCACCTTCATTGATGATTATTCCAGGAAAACTTGGTTCTATTTTATGAAGACCAAAGATGAAGTCTTTAATCGGTTTAAAGATTTCAAAGCATTGGTGGAGAACTCTACAGGAAAGAAGATCAAGAAGTTAAGGTCAGATAACGGTGGAGAATATATCGATAAAGACTTCACAAATTTCTGTGCGCAGGAAGGCATTAAGAGAGAGTGGACAACTCCCTACAATCGAGAACAAAATGGAGTTGCAGAACAGAAGAATCAGACCATAATAGAAGCTGCAAGGGCAATGCTGTACGACCAGGAAATGCCCAAATTCCTATGGGCAGAGGCCTGCAACACAGTAGTCTATATTCAGAACAGAGTTCCAAATAGGGCTTTGGGGAAGGTGACTCCTGAAAGTGTGTTCACAGGCAGCAAGCCTAAAGTGAGCCACATCAGGATATTCGGCAGCATGGCATACTGCCATGTTCCAGAGGAAAAGAGGAAGAAACTGGATCAAATTGCAGAAAAGGGTTTTCTGATGGGCTACAGTGAGAATGCAAAGGCATACCGCGTCTATATTCCAGAGAGTAGGAAAGTCCTGGTAAGAAGGGATGTAAAATTCCTTGAAGAAAGAGCCTTTAGCAAATCTCGAGATATGGCCACGGATATGTAGATTAAGGAAGATCCACTGGTACAACCTCAACAACCTCTAGAGAAGAGGTCCCGTGCCTCTCCTAGGCAGAATTGTTCTGAAGGAAGCTCCTTTGACGAAGAACAGGAGGAAGAACAAGTGAGACCACCCACCACTGATGGGAGACTGAGCAGAGAACTCCAACAGATTCTTAGAGATGCAGAAGAATTTGTTGGAACACCTAGAGAAGGGAAGAGGATAAGGAAACAACTTGACAGATATCAAGCACTGGTAGCTCAGGTTGGAGAGTCCTCTACCTTTCGGGAAGCAGCTCAGCATCAGGTATGGGTAGATGCCATGGTGGAGGAGTATAGCTCCATCATGACAAATGATGTCTGGGAAGTAGTCCCTAGACCACATGACAAATCTGTTGTAGGATCCAGGTGGATCTACAAGATCAAATATGCTGCAGATGGTAGCATAGAGAAATTCAAAGCAATATTTGTAGCAAAGGGGTATGCCCAGAAAGAAGGCATTGACTATGAAGAAACCTTTGCTCCTATAGCACGGTACACTTCTATCAGATCCATCATCTCTTTGGCAGCGTAGATGGGATGGGAGATTCACCAGATGGATGTCAAGACTGCGTTCTTGAATGGTGTGATAGAGGAGGAAGTGTACATAGAGCAGCCAGAGGGCTTTGAGACACATGAGCAGAAGACTCATGTTTGCAGACTTAAGAAAGCCTTGTATGGCTTGAAACAAGCCCCCAGGGCATGGTATGGTCGGATTGATGGTTGCTTGCAGAAGATGGGGTTCGTCAAGAGTGACGCAGATCCCAACTTATACTACTTGAGAGTAGGAGGTAAGCCACTTATTCTTGTTTTGTATGTGGATGACTTGTTTTTGATTGGGTCATCCAAGCTCATCATGGACTGCAAGGAGAATCTGGCAACAGAATTTGACATGAAGGACCTGGGAAGGATGCACTATTTTCTTGGGTTAGAAGTTTGGCAGCATGAAGGGGAAATCTTCCTAGGGCAAGGAAGATACACGACAGAGATTCCGAAAATATTCCAGATGGAAGACTGTAGACCCATGGCCACGCCAATGATCACTAACTGGAAGAAGATAGACACATCAGAGGATGATGAGGTTGATCCCCCCTTGTATAGATAGCTCATCGGGCCATTGATGTATCTGGTCAATACAAGACTAGACATCTGCTATGCAGTGAATACCCTCAGTTAGTTCATGGTGGAACCAAGGAGGGCTCACTGGGCAACAACTAAACATATTCTCAGATACCTGAGAGGGACAATCGAGTATGGGCTAAAGTACACGAAGGAAAATGAAATTCAGTTAAGTGGGTTCACAGATGCAGACTGGGCTGGAAGCACAGTAGATTAGAAAAGTTCGTAGCACTGAGCTCAGCTGAGGCAGAGTACATGGTAGCAAGCGCAACTTCGTGTGAGGCCATATGGCTCCGCAAATTAATTTTGAACCTACTTAAGAAACGAATAGAGCCGACCAAGATCATGTGTGATAATCAGAGTTGCATCAAGCTCTCTAAGAATCCTGTGTTTAATGACCGGTCGAAGCACATTGACATTCGGTGTCACTTTATCCGAGACTATGTTCAGAAGGGAGCATTACAGTTACGACACACTCCTACAGATGAACAAGTAGTAGACATTATCACAAAGGCTCTGAATAAGGTTAAGCTCACCTACTTCAGAGAGAAGATGGGAATGATCGAGAACCCCTTCCACTAGAGGAAAGGGTGGTCTTTCGAAGAAGAGGGAGTTGCAGTACAGTGGTTGCAGTGGCAGTGGCATAGTCATGGGAAACAATACATAATGGCAGCAACAATGCAGAGTTGAGTGGCAGGAGGCCAAGCTTCAACAACACAGAACCAGTGCCCAAAATCATGTAATGCATGAGTGTGATGTATTGCTAGAGCACACCCTTGATGTTAAGAGGGAGTGTTGAGATTTTGTGTATTTGGGGAAGCATCAGTTGTGCTCTAGCTCCCAAACTTTGTGGAGGGACTAGAGTACACTGGATCTACAAGACCCAGAAATGGATTTGGGAAATTTCATTTGGTTTAGGAGATATTAAATTAATTAATTATTTTAATGTATTTCCTAAGTTAAAACTTAGGAAAATAAAATAATTAAACTGAATTTAATTAAACATGTGATGAAATTATCTTAAGTCACACAGATCAATCTTTCTTTTAATTTTAGCCATTGATTTAAGATTTAAACTTGGTCGTTGATTTGTCAATGAGAAAAGTATAAAGGAAAGGCTTGGGGTCATTTGTAAAACACACATGGAGGCAGAGCACTGAAGCTAAGCTGAGATTCTAGGGCGGGGTTTCTAAGAATTCTCAGAAGTGTTTTAGTTGCAGAGAGGGGAATCTAGACCAAGGGGATGATTTGATCCCGGGGTCTAGAATACACAAGAAGCAGAGAAGAGATCAGCAAGGATAGTGCAGAGAAAGGTAGCAGCAAACGGCAGCAGCAGCAGACGGCAACAGCAGCAGCAAACGGCAGCAACAGACGACAGCAGACGACAGCAGCAACAACAGTGTCTTTTAGGGGCAACGCTGGGGTTTCTAGGCCTAGATCTGTCTGAGTTCTATAAATCCTGTTTGAGGGTGTGGATCAGTCAGTATTTTTGGTCTTAGATTAGCCAGGAGCTGCAGATCTAGAGTTTTCTCTGTAGGTTTTTCCAGATCTGGAAACCAGAGTTGTGTATTAAAATTTTTTCTTAATAATAGAACCCTCCAGCAGCCAGAGACCGGTTTTTTCACATTGGGTTTTTCTGGGGACAGTTTGTCCAGAAATAACTGTGTCACTGTGTCTATGTGTGCATATGCTTATTCTAGATCTGAATTGGTAGAGATCTGTTATGTGTTTTGCTTTGATGTTAACTTGAATTTATTTAGTTAATAACTTGTATAAGTAGGAGAAGCTTAACCAGATTAACAGTAATAATTTCTGCATAAGAATTAAGATTCAGAAATTTCTATATGGATCATGATGGAGTTTGCCAAGTGGTGTTTAAGAAGATGTATTTCTTCTGCCAATGACATATGATTGATGGACAGTGGTAACTTATAGAGGCCAAATCAAGAGGGAGCTAACTTCCTTCAATCCCCATTAAAAAATCAGTATTTTCAAGTCTTATGTTGTTTCTTTGTGTCATTGCTCTTGTTTAGATTTATCTTTATATATTATTGGTTATTCTTCCCGCATTAGTATTTGAATGATTCTTTCATGATATGTTATTCAATCGATGCCCATAAGTGTTAATGATAAGTAAACCCAATACTCAATTACCAAATGACAAGACATACCTTTAGATTCGAGAGGCCGACCTTCAAACATACGATCAATACAGATGGTTGAGGGACCACATGGTTAGTTCATGTGGCGGAGAAATGGCACAATGAGCTAGTTGAGGGCTGCATGGGGGTGCTGGCTACTGGCTGAGGTCCATCATGGAGAAAAAATTTCTCCTAGGGATATCACCCACGAAGTGGTGGGTAACAAGTACATTGCTGCTAGCATGGCTAGCTATGAGGCAATATGGATGAGGAAGCTCTTTGAGCATGTGCTAGATGCGACAGTAATATACTGTGACAATAAGAGTGGGATTCAACTTGCAAAAAATCCTGTGCTCCATGAAAAATCTAAGAACATTGAGATCAAATATCACTATATCCAGGATATAGTGCAGAGATGAGCAATGAGGCTCCATCATATTGTGACTGATGATCAAATAACTGAAATAGTTACCAAGCCTTTGCTCAAAAGGAAGTTCTTGGTTTTTAGAGAGCAACTTGGACTGATGGATGTGACC
This sequence comes from Pinus albicaulis, assembly GCA_034641835.2. Classification (NCBI taxonomy): domain Eukaryota; kingdom Viridiplantae; phylum Streptophyta; class Pinopsida; order Pinales; family Pinaceae; genus Pinus; species Pinus albicaulis. The sequence continues at coordinate 1,209,300,556 of CM076577.1, forward strand.
CTTCCTAGAGAAAATGGTCATGGATGATGAGCCTTGGTTGCGCGAGACCTTTGTCATGTGTTGACAAGTGGATCCCCCCAAGCAGAGATGAGACTTGGTTGTGCAAGATCCTTGTCATGTGTTGACAAGTGGATCCCCCCAAGGAGAGATGAGACTTGGTTGTGTGAGATCCTTGTCAAGTGGTTTATCGCCTCAAGCAGAGATGATGTGAAAATTCTACTGCAGTGTATTGGTTTATTTTCTCCTACTTGATTTAATTAATACAAGTTATTTCCAGAAATTAGATTCAGAAAATACCGAAAATAAACACAACTACAGTCTACACATGTAGATCATTTACTGAATAATACATTCATGCAACAAAGTGACACATGGATTTTTGGACATAAGTCCAAGTTAGTGCTTGGGACAATACAGGTTGGAGCCTGGAAGATTGGAGTCTTCATCTAGGGTTGGAGCCCTATATCATTATTGTACTTTACTTATTGTAAATAAGAAATTAATACAAGTATCTATTCCATCATTGTTCATTTTGTGTTCTAAATATGAGTGATCTAACTGGTAAAATTAACAATTGAAAATAAATACTGATTCACCCCCCTCTCAGTATTTCCAACAAGAAGCATCCTCCTTTGAATAGAAGTCTCCTGATACAATGTGGTCAAAGAAGTCCACATCTCATGTGCTGTGTTCTTCTCAGCAATGTGTGTGACCACATGATCCCTGACTCCATCCATGATCAAGCGCTTAGCCTTCGCTTGAGCTTCCTCGTACTTCTTGAGAGCGTCAGCATCAACAAGAACAACCATGGTATTCAAGGCATGATCTTTGATGCGATTTTCATCCAAAACTGCCAGGATCCTGGCCTTCCAGATGACAAAGTTGGATGCACCGTCCAACTTGTCTTGATCCCTCAGTCCATATGCAACCATCTCTACTCAACTGAATATGTCGAATTGATTCACTTCTCCCTCTTTTGTTGCTGCCCTAACAAAACTCAGATCTAGGTTTCTTGGCGCTAGAAATCCTCTAAGGAATCACGCTCCCTCTGAAAACTGATTTCCCTCCCGGAAATCCTCTGCCAACTGATGTCGAATCATCCCTCTTTAATCACTCTTTGCTGCTAATCAGCACTGGATCTAGTCTTCTTGGGGAGAAGTCTTTTGAGGAATTGCTTCCCCTTACTTTGCCACACCCTGCTAGACATTGTTCTGCACCAACATAAACAATGCCCCACCAGCAACTATTGAAGAAACATGATTTGCACTTCCAGCCACGGCAATCGGAGCTCAAAATTTCTACGCTGGCCCATAAGCACTGCACTGCCTCTACGCAGCTATAGTGTCACCTCTCCTGGCTTTGCGTCCCTTTGTGTGAGCGCTGCTGGCTCTACGTGAGCTCCACAGGTGACTGCGTCACCCTTCCTTGCCTCTCTGGATCTCCGTTGTCACTCAGGACAACTACCTTCCTGCAGCAAATTTTCTTCGGTCTTTTGCTGATGGCTTCAGCTCTTCCTAATCTGCAAATGCTCTGATACCACGTGAAAATTTCTGATTCTAACAAACAAAAATCCTACTGCAGAAAATTTGATTTACTTCTACTTGTTTATTTAACTTTACAAGTTATTTTCTGATTTATTCATGAAAACATCGAAATAAATACACAGCAGCCTACACAATTATACTGATCAAGTACTGAAGAAAAAGCAATAATGCAAACAAAGGACACATAATTTTTCGGACAAATGTCCTCGGAAAAACCCAATGCGGGAAAACCAGTGCAACAACTCTTGAGGGTTTTTATTATTATGCAGATTTCTGAATACAAAGTAGGGTGCCATAAACGACTCACCCAACAGAGAATTTCCTTGGCTCTATCCGGAGACAGATATTTTGGCTGATCCAGCATCTAAATGACAGACCCCATAGGTGCCTACGCAGTCCCCAACAAGCTTTGCGCTGAAACTGCATCACCCTTCCTAGTGGCTGCGTCACCCTTCTAAGATTTGTTGAAGCTGAGCCCGATCTTCTCCACAGAAACCCTAGCGTTGCAGCCTCTGGCTCTGCGTCACCTCCTCCTGGATTGTGTCATCCCTCTGGGCCTGCATTAGCTTTGTGTGAGCCCAACTGGGCATGCACCACCCTCACAAGGGCTGTGCTGTCTCTCCTGGGTAGATCTACCTCTCTGCAACTGTATTCTCGGCCTTGGATCCGAAATCTCGCTGTTTAATTGCCCCTCACTGCATTGCAAGCTCACTCCGAAATTTGCAGCAAACTGTGCCCCAGGATTTCGACTTAGCTCAAGCGCTGCTACTCTATGTGTCTTCTCCAACTGACCCCAAGCCTTCCTTTAATACTTTTCCAGTTGACAAATCAATGGTTATGATCTAATCTCTAATCGACGACTAAGATTAGAAAAGACTTGATCCTCATCACTTAGAACATTCTCACCCACATGTTTAAATTAATTAACTTTAATTATTTAGTTTCCCTAAGTTAGACTTAGGGTCTCCATCAAAATAATTAATTATTTGAATAACTTAAGCTCTGGGTGGAATTTCTCCAAACGATTTCTGGGTCTTGGAGATCTCATGTGTTCTAGCCCCTCCACAAAGTTTTGGAACTAGAGCACATCCGATGCTACCCAAAAATCAACAACATAAGCCTATATTGGGACAGTGTAGGAGTGGCGAAGTCTATCATTAGAGGACTGCAGCCCTTGAGGAGTTTAGGTCGCTGCCAGCGTGGAGGGTCAAGGGTTGCATTGTGCCCTAACCAGAATTGCAGGGGAAACACACTAACAGTGTGAACAACAACATTTTGTAGGTGATTTGGGTCAAGGTTTGACCATGTTTGGATTAGTTTGGTGAGCATCTTGTTGGTGCCATGTGGATGATCTTCCGAGGAGGTGAAGAATCTTCCTAGGTGCAAAACCAACAATGTAGTTTTGGGTCAAAGTGTTGACTATTGCATGGATTAGTTGATGGGCAGCTTGAGGAGGCCTTAGGAGTAGTTTGGAGGAGCCCACGTGGATTGTTCGGAAGCCTACCAAGCAGCCAAGGTGACAACAGGCACATTAGATCGGAAGGCAAGAGGAGAACAACAAGGTATGTTGCAGATGGACCCGTGTATGATGGATTGATGGTGTCCTAGGCGAGGACATATTCATGGTGCCTAGATTTGCACAATAGCTCCTCTATTGCAGGGCAAAGGGTGGATTGGTGGAATCTGTAGGCAACCATGTGTAAGGGTCTCTTAGGTGTGGGGATGCCCTAACTAGGAGCAGATGTTACAACGTAGACTTGGTCTCTCGTGTATTGTTGGAGGGCAGCGTGAGAGAGGACCAAGTGTGGATGAGATTGGGCTCTTATGGTCTGATGGAAGACAACATGATAGTGTCCATGTTAGAGCCCCAGACTGTTGTATTATATGTTGTTAATATAACGATGTTGGGTTGAAAATTAAAAAGTTGTCTATATTTTGTGCATGTGTGATTTATTGCTATTTTATCCTCTGTGCAAAGTAGTTCATGGTTGAGATTCTTGGTTTGGTAGTGTTAGAGATTTTAAGACTCTAACCTAGACCCAAGGTCGTGGAAATTCAACATCTTAATGGCATGAGTTACATTTCCTAAATGGGCATATGTTACTCTCCCTCTTGGCATGGATTCATTGCTCCTCCTATATATATGTGCCTCATTCTAACTTGAGAGAGAGTTGGAGAGAGTTGAGGAAGATTGTGAGCGAGAGACTTGGAGAGTAAGAGCAAAACTTGGTGAGCCAAGGTTGATTCAGTGCTTCAGTGTTTTAGTGTTGATTCAGTGGAAGGGAAGGTTGATTCAGTGTGTGCATCTGCTGCTGCTACCAGTGATCTTCACGCTACAGCTTGTTCATATTTGGGTGAACTTACTCATTCTCTTGATCTCTCATTGTACTCTCTATCTCTGCTGAACAATTGATTTCTAATAGAAGAAGAATCTGGTTGGGTTTTCCCCATGTGGGTTTTCCCGGGTCATTTGACTTAAATTCTCTGTGTCTCATTTTGTTCTTGGCTGTCTTATATTGTGCATTTGGTTTATGTTCTATTTACAATTGCTTATCTAATATTGCAGCATAAAGAAGTTTTGTAATAAGTGATTGTTACAACATAGAACATCAGAATTTCAACAATAGTGCGCTGAAAGAGTCATTTTTGGAAGCAATCACTATGACAAAAATCAGAGAATGAATCTACTCAAAAGGCTTCCCAACTGAGTCATATATTCCAGGTTCCATGGTGTTCTTCCTCCAAGTTGTAACTCTGTTGTTGTTTAATAAAAGGTTGAATATTGTCGGTTCAGTGCTACATAAATATGGACTGATATTTACTTAGATTAAAGTGAACTTTATATGTTGTTCTGTGGTGCCCATTATTCCTATGTTGTTTATTTCTGTTCACTGTGGTTTGGAATCCTAATTCTAGGTGGCATTAATTATGGTATACTACTGTTTGGAAATTAAGATTGCTCATATGCACTTGCAACAGAATGTACTTAACATGTTTGATGAAATTTGTCACTGAAAGAGCTCACTATAAACTTAGAAAACCAGGGGTCATTTTGGGAAATTCCAAGTAGGAATATTACAGCGAATCATCTTTCTGAGGAAAACGAGGGCTGGAATCTTAGTTTTAGAGGCAGTGCGGGCTGGAATTAACCCTTCTGAGGCGGCAAACCATCTTTCTGAGGCAAGGGAGGGCTAGAATCTCAGTTTCTGAGGCAGCGAGGGCTGGAATTAATCCTACTGAGGCAGTGAACCATCTTTTTGAGGCAAGCGAGGGCTAGAACCTAGCTTCTGAGGCAGTAAGGGCTGGAAGAAGAGCAGCGGTTGGTTTTCTGTGGTAGCAAAGGATAGTGGGCTGCCTGAAGTTGAATTCTAACCTACAGCAAGCTGGCCATAGGGTCATATTCAAGGCAGCAAGTGGCCTAGGGGAGCCCGCTCAGGGATCTGAGGCTGTGGGTGGTTAACAGCGAGGGGCTAAGGGAGAAATCAGGGGCAGAATAACAGTGTAGGGTAGCAGCAAGTTCTGCTGTTGTGATTTTGTGGCAGCGAGGGAATAGCTACAATTTGTAATCCTAGAAACTACATTTGTGTTATTGAAAAACTGTGGATTTTGTAAGTCCGCTAATTGCTTGTTGAATTGGACCTACTTATAGTGTTTGCTGGTGAAATCAACTATTCTTGTTTGTTCTACTTGTGCATTCAATAATTATCACAGTTTTTCTAGATTGAAGAAGTACTGCAATACTGTAATAAAATACAATTTTGTCACGTGCTTATTGAAACCCTAACGTAGTATTTCATCCTAAGGGTAATTTCTTTAAGAGGGTTATTACATAAGGCACATCCTTTGGGCTTATATGGTGTGGCCAAAAAGTTCAGGAGTGCCACTGCTGAAAGAGGGGTAACAGCTGAGATTATTGACCTCAAGTTGGCTTGAAACAATGGAAGATCAACGAGACACAACCCTTAACCTAAATCCTTATGGACTTGACATCTCCTATCCTTCTACAAAACAGTTCAGTTAAGTTTAATCTCCATCAAATGGATTGCTGACATACTATTTCATTCCTCTACAACTTTAGCAAACTCATCTTCCTATAAATGTGGAAAGGATCTACTTTGGACGTACTAGCATATATTTCGTTTATTGGTCACTGTTGTTGCTATCCTGCTGCATCTCTTGTGACATGGGCCTATCTTTTCTTTTCTTCAGTTGTTTTCCCTCTTTGTCATCTTACACAGTGATATACATTTTTACTACTTTCATAACTATACCTATCATATGTACTCTTCATAAAAATTTGAGTCCATTAAATGCATTTTCAAGTCTCACATATTTTAGCAGAGATGGTATTTTTTGGAGAATGTGGAGAAAGAATCTGTAGTCTCTAGTGCTTCAGCTTTGTTTGAATAAATAATTCTTCTTTGTCTGGACTATTTCAGCATCATGTTTAATTTTTGTGGGTCCTAGAGTCATATTTCAGGGTTGGGTTCCAGTTGTAGCCTTAAATCATCACAGATTTGTCCCAGCCTTAAGTCCTCTCTCTAGTACCTAAGAAATTCTCAGAAGTGTTATTGTAAAGGAACATTCTTTGAAGGAACATATTCCCTGGTTTAATTTATAAATATATGTTGATGCAGGAAGCAGGCCATGGATAGGCTACATGAAGTAGCGAACTTGGCAGCAGAACATATAACTAAACAAGGATGGGCTCAAAGCATAGCGTCATGGGGCATGGGATATTTCACATCATCGTCAGGATGTAGCAATGTTTCTGAAGAAGAACTAAGCTGGTATGTGGCAGATACCATGTATGCCTATCTGAGATCAACATCTGGAGATGTTTACTATTTGCTGGTAAACATTCTTGATTGTGTCTTTTAAATAGTCAGTTTGCAATGCATGCTGATTCTATCTTTAGACCCTTCAATTACTTAAGGTTTTTTATTTAAACCGAAATTGTGTGAGGATAACACTTGAGAGCTTAATATTTCCTGCTAATTTCCCATGCTGTATGTAGTTTTGGGTATGGTTGATGTGGCTATTTTCAATTTCCATGTAGTGAGTATTTATTCTAGAAAGTAGCTTGGAAATAACACTAACAATATTTACTCATCAATGGAAGATTGACATAACATGTCATACCAGTAGCAAAGATTATCGACATGCAGGTGTGTTTTCAATATGAATGTTTTAATTTGTGAATTGATAGATACAATTGTGTATTCAACTTGCATTGACTGCACTGTTCGATGAAGGTTTTCAGACTCCCCAGCTAACTGAATTTACTTTTGGATTGCCCCCTCTAAAATCCCTAGAATATTCCACCCAGAAATTTTTATTTTGCATAAAATTTTCTGATATATTTGCTACTGTGATGTTATCATGATGCTACAGTGGTATTTTGGATTATTGGTATTTTCTGAGAAGCATTACAAATTGATTTTTCAGCTTGGTGTTTTTCTGGATATATGCTTGTACATAACTCCTTTTTTTCCCTGGTGTTCATTTTGTATAATGGTACTATGTAATATTGATGCTTTGCTGATGTAAACCAGAAATCATGCGAGAGCAGTTTTTCCCATGGTTTTATAATATCAAATGTTTTCACGCAACAGCTTTTTTTGTGGTCTATAAAACCTTCGGTATTTTTGGCAGAGTCAACCAAAATGGGTTCAATTGTAAGTGTGGTGAATTTATGTCATGCTTGATTAAATCAAACTTTTTATAGCTTACCGTCTCTATATGTGTTTTCAAATCTCCTGATATCAATTTTTGACTAGGTGCAAGTTCACTGGTTTTTTAAGGGCTGTTTAAATTTTATAGTGTAAAGGATCTATGTCTGGTTTTACTTGAAATAATTTCAATCTTAATTATAGAAAAGGTTTTAAATTACTTGTTCTTAACTGGGACGAAAACAATGATATTCTCTTCCTGATATCCTTTTCTATGATTATGTCTTCTAGAATTGCACACCTAATCATCTACAAGCTTTCTTCCTATTCTCTAGACTCTATGCTGAATGGATTTCTGATTTCTGATAATTAGTTTACTCCGTAGGATCTGAGTGGTACTACTTTAGAATCCGGCCCCTAGCCTTAGTTAATCTGGCATAGATTGTTTGCTGCAATTTTTATTAGGAAAAAGTCCTCTTTTCTCTGCAATTTTTGAATAACAATAGAATGCTGGAAAAATATCTTTTCTACCAAAGAATCTGGAATACCATCTTTCATGGGGGGTCCATTATGTTGAAATAAGTTACTTGGTTTGGTCTTCATAATGACGCGTGTAATCATGATTTTATGTAATTAATGTAAAGAAGGAAAATAAAATTATTTTATGCTTGAGACATGGATCATTAAGTCATAAAGTCAATTGAGTCAATGTCAGGTATTGGAGACGCATTTGTTTGAGTCATTAGAAGAGTCAAAAACCCTCCAAGACCTTGTCACAAGTACTCCATCAAAAGAAGATGTAGATCATTCTAGAAAGAGACGTTGGCCCAGGCATGAGGACAAGTTGGCTTATTTTCATGGGCAGACTACTATATAAAGGAGGACTTGGCCTCACTTGTAGAGCATCCATTCAAGCATCTGAAATCCAAGAAGTGTGAGAAACACTAGAAGGACGCCTCTCATCCAGCGAAGGGTTTTTGGCATTGTTTTTGGGTCATCTTCCTCATAGGTGTGACAAAGATTAGGGTTTCTGCAGTGACGTCACATCCGTCCTTGAAGAAGCCAAAAAAGAGGTCACTAAAATAGCATTCTTGCTAGCTGAGATCACAAAGAGAAGTCTCCAAGTCAAGCGAAGAAGGAAAGCATCACCGAACTCCTCCAATCAGCTCACATGTGAAATTGCAGTGGTTTCAGGCAGGCTAAAAATTGCAGGACTGTGGAAAGAGGCTGAATTTCAGAGCAGTCAAGAATATAGGTACAAGTAGTCAGTTTGACTAGTGTTGACTTGGACTATAAGGAGCAGTTGTTCAAAAGGTCTTGTGACTTGGTCTTGGAGAGGTTGTTATGTCAAGGGTCTTGGTCTTGGAATTAATTAGTTTGGGTTTTCCTCTCAAGTTGGAGAGGTTTTGGCCCTGGCTGATCGCCTACATCTTGTGTCCCTTGTCTCATTGTTGTGCATATTTTGATAGAACTTAATCAAGAAATCACCTCTTGTCTCTGCCCTAGATTTCTCAACATGGTTTCAGAGCTAAGGTGACAAGTCAAGGAAGGGCAGCTCAGTAAGGGACATTCAAGCACTCAAAGACCGAAGTTCTAGAAAGGCATCAAGGGCATCAAAGAATCAAGAAGATCCTCTCATCTCCAAGAAGACAAGGGCTACATCATCATCTTGAAGAAAAGTGTCAAAAGTTAAACCCTAGATCGATCAAAGAAGAAGCCTACACTAGAAGCATTCTTGGGATCCTCGCTCAAATTATCATCAAGAAAGGAGACCTCTAAAGACTCTTATCTCTACTCAAATAGAAGATCAAAACATCTCAAAGTCTACTCATCCAAAGGAAGCAAGAAAGGAGTGTAGAAATTTCAACCCCCACTCCGGTTATCAGTTTCACTTTATCACTCTCATTTAGTTAAATGCCCTTTCCCATAGCCATACATTCAAAAATTCTGGAAATGAAATAAATTTCTGAAAACACAAATTTGGAGATTTTACAAGTGCCGGAAATGCATAAATAAAAACATAGGAAAATAGAATAGCCACACAGAAAATAACAAGTGATTTTTGGTCAATGTGACCCTGGAAAAACCCCCTACAACTCTTGGGGAAAACCAGCTTGAGAGCTCTTCTTTATTTCTGAAAATGCTTTTACAAAGCACTGAAATATACAGAAAAAATTCTAGCAACCACAAAAACAAACTTATCTCGTTTTCCGTGCTTGACTTCACCTTGGAAAATGTGCCAATCAACAAAACAGTCAAAACATAAAATTTACAACAAGAGATACTAGCATTAAATGTTGTACGGTCTCCTCGAAACCCGTGCCTAGAAATTCCGTACTGCTGTATGGATTGTACAGAATTTACATCTACCTTTTTAGCCTCAAAATCCGTGCCCACTCACACTTAGAATGCATGCTGCCTATTGCTGTTTTTTCCCCTCAAAATCTGTGCTGTACAGACCTCGAAATTCGTGCCCATTGCTGTTGTATGGAATCTGCCTCGAAATGTGTGACAATAAATGCTGTATAGATTTTCTGCCTCGAAAAGCGTGCAAACTCCAGCTGCTGTACGGACTGCTGAAATGTCTCCCTTCTTCAACTTCTCACGCTCATAAATTTTCTCCTTGCTCTCCTCCTCCTCTCACAAGCTCATGAAAGACTGAATGACCTTTTATCTTCTTTTCCTCCTTTAACCTAAACCTAAGTGACTTTTGGGGAATCCCTAAATCCAATGGCTGAAATAGCTTTATATCAAGGGCTGAGAATAAGTGTGCATTTAATTCTCAATTTCTCATTTTTAATTCACCTCACTTAAATAAAGACCCACTTAGCCTTTTATTTCCATAGTCACTTTTTCACGTTCTAATTTTACATTGAATTTAATAAAGTCACTTTAAAATTAGATTAGTAAATTTATCACTTATAAAGTCACATTTAAATTAGATTTGACTTTACCACTTATAAAGTCACTTTAGGAGAAAAGTAAAAAATACATTTGGACACTTTTCCCTAGGGACTCCCATCTTGTCTCTAAACTAGACATGCTTGCCCCGTGGTAAGGCTTTGGTGAATATGTTCGCTATCTGCTCATCTGTGGGAATATACTCAAGCTTCACAACTCCCTTCTGAACATAGTCTCTAATGAAATGATATTTGATCCCAATATGCTTTGACCTGTCATGAAATATGGATTCTCCGTGAGTTTAATGCAACTTTGACTATCACAGTAAATCACTAAAGGTCTCAACGCCTGACCAAATAATCCAAACAACATTTTGCGAAGCCATATGGCCTCACAACTAGCCAAACTGGCTGCCATGTTCTTTGCTTCCACTGAACTCAATGCAACTGACTGTTGCTTTCGGGTGAACCATGACACAACTGTTGAACCCAACCCAAATCAACACCCTGAAGTGCTCTTCTTATCAGAAGCACAACCTGCCCAATCTGAATCAGTGTACCGTGCTAGTCTCACTCCATCTCCCTGTCTATAATCTAGACCAAAATCCACTGTCCCTTGCAAGTAACGAAGAATGTGTTTGCAGCAACCCAATGCACTCTCTTGGGCTCACACATGAATTGGCTCATAGTGTTGACTGCAAAACATATATATGGTCGAGTGTTGACCAAATACATCAAAGAACCAATCAGCTGTCTGTACAAAGTAGGATCCACCAACTTGGAATCTGAAGTGTGAAGCTTCTTCCAATTAGTGATCATAGGTGTCAACATGGGTTTGCAATACTCCATGTGAAATCTGCTAAGAATGTCCACAATAAACTTCGCTTGTCCCAGGAAGAAATCCCCTCCTCCTACCACACCTCCAATCCCAAAAAGTAATGCATCAAGCCAGTGTGCTTCATCTTGAACTCTGAAGCAAGATCTCTCTTGCAGCCCTCTATGAGTCTCTCTGCACCTGTAATGACCAAGTCATCCACATACAACACCAGAATGAGAGGCTCCTCACCTATCACAATAAAGTATAGGTTCGGATCTGCATCACTCTTTGTGAAACCCAACTCCTGCAAGTATGCATCAATCCTCGAGTACCAAGCTCTAGGAGCTTGCTTCAGGCCATACAGTGCCTTCTTCAATCTGCATACATGGGACTCCTTCCCATGCACCTCAAAGCCCTGTGGCTACTCAATATAAACCTCCTCCTGAATGAAGCCATTGAGAAATGCGGTCTTCACATCCATCTGGTGGATCTTCCAACCTATCTCTACTGTTATCGATATAATGGAGTGAATGGAAGTATATCGAGCCACGGGAGCGAAGGTCTCCTCATAGTCAACTCCCTCTACCTGTGAGAACCTTCTTGCCACAAACCAAGCCTTGAACTTCTCGATGCTGCCATCTGCAACATACTTTATCTTGTAAAGCCATCTGGAAGTAACCACTGATTTACCTTCAGGCCTCAGCACCACCTCCCAAACATCGTTCTTCATGATAGAATAATACTCCTCCTGCATGGCCTCTCTTCAGACCTGCTGGCTAGCTGCCTCCTCATAGCTAGAAGGCTCAAAGTCAACGATGCTAGTGATCAATGCCATATAGCTACAGAACCGCTCAGGTGGTTTGCTCTCTCTAACCTATCTCTTTGGCCCAGCAACAGATGTAGCCTCGCGCAAGGTGTCTGGAAGCCACTTGGGCTTCCTTTTCCCTGAGCACACTTCTCCCACTAGAGTGAAAGAATCCTCATCCTCATCAGAAGCCTAAACTCCTGAAGGCTTGCCAACTGACCTCATGCTTGAACCTATGCCTGTAGATGCAGAAGTACCGTGTGAATTGTCCATCAATGGACTACCTTGTGAACTGCTCTATGGACTACTCTGCATGCTGCTTGAAGCACAAACCCTCTGACTCTGAGAGCCACTGCTCACTGAAGGACCTGACACTGTAATCGATGTACCTCCTGATACCTATCCACTGGATCCCTGTGATTGACTCAACTGCTCCTGAGGTTCTGGTGAATCCAGATACTCTAACTCTCGTGACCTCCTGAAAGCCCTCTCCTCCTCGAACTTCACATCCTGCCTGACAACAACTTTCCTCCTCGTAGGAATATAAATCCGAAAGGCTTTCGAGGTCTCAATGTAACCCACAAAGATGCCCTTATTTGCAGTGGGCTCTAGCTTGGTCCTCTTCTCCTTGGGAACATAGGAGTATGTAGTGCACCCAAAGATACGAAACTGACCAACATCAGGCTTCTTCTCAGAAAAAGCCTCCTCCGGAGTCACATTGCCCAAAGCATGATTTGGACTCTTGTTCTGCAAATACACAACAATGTTGCAGGCCTCTTCCCATAAAACAAAGGTAACCCCTGATCATGAAGAATGGCTTTGGCAGCCCCTAAGATGGATCTATTCTTCCTCTCCGCAACCCCATTCTGCTGGGGGTTGTAAGGCACTGTGAACTCCCTCCTAATGCCTGCCTCCGCACAAAAATCAACAAACTCACCAAGGGTATACTCCCCTCCATTGTCCGACCTGAGGACCTTGATCTTTCGACCTGTCTGGGTCTCCACAAGAGCTTTGAACTCTTGAAACCGCTTGAAGACCTCACTCTTGGTGTTCAGGAAATAAATCTAGGTCTTCTTAGAGTGATCATCAATGAATAAAACATAGTACTCATAGCCACTCAAGGATACACGAGACATCCGACCGCTCACATCGATATGAATCAAGTCAAGAATCCCTGTCGATCTGCTGTCACTGCTGGGAAAAGGGGATTTGGCAAACTTGCCCATAGCACATCCTCTACATGTATCAAGGTGATCAGAACTGAAATCTGGCACACCTGTGGTGATCTCTCGCAATGTCCTCAAGGCCCATGTGCCCCATCCTGTGGTGCCAAATCTCTCACAACTCTGAACTGCTAGATCTGCTACTGGTACTGCTACTCAATGCCATCAGGGGCTGGAATGAAATCTTGTACACCTTGGCATGGCACACACCAATCACTCTAGCTGAATCAACTGGAGTGCCCCTAGGATATATAAGCACCTGCCCTATCCTGAACAACACCTCATGCCCTCTGTCCTCCAATTCTGAGATGGATGTAAGGTTCTTCTTCATTCCAAGCACATATAGAACATCTGACACTTTCAAGGGAGTTTTGGGTTCCCTATCAAATGTCAATGTCCCCACACCGAATGCTCTAACAATGGTGTCATCTCCGAGTACTACCTCTATATCAGTGCCACTCTTTGAAAGCTCCAAGAAGTATTCTCGGACTCCTGTCATATGACTTGAAGCTCCACTGTCAACATACCAAATACCTGAAGATGCTCTGCTAGTGGAGGGAAGTGCATACTCTCTGAACATGTGTGGCATGTGATCCCGCACTAGTGGACTCAAAAGTAATGAACCCAAACTCCCGGTCAAAGCTCTTCGAAAAGTCCTCTATCTTTGCAGATGCTGCCATAGTCTTGTCCTTTCCCTTATTCTTCTTCTCCAGACACACAACTGTATAGTGTCCCAACTTCTCACAATTCCAACATTTGACTTTGGAATATTCCTTCTCTTTGTCCCAACTTCTCACAATTCCAACATTTGACTTTGGAATATTCCTTCTCTTTATTCACCTGCTTACCTTTACCTTTGCCTTTGCCTCCACCTCCACATGTGGAAGCTTGCTTATTTCCTTTGCCGTTCTTGCCTCTTGCTAACAATGCTACATTGTCATCCTCCTCCACCTATTTGGCTGCCCCAAGATGGCTCTTTCTAATCTCTTTCTGAATGCAATCATCCCACAACCTCGCCCAACTGGGAAGGTTTTCCAATGCAACAATGCCATCAACAAAACTCTCCCAAGTCTTGGGAAGACCATTCAAAGTAATCCACATCAACTCAGTGGGTGGAATGGTCTCTCCAACAGCTGCCAACTCATCTCTCACAGAAGTGATCTTTGTGAGGTATGCTGTAACACCATCAGTCTTAGCTATTTTAATGGCCTTCAACTTCTCTCTTAGGACCATTTTACTGTTTTCATTGGTGCTCTGGTAAAGATTTGTCAAGGCTGTCCACATATCATGTGCATATGTCTTTCCTCTCACATGAGGAATGACATGGTATTTAACACCATTTAGAATCAGTCTTTTTCCCTTCGCATTCTTCTTGTTAAACTCTGCCAACTGATTAGGGTAAGCAGGCGCTGCTACTTGGTGCTGTGTGGTATGCACCATGATGCCCCAGACTTCTGCTTCCTCAAAGATGCTCTAGATTCTCTCCCTCCATGCACCGTAGTTGCTCTGACCATCCAACCTAACTTCAACCCTCAAACCCAAAGACATGCTTGCTGTCTTAACAAATTGGAATTTTCAAATCTGTGGTAAAGGTTCAGTTTTCTGTGTAAAAATCAGCTTGCTGTGATTTTCACTTTGCTGTCCCAAACTGCACTCTTCAGCCAACTAAGGTATGATACCATGTAGAAATTTCAACCCCCACTCCGGTTATCAGTTTCACTTTATCACTCCCATTTAGTTAAATGCCCTTTCCCATAGCCATACATTCAAAAATCTGGAAACGAAATATATTTCCGAAAATACAAATTTAGAGATTTCACAAGTGCTGGAAATGTAGAAATAAAAACACAAGAAAATAGAACAGCCATAGACAGAAAATAACACAGTGATTTTTGGTCAATGTGACCCTGGAAAAACCCCCTAAAAATCTTGGGGAAAACCAGTTTGAGAGCTCTTCTTTATTTCTGAAAATGCTTTTACAGAGAACTGCAATATATAGAAATAATTCTAGCAACCATAAAAACAGACTTATCTCGTTTTCCGTTCTTGATTCCGCCTCGAAAAATGTGCCAATCAGTAAAACAGTCAAAACATAAAATTTACAGCAAGAGATACCAGCATTAAATGCTATACAATCTCCTCGAAATACGTGCCTAAAAATTTCGTACTGCTATATGGACTATATGAAATTTACAGCTGCCTTTTCAGCCTCAAAATCCGTGCCCACTCAACCTCGGAATGCGTGCTGCATACTGTTGTTTTTTCCTCTGAAAATCTACGTTGTACGAACCTCGAAAGTCATGTCGACTGCTGTTGTATGGAATCTGCCTCGAAATGTGTGCCAATAAATGTTGTACAGATTTGCTGCCTCGAAAAGCGTGCAACCTCCAGCTGCTGTACGAACTGCTGAAATGTCTCCCTCCAACTTCTCCCGCTCAAAAATTTTCTCCTTGCTCTCCTTCTCCTTCTCTCACAAGCTCATGAAAGACTGAATGACCTTTTCTCTTCTTTTCCTCCTTTAACCTAACCCTAAGTGACTTTTGGGGAATCCCTAAATCCGATGGCTGAGATAGCTTTAGATCAAGGGCTGAAAATAAGTGTGCATTTAATTCTCACTTTCTATTTTTTAATTCACCCCACTTAAGTAAAGACCAACTTAGCCTTTTATTTCGATAGTCACTTTTTCACTTTCTAATTTTACATTGACTTTAATAAAATCACTTTAAAATCAGACTGGTAACTTTATCACTTATAAAGTCACATTTAAATTAGATTCGACTTTACCACTTATAAAGTCACTTTACGAGAAAAGTACAAAATACATTTGGACACTTTTCCCTAGGCCAAAGATCAAAGCCTTAGGGAACCACTTGTCCTCTGGTACCCAGATTTTAACAAGGAGTTGTTGGCATCATCAAAGGATTCAAGGTGATCTCCCTCTCTTTGGAGTCAAGGATCACTTTTGAAGAAAACCGTCTTCATAGAAAATGAGTTTTCTATTACCTATATCATCATCAAATTCGAGAAGGCAGCAAGTTGAAAAAGCATCTTCAAAAGTAAGTATATTTATGTCTACATGTGAATCTGTCAAGATGTGTTTTTGCAAAGAAAGCAACAAGTTGGTTGGGGCTTCAAATTTTCTTGCATGGAAGAAAAGGATAGATCTAAACCTTATAGAAAATGAGGTAATGGAAAATGTTAAAGGCTCAATCACCAAACATCCAAAAGAAGATGCTCAAGCACTTGCAAGGTATATGAAAGGGGAAGTAAGGGCTCAAAGGATTCTCATAGAATCCATCAAGGATCCCCTCATTCCCGATGTGTCTAAACTTGAAACATCAAAATAAATATATGACAAACTTGTAGAGTTTTTTTTTGTAAGCACTGTAGGAGAAGTATTATCATTAAGACAAGAACTCTACAAAATGAAGATATCAAAAGAAGAAGGAATAGCCTCATACTTTATAAGGGTGTCTGGGATAAGGGATCAACTACAAGACTTGGGAGAAATAATGTCTGACAAGGAGATGAATACCATAGTATTAAATGCACTACCTAAGGAATGGGGTAACTTTACAACAAGAATTTATGGAAAGAAGGAAGCTACTCCATTCAAGGATCTATGGTCATTATGCAAAATTGAAGAAGCCAGGTTGAAGGCAAAATCTGATGCTGGATCAAATGAGAAAACTCAAGCATATGCTGCTATGGAAAAGAGAAAAGGGAAGTTTGGGAAATTTGGTCCTCAGAGAAGAAAGAAGAATATGGAAAAGGTTCAATGTTATGGAGAGATTGTCCTAAACTCAAGAAGGACAACAACAAAAGAGGAAGAGAAGAAGCCCATATCACTGAAGAAGTGGAGGAAACTGAAAAGAAGAAATCCAAGGAGGAGGAAGTAAAGGATCTCTACTATGATTGAGATAATCTTTCTCACCAAGTTCTTTCTAAGTTTCTGTCTCAAATTTTTCTATAGCCATCATGAATCACTAAGGAGCATGATAGGATACATTATGGCATCATAGAAGCATACGATTGAAAGCAAGAGCTTGTGACATCATCATAGAGAAGCATGAAAGATAGCTGAAATAGAAGTCGATGACAGTCACCTATAAAAGGATGTAGCTCTTGGGAATCTCATTAGAAGCATAAATGGTACTTATGAGAAGAAGATGTCATCTAGTACAAAGTTCATCATACATCATTCTAGAGGAACATTTGCTGGATGAGGATGATCAAGATCCTCTGTTGGAACCTTCATTGGAAGGTTCACCTATTGGAAGAAACAAGTATCTCGACGACGAGAATTCCACTTTGTATGGGATTCATGGAATAAGGGTATGATGTCATAAGAAGCGTAGCAGGTTAAGGTGATTGAAGTTCTTCCAATCAAGGAAGCTGCTGAAGCAAGTCTAGATGACCTAAAAGAAGAGATGAGGTATGTATACATATATTTAATTAAGTCATGTCATATGGTTGCAGATATCATGGATAAATGCTCTACTTCGAGGGCATGATCAAAAGAAAGGATCTCCTCCTTTGAAAGGATGCATGAAAGCATGGTTCACACATTTACTAGATGAAATCAACATAACATGTCCTTACATGAAATATGAGGTGATTGACAAAGTTGAAGGAACTATGATTGGAAGTTCCTGGGAGGAAATGTGTGAATAAAGAAGGGAAGAGATCATGAAAAAAATGCAACTATGAAGAAGGCAATCAACATCCAAGGACTAAATATTTGACTATGATATCTCCATGGGAAATATATGAAGATCCTAATAAAATGAGACCCTTGACATTGTACATCTTTTTTGAGAGATGTGTCAATATATATGTAGGATGTTGATACAAACAAGGAGATGTCATGATGAAAGACTATCACAAAGGTAATTTTGATTTGATGTACACTTTCTATTTTTGAACGATAATCGGATGGGCTAATGCAGGGCTACCAAGGGAAGAGTTGAAAATGTCATCTACAACTGATGCTCATATGAAAGGATGAAAGATCCTGAGAAAAACATGACATGAAGAAAATAGCAAGGCATGAAGGAAAGGCTAGATATGGACTAATGGATCAGTTTCCGATGAAAAGAAGGATGACATGACTCATGAATGAAAGTGATGGATGGGCTGTGCCCTATATAAAGTCTCAAAAGGACGTAGGCTCCATAACAAAGAAGAAATTCATGACATCGAAGGAGGGAGTCCTACAAGCCGCTGTTTGTCCCATGTTCTCCACCTAGAGAGCCGCTGGAAGCAAGTCCCTGGTCAAGAGGTCAAGTCCCTGATTAAGAGGGAGCTTGGGTGCATTCCTTTTATAGGAATGTCTACATTCCTTCATTCAAATGGGTATATCCTCCCTAGTTAAAAGGGAGAGATAGACACATCATTGTTGTCTTCACTTGGGAAGATCGAATAAAGGATTGGGTAAGCAGTTGACATCCAATACTCTTTGAGGATGTGATAGGGAATCCAAGGTAACAGTAGTTGTAGAGGATCGATATTCTTCGAGGACTGGGAATCCAAGATAAGAATAGTCCTGGTGGAACATACTTTGAGAGAACTTGGATGGGGTATGTTCCGAGAGATACAATGATGAGGGTGTCTATAAATCATTGGTCTCGCCAACATTGTGCTCTGATTTTGTGGAGAGATAGAGCAGTTAGTCAAGGCCTTGCTATATGACAATGTATGATGCTAAATAGATGGGTTACCAATCCGGCTCTTCTCATGAGAATTCTTCAGATTGAGAATGTCCTAGTACCTTGTATGGATTATGAATACCTCCCTAGTTAAGGAGTGTTGAAATATGTAACTAGGTTATGTATATGAAATATTTAGGGCTTGAGATATGGGTTTAATGCTCAAGGAATTTCATTTTATAGATGAAGCTCATATTTTGAGCTATTAGGTTTGGTCATTAAGTCATAAAGTCAATTGAGTCAATTGTGAAAAATCCTAGATCTGGATTCCTACTGCAACAAATTCGAATTACTTCTTCTATTATTTTACATAATTATTTCATTTCAGTGAAATATTGAAGTAATTATTGAAGCAATCTACATAATTAATACTGCGGAATAAATCTAAGTGTTGAAACAAACTGAACAAAATGTAATGAAAAACAACCACATTGACATAGTTATTTTTGGACCAAGTCCCCAGAAAAACCCAACTTGGGAAAACCGGTGCAACAGATCTGAGGGTTTGTATTATTAAGCAGTAGAATCTTAAGTACAACTAGGGTGCCAACATCCGACAGACCCTTCAGAGAAATCTAGACAACAAAAACCACTGTGAGATATACCTCACTCAGCAAGTCTCCGGCTGATCAAAAACAACGCTGGTGAAGCCCTCACAGCCTCTGCATGATTGCCTATGCTGGATTTGCGTAAGCTTGCGGATGCAAGCTTGAGGAACTGCGTCACCCTTCTTTGTAACTGATTTGGCTTATCTGAAGCTGGATCTTGGCCCTCCTGGCTCAGAACCCCAGCCTCTAGCTTTCTTTGGTTTGACTCCAAGAGTCATTGCGCTGGTTCTGCGTGATTCTCTGCAGGAACTGCGTCACCTCTTCAGAAGACTGCGATGTCTATATCTGCGTCACCTTTGTCTCTCTTTGATAATGCACTCTTAGTGCTCCAGACCAATCTCTACTTCTGCCCCTCTCTGAATCTGATCATTGAATCAAATCACTTAGCAAACCCAACTCTAGTGATTTGTTCTTGATCAAAAGCTGTGTCTCCTCACACAAATTCGAAAATGCTCAATGGCTCAAGTGTCAAGTGTGTTTTTTATAGGCCCCTCACCCTCCTTATAATATTTTGTTGACCCTTCAACGACCAAGATTAAAACATAATCAAGGGCTAAGATTAACTTGGAGGTGATCCATGACTTTATCTAGAAGATTCACACTTGATTTAATTAATCCATTTTAATTAATCAATTTCCCTAAGTTTAAACTTAGGAAACCATTAAAAAATGATTAATTAATTAAATTAAATCATCTCTAAGTGGAATTTTCAAAAACCATTTCTGGGTTTTATGGAATACATGTGTCTTAGCCTATATACAAAATTACAAGGCTAGAGCACATCCGATGCTACCCATTTGGGCATGTTAATGATGCAGGAGCATCATGGTTCCAAAAATTTGTACATTTAGTAGAGTCTAAGGGGTCTTGTGTTTTTCAAGGGATTTAGTTTCCTAAGTATTTATGTAAATTTTCGTAGATGTTCTATGCTTGATGCAACTTTACTTTTATCCCCAATATCAAACAATAATCACATAAACAAGAAAGTAAAATGCTAATAGAACATACCAATAGATCGATAGAAGACAAGTCAAAAATAAACTTAACTTGATCAACAAAATATATGTGTTGTGGTGCGTTACGATGATCAACATGATGCTTCAACCAACAAAGTCTCTACACGGTCAGCCAACCAGAATATGTCACACAACCCTCTCGGACAACTCGATACCAGTCAACCCAATGTCAACAAAAGTCAACACTATCTAGTCAACGGTCAACGCAAAAACAACAGCAGCAAAAGACAATGCAACTAGGTCAAAGTCAACGCCCATCCTCGATTTTTGTGCCAATAAATGCGGACTGCAGAAATCAGAATTTTGGGAGAGTTTGAGGTCAGTTTGACCATGCGTTGACCAAAGTCAACGCTGGTAAAATCTGTGCTGAAAACCCTAGGTCAAAACCAGAAAATCCTTCCCTGCAATTTCCCACGTGTGAGAGAAGAAGGGCCTCCAAGACGATGATCGAACCAATCAAATGATGAGAGAGAATGTGTGATGAGTGATGGTGAAAATGACCTCCAACGTTCACCTATATATATCCATCAGTGAGGGTGTGTGACACATCTGTTGGGGCTTCAAGCCTACATTTCAATTCTAGCCGACTTTGCACATAAGTGGAATTAACTCAAAATAAATGTTTTTCTCATAGGATCAAAATGATCTTTAGATCGATCTTGCACCTCTCCGAAAGAGGAATCCAATAAAAATATTGGCATCTTTATCTGAGCATCACAACATGGAGTTTGGACCTAGTTGTCCAAAATTAACACTCCCTCTCAACTAGGGAGAACTCCATCCACCTGTGCCATCCAAACATCGTGCGTCATCCTGCCGTAACATGCTTTGCTGGATTCTTTATTTCAGAACAAAAGGTGTGTCACAAAGACATCACTCCCAACTGACAAATTCAGCTCAGAGGTCCGAAACCTCTATAGGACTCAAGGGAGTCACATACCAACCCGAAGTTGGTTTACCTAATCCGAAGTCAGTTGGAGGTTCGAAACCTTACTAGACTTGATCCCAGATCAAGTGGTTGGACATGTGCCATCCTAGACATAGAGAGTACGACAATCTCCGATGCGTCCATCAGTCTTTGCTACTGGTCTCTAGCTTTTCCCACCTCACTGGCCAAATGAGAGGTACTTCCCATGAGTCTGGGACTCAATGGGTAGGATGCATACAGGGCATAGATCATGAGAGGTGAACCAACTCAATATCATAACGGTGGGGCAGAAGCACACCAACAAGGTTCAGCAAGCCGAGCCCTGTGGTTGCTTATAGCTTCAAGAAGCTATCCCTAAAGCCCCCTGGAGCTCCCAGAGCTCATCGTCCAACAAGACCCTCAGCATAAGGTCGTTCCACGATACCAAGATTCTCATGGAAGGTTAGGAACTTGACCTTCCCTAAGGCTTTTTGAGAATATCGATGACCTGCTCATCAGTTCCTATATGATCGAGCCTTACGGCGCCTCGCTGTACCATATCCTGAATAAAGTCGTACCTGATATCAAAATGCTTGGATCGATCGTGGAACACGGGATTATCGGACAACTGAATTCCTCTCTGGTTATCACAGAGGATAACGGTGGTATCTAGCACATGCCCGAACAACTCACTGAAGAGCTTTTGCAACCAAACCGCTTCACAACCGGCCATACTCGCTGCAATGTATTCGGCCTCAGCAGTGCTCAAAGCCACCGACTTCTGCTTCCTGCTCATCCATGATATCGAAGCAGACCCAAGTGTGAAGCAGCATCCAGATGTGCTCTTGCGATCCACCACACTGCATGCCCAATCGACATCAGTATATCCATGGAGTGTCATGCTCCCGAGAGTGTATCTCAGCCCATGGTTTATCGTGCCCCGAAGATATCTCAACAGATTCTTGGCACCAACCCAGTGAATGTGATGAGGATCAACCATGTGTTGACTCAAAGTGTTCACTGCAAAACATATGTCCGGACGGGTGTTCACTAAGAACATCAGGGCCCCTATGAGTTGACGATACTTAGTAGGATTTGCTAGCACGGGCCCAACAACGCTGCCACTCAACTTCTTAAAGTTGAGCTCCATCGGTGTTGACACGGACTTACAGTCCACCATTCCAAATCTTTCCAGCAACTTCGCAATATATTTTCCTTGAGAAAGGAAAATCTCGCGACGTCTCTGCCAGACCTCCAGACCTAGGAAGTAATGCATCAGTCCTAGCTCCTTCATCTCAAACTCAGAAGCGAGCTCCCTCTTACACTGATGAATGAGAGGGTCAGCACCTGTCAGGAAGAGGTCGTCCACATACAACACTAGAATGAGAGGCTTTTCTCTATCAACCTCGAAGTAAAGGTTCGGATCAACATTACTACGAGTGACGTCTGGCTTCATCAAGTAGTTATCTATCCTCTCGTACCATGCCCTGGGGGCTTGCTTCAACCTATAGAGGGCTTTTTTCAACCTGCAAACATGGGTGTCCCGATCCTGGACTTCGAACCCCAGAGGTTGCACCATGCAGAAAGGCAGTCTTTACATCCATTTGATGAAGATTCCATCCTTGCATAGCAACAAGGGCCATGATAGATCGGATGGTGGTATATCGGGCCACAGGCGCAAATATATCATCGTAGTCTATGCCTTCCTTTTGAGAGAAGCCACGAGCAACAAATCTTGCCTTGAACTTTTCAACACTACCATCAGATCCATGCTTGATCTTATATAGCCATATTTCGAGGTGACAACAGCTTTGTCCTCCGGTCACGGAACCACATCCCAGACATCATTCTTCATAATGGACTCATATTCTTCGTGCATAGCATCCTTCCAGAATTGATGCTCTACGGCTTCTTCAAAAGATCCAGGCTCAGATTGTACGATTGTACTCATGGCTGCTAGATACCCTTGGTATCTATTCGACTTCTTGCTTTGATGGAATGTCCCCATTGGGGCCATATGTCTCTCGGCATCCTCGAGAGTGTCCCTGAGCCATGATGGTCTTCTCTTCATTGAAGGAGGTGGATCAATAGGGTCCATCGGTCCTTCAACATCGGGCATCGTCTCATCCTTCGGTTCTTCCTGATTTCCAGACCTTACTTCATGATCTTCCTCAGAGTTCGGAAGATTGGTTACTTTCCTGAGGGAAGCATCTTCATCAAAGGTATAATCGTGGCATATCTCCATTTCTCTTTGACCAGGCACATAGACTTTGTTGGCCTTCGAAGTTTTACTGTAGCCCACAAACATTCCCTTCTTCCTAGAAGCATCTAGCTTGCTCCTCTTCTCTTTCGGCACATGAAAATAAACTGGACAACCTGTAATATTCCCAATTAGCGATAGCTAATTGGAAATATTAATTTTGACCAATTTTGCCTTATTATAGTTGGAGCATGAATAAAGTTAGAAAAATATTAATTAACTCACTTAGGATTAAGCACTTTCCTAAAGTCCACATCGAAATTAAGGGAGTGGGGCCTAGTGGCCAAGTGGACAGCGCAGGGAAAGGAGGACGCAGTCCACGTGGGCAGCGTGGGGCCTACCTCACACAGATAAGAGGGACAGCGTGGGCCAAGGAGCACGTGGAGGTGGTGGGGCCTAGGGTGAGAGAGGCCCATTGTTATAAAAGGGAGGAGAGCCCCCTCATTTGATCATTCATGTTTATGCATCTTGAGCTAGTCATTTCGACTTGGAGCACGCTGGCTGTTTAGCTTGTCTGCAGTACTGTTCAGTGCATTGGGTGTCTCCGTTCGGAGATCCCACCCTCAGCCCCGGGAGACTCCGAGTGCTTGCTCGGGTGAGGTATTCCCATCAGCATTTTGCAGGGGGAGCGGTGGTTGCATTCGTGGAGGAGCAGAGCATTTAGGGATTGCGCAGTCTTGAGAGGGAGGATGCAGTTCATCTTGGGGGAGCTCCGGATTGGTGCCATTTCAGAGGATTCAGGCCGGAGGATTGAGCAAGGGGCCAACCCTTGCCTAGTGGAGACATTTGCCAGAGAGGGAGGCCATATTTTGCAGGATAGCATTCAGCACCAGCGTGGCCCTTGGGAGGATAGCGTAGATCCTCAAGGGAGGCATTTTCGAGGGTCGACCATTTCAGAAATGCTCTCTGGGCTTTTCTGGGTATTGTGAGTAGAGGCCGATTCCAGAGTATCAGATTTTTCCGAGTAGGGGAGTAGCCCCAAATACTCATTTTGCTCCAGCAGTAGTAGCAGCACGACAGTATTCCAACAGCTTGGATGCAGAGCAGAGAGCAGCCATTTCCATTGATATTCTGAGAGTATTCCTACACTTGCCTAGTGCAAGTTGAGGTGCCATCATTCTGATCACCTCTTGTACTCATTTCTCTTTCTCAGTATAATAAAATGGCTTAGCATTCTCTCTATTTCATGTGTATCTGCTTCATGATCTGTTTCTAGCATTTTATATCTTGTTGTATGCTTTGTATTACTGTCTATTTCCCCTTCGAGATATTACAGTGGTATCAGAGCTCATAGACCTGGCTCAGCCTGTGGAGCAAGTTGTCTATGACACCAGGAGAGAAGCCGTATATTTGCTACAGGGGTAGGAAGTACCGTGACCAAGAACGTAGGTTGCAAATCACCTATGGACAGGGTGACTGCGTTCCAGTAGTGGACGCAGAGCAGGAGGAACCGATGGCAGATGATAGTGATGCGAAGAAGTTTGGGGAAATGCTCCTCAAGTCAGTACAGGATCTGTCAAGGCAGATTCAGGTGATGGGGCAGATATTCACTGCTGTAGAGGCTAGACAGCATGAAACCCCAAGGGGTTTCCAGATTGGGGAGGGATCAGGCACATCCCACCATTTGCAGGAGCACGATGCCACTCAGCACATGGCATCACATGCACCCACATGTTCCACTATGCCCACTTTTCTGGCTGCAGACACAGGGGTAGGAGCACAGCAGGAGCCGGAGCCTGGCCACATGGGTGATTACTTTGCTGAGTACCAGGCGTACGGGCAGGAGTTCAGGGATGACCTTTCATTTCGAGATTTTGTCCAGCTCCAGCGGGACAGCAGACCCCGCGACCATCACAGGGGACATCGGCATTATCACGAGGGAGACACTCAGCGTACGATGAGCAGGTTCCATTTGCCTATGTTTGATGGCTCATCAAACAGTTCGGCAAAGGCTTGGGTGGAGAAGCTGGACATATACTTTCAGCTCAACTAGATGTCGGAGACGGAGGCCATCAAGGTGGCAATGCTGCATCTAGATGGCGAGGCCTAGGATTGGTGGTTCCATGGGATGGTTACACTCCGGCATTCGACAGTGACAACATATGTCGAGTTCACCCGGAGGTTGATAGAGCGGTTTGATCGGAGGGATTCGGAGGAGCACTTTATTGAGTTGACGAGGCTCAAACAGACCGGGAGTCCAGATGCATATATTTCAGATTTCCTGAGACTTTCGGTGATGGTGCCAGACCTATCCGCGACACGGATGATTTACATGTTCATTGATGGGCTAGTAGAGCCGCTTCGGGGATTGGTCAGATCCACTAGACCAACCACACTCCATGACGCAGTTGGCAGGACCCGGGACTTGCAGGATGCCTTACCCAGGACCAGGATGCCTTACCCCCAGAGACAGGCTTTCCAGCCTAAGGGGAAGGATGTCAGGATTCCACCTCCTAGGGGGAATCAGGGTAGGGGACAGTTGATGATGATGCCAGGAGGGAGTTGAAGAAGAAGAGGTTGTGTTTCACCTGTCAGGAGCCGTGGGCACTAGGACACAGATGTGCTGCTGGCAAAGCACATTTTATCGAGGTCTTCTCCGAGAGCAGTGGGGAAGAAGATGAGTGTGATGACGTGGAGGCAGGGGGCAGCCATGCAACGCAGGATCATTTGCCACCTCCACCACCAGGAGCAGGAGGTGCAGCCTTTGTACCTACCTGAGGGGCCCTTGCAGCATTGTGGGGAGTTCCCAAGTATCTGACGCTGCGTGTCCGAGGTACAGTGCGGGGGCAGCGAGTATCAGTACTGGTGGACAGTGGGGCAACCCACAACTTCATCGATGCCCAGATGGTAGAGTGGAGAGGTATACAAACAGAGAGCTTCGATGGGTTTTCAGTGTTGGTCCCAGGAGATCAGACTATGCAGTGTGCCAGATATGTTCCAGCGCTGGCAATGACGATGGGCACCTACATATTGACCAACCACTTTTTCGTGGTTAACATACCGGATACCAATGTGGTATTAGGGGTACAGTGGCTGATCACTCTAGGGAAGGTCACCACAGATTGGGAGGCCTTGGAGATGGAGTGGGATGACAATAAGACCGGGAAGCACGAGAAGATACGGGGCATGCACACTTACCCACCCCAGACAGTTTCAGCTCACCGGATGGAGGTAGACTTCCGGAAAGGAGACATAGAGTGGGCAGTTGAACTGCGTGCATCCGAGGCAAGAACTATCGGGCAGACAGTTCATCCAGAGATATAGACCATCCTTGACAGGTAGGCCATGGTGTTTGGGGAGATACCACCAGGTCAGCCACCGGATCGGGGATTTGAGCATACGATTGAGCTAGAGCAAGGCATACAAGCCGTCATTACCACACCCTATAGGCACCCCAAGGCCTATCGGGACGAGATCGAGCGGGCTATCTGCGAGATGTTAGCTCTTGGACACATTTGGCCTAGCACCAGTCCTTTTGCTTCTTCAGTAGTGTTGGTGAAGAAGAAGGACGACACATTGAGGATGTGCATTGATTACAGAGCCCTGAACAAAAAGACCATGAAGAACATGTACCCTATTCCTCGGATTGACGAGATGATGGATGAGTTGAGAGGGGCACAGTTCTTCTCAAAGATTGATTTGAGATTCGGGTACCATCAGATTCGCGTGAGGGAATAGGACATTCCCAAGACCGCTTTCAGGTGCTACTATGGCCATTTTGAGTTCTTGGTGATGCCCTTCGGGCTAACCAACGCACCGACCACCTTCCAGTCATGTATGAACCACATCTTCCGCAGTCACCTGAGGAAGTTTGTGTTGGTCTTCTTTGATGACATATTGATATATAACAGGACATGGGAGGAGCATCTCCAACATATAGAGGCAGTGTTGCGTATTTTGGAGGAGCAGCAGTTTTATGCTAAGCTCTCCAAGTGCGAGTTTGGGTTGGCGGAGATGCTGTACTTGGGACACATCATAGGGGTGGACGGAGTGACGGTCCACGAGGAGGAGATCAGAGCCATCAGGGATTGGCTAGAGTCGAGAAATGTGACGGAACTTCGGGGGTTTGTGGGTATCTGCACCTACTACAGGAAGTTCGTCAAGAGTTTCTCTCAGCTTGCTACACCCCTTACAGATCTGACGAAGAAGGGGGCATTTAGTTGGACAGACACAGCGCAGCGAGCCTTTGACAGGCTCAAGGAGGTGATGAGCAGTTGTCCAGTGCTAGCATTGCCAGACTTCACGCAGCCATTCGTTCTGGAGTGTGATGCATCAGGAGAGGGGATCGGCGCAGTGTTGATGCAGGGAGGCCACCCTATAGCTTTTGAGAGCCGAAAGCTCCTTCCACATGAGCGGTTGTATGCTATATACGACAAGGAGATGCCGGCCATCATGCATGCATTGGCCAAATTCCGGCAGTACCTGGTAGGTAACAGGTTCAGCGTGAGGAGTGACCACAACAGCCTCAGGTTTTTCTTAGAGCAGAAACAACTACAGGAGAGGCAGTAGAAGTGGGTCAGCAAGATCCAAGCCTACGACTTTGACATCGAGTATGTCAAAGGGAAGAACAACGTGGTGGATGATGCACTCTCACGCAGACTAGCCACGTTGTCTCTGATGAGTTTGGACGTAGATTGGAGGGCTCGGCTATTGGTGGAGTACTCTATGGACAGGTTTTCTTGTGAGATTCTGGATGGACAGATGACAGATACAGAGTGATGGATGAGATCATCTACTACAGGGACAGGATCTTCTTGACTGAGGGCTCTCAACTCAAGAAGAAGATATTGCAGGCTTCTCACGATTCACCATTGTCTGGCCACCAGGGGTTTACCAAAACCTACAGGGCCATCAGGGAGAGGCTCTCATGGAAGGGCCTCAAGGAGGATGTACTCCAGCATGTCAGGGAGTGCGAGGTTTGTTAGCGCAACAAGGGGGAGATGAACCATCCGGCAGGTTTGTTGCAGCCTCTTCCCATTCCAGAGGGGAAATGGGAGAGTATTTCGATGGATTTCATCACAGGGTTGCCCATGGTGCAGGGCAAGAACTGTATATTCGTCGTCGTTGATCGACTTACGAAATATGCACATTTTTTCGCCATATCCGCACATTATACAGCAGCACAGGTGGCAGACCTGTTCTTCAGGGACATCTTCAGGTTACATGGTCTTCCCAAGACCGTTGTCAGTGACAGGGACAGCCACTTCATGGGCGGATTTTGGCAAGAGCTTTTCTGGTTGGTGGGGACAGAGTTGACACCGAGCACTAGCTACCACCCACAAACAGATGGGCAGACAGAGATAGTTAACATGTGGCTGGAGGGCTACTTGCGTAACTATGTCAGTGGGCAGTAGAGAGCATGGCTGAAGTGGCTGCACCTAGGAGAGTACTGTTACAACAACACACATCACATGTCTATCGGTATGTCTCCGTTTTATGCATTATATGGTTATCATGCTTTATCTTTTGTTGATGTGATGTTTGGTGCTAACAAGGCTCCGAGAGCCAAGGATTGGATCCAAGAGAGTCAGGACATCCTCCGAGCTCTCAAGGATAACATGGCTATAGCGCAGAACTAGCAGAAGCTGTATGCCGACAGGGGTTGGGTGGAGAGACAGTTCGAGGTAGGGGACTTGGTCTACCTACGTTTGCAGTCATACCGACAGTCAACTCTGAAGCGGAAGGGAGCTAAGAAGCTCAAGCCCCGTTTTTATAGGCCTTACAGGGTGATATGCAGAGTTGGGCAGGTTGCTTATGAGTTGGAGTTGCCCCAGGGCAGCAAGATTCATAACATCTTTCATGTATCATGCCTGAAGAAGGCACTTGGACAGCAGGTGACAGTGACAGGGGAGCTTCCGCCTACAGATGATGAGGGGCACTTGGTGCTACAGCCGGAGGCCATTATTGATACCAGGGAGAGGCAGCTGCGGAGCAGGACAGTCTGGGAATTCTTAGTGAGGTGGAAGAATTTGCCGGATGAGGATGCCACTTGGGAGAGTGAGAAGATCTTGCAGCATCCATCACTACAGTTGCTTGGGGTCAAGCAACATTTTGCCGGGGGAGACAGTGATATTCCTAATTAGCGATAACTAATTGGAAATATTAATTTTGACCAATTTTGCCTTATTATAGTTGGAGCATGAATAAAGTGAGAAAAATATTAATTAACTCACTTAGGATAAAGCACTTTCTTAAAGTCCACATCAAAATTAAGGGAGTGGGGCCTAGTGGCCAAGTGGATAGCGCAGGGAAAGGAGGACGCAGTCGACGTGGGCAGCATGGGGCCTACCTCACGCAGATGAGAGGGACAACGTGGGCCAAGGAGCACGTGGAGGTGGTGGGGCTTAGGGTGAGAGAGGCCCATCGTTATAAAAGGGAGGAGAGCCCCCTCATTTGATCATTCATGTTTATGCATCTTGAGCTAGTCATTTCGACTTGGAGCACGCTGGCTGTTTAGCTTGTCTGCAGTATTGTTCAGTACATCGGGTGTCTCCGTTCGGAGATGCCACCCTCAGCCCCAGGAGACTTCGAGTGCTTGCTCGGGTGAGGTATTCCCATCAGCATTTTGCAGGAGGAGCGGTGGTTGCATTCGTGGAGGAGCAGAGCATTTAGGGACTGCGCAGTCTTGAGAGGGAGGACGCAGTTCATCTTGGGGGAGCTCCGGATTGGTGCCATTTTGGAGGATTGAGGCCAGAGGATTGAGCAAGGGGCCAGCCCTTGCCTAGTGGAGACATTTGCCAGAGAGGGAGGCCATATTTTGGAGGATATCATTCAACACCAGCGTGGCCCTTGGGAGGATAACGTAGATCCTCAAGGGAGGCATTTTCAGGGGTCGACCATTTCAGAAACGCTCTCTGGGATTTTCTGGGTATTGTGAGTAGAGGCCGATTCCAGAGTATCAAATTTTTCCGAGTAGGAGAGCAGCCCCAAATACTCATTTTGTTCCAGCAGTAGCAGCAGCATGGCAGTATTCCAGTAGCTTGGATGCAGAGTAGAGAGCATCCATTTCCATTGATATTCTGAGAGTATTCCTACACTTGCCTGGTGCAAGTCGAGGTGCCATCATTCTGATCACCTCTTGTACTCATATCTCTTTCTCAGTATAATAAAATGGCTTAGCATTCTCTCTGTTTCATGTGTATCTGCTTCATGATCTGTTTCTAGCATTTTATATCTTGTTGTATGCTTTGTATTACTGTCTATTTCCCCTTCGGGATATTACACAACCAAAAACTCTAAAATGTGAGACGTCAGGTTTCTTACCAGAGAAAACGTCTTCGGGAGTTTTGGAGTCCAGAGCGGAATGCAGGCATCTGTTTTGTATGTACACAACAGTGTTCGCAGCTTCTTCCCACTAAAACTTCGGAAGACCTTGGTCACATAGCATGGCATAGGCAACTTCCACAATGGTCCCGATCTTTCTTTCATCAACACCATTTTGCTCAGGAGTATATACGGTTGTGGTTTCCCTCTTGTTGCCAACTTCTCTGCAAAAGTTGTTAAACTCGTTCGTCTCATATTCAATGCCATTATCAGTCCTCAAAATCTTGATCTTCTTCCCTATTGAATTTTCCACCAAGGCTTTGAAAGTACAAAACCACATGAAAGCCTCATCTTTCTTCTTCAAGAAGTATATCCAGGTTTTGCGAGAGAAGTCATCTATGAACGTCATATAATAAGAACATCCTCCCAAGGATGTCACGGGCAGCATACCAGACAAATCAGAATGTATCAATTGCAAGACATCAGATGTCGTTGTGACACTTGAGGGGAAAGGTCCCCTTGTATGCTTTCCTTCGGCACAACCCTGACATACACCTTCATGATCATTCTTGAATTCGGGCATCCCTGTCACCACCTTCGTAGCTTCGGGAAGGGCTTTGTAGTGAAGGTGTCCAAACCTCCAGTGCCATAGTTCAATTCGTTGGATAGTATCACATGTCATCGTTCCCAGTGGACTTCCTCCAACCTGGTAGAGTGTATGAACTCTAAACCCAATCGTGATAGCTTCCTTGAAGCTCTTCTTCTAGATGCGCACCTTCCTATCAATGAATGCCACATTGAAACCTTTGTCTTCCATGGCCGAAATAGACATAAGGTTCTTCTTCAAATCATGTACATATAGTACATCTTGCAAGCAGAGGACTTGACCTTGAGATAAGTGGAGGGTCACAGTCCCTGTCCCTTTCACAGGATATGTGGCATTATCTCCAAGGATAATTTCCAGATTAACATCCTTCTCAACCAAATCAGAAAGTGCTTCCTTAAACCCAGTGAGGTGCGTTGAGGCACCACTATCTATCAACCGGACATCCATAGTGTCGGGTGGAGATGCAGCAGAGAAGGCAGATACAAGAATGAATTCATTTCTTTTATCATCAACAACATTAGATTCCTCATACCTGGAATTTCTCGACCTTTTGAAAGGTTGCCCATTTCCATTGCGACCAGAGGGAGCCTTTCTCTTTCCTTTGAACCTGTTGTTCCTTTGATTGCCATTCCTCCGGTTGTTGTTGTTGTCATCATCCCTAGGAGAATCCTTCTTGAAAGGGCATTCTCTAACATAGTGGCTGGTCTTGTGACATGTGTAACATTTACCATTCTTTCCTTGGGCCCCTGCTCTTCCTTGGTTCCTCGGACCACCATTGTTATTCTTCTTAGCACGAGTGGTGAAGGCAACATTACCTTTATTTTCATATTCCTTCATTCTTGATTCCTCTTGAACGCATCTCGATAATACTTCATCAAAATCAGGTATCACATTGTTATTGAGAATGGTAGTATTGAATACATGCCATTCGGAGGAGAGACCTCCAAGTGCTGTGAGAACCATTTCTCGATCAGCTATTGTCTCCCCAATAACCAGAAGATTATTTCTGATTTCGGGCAACTTCAGAAAATAAGATTGAACGGATTCATCCCATCCTTTCTTCAGTTTCTTCAGTTGGTTCTTAAAGAAAAGGACTTGATTTGCGTTGTTGGCCTTGAACATGTTGACCTACTTATCATACATCTCCTTGGATGTGTGTAGCTCAGAGACGTAGGCAACCAGACTCTTATGAATTGAATTCCGGATCATCAACTTTGCTTTGATTTCCCCCTTCTTATATTTTGACTTGGTGGCAACAGGTACAGATGATGGAGGCTCTTGGATTTTACCCTGAACATAGTCCATGACATCTTGGTCTTCCAACATTAGATCCAAAGTCATCTTCCAGGGATGGAAGTCTTCCTTCCTAGTCAACTTGTCATCAGCTTTGAAGCCATTATAGTTTGAGGTACCCATGCTCTTCTTCGGTGATTGCTACAAACTTGGGTTTTGTCTTCACCTCAGCTCTGATACCATATAAATTTTCGTAGATGTTCTATGCTTAATGCAACTTTACTTTTATCCCCAATATCAAACAACAATCACGTAAACAAGAAAGTAAAATGCTGATAGAACATACCAATAGATCGACAGAAGACAAGCCAAAAATACACTTAACTTGATCAACAAAATATATGTGTTGTGGTGCGTTACGGCGGTCAACAAGATGCTTCAACCAGCAAAGTCTCTACATGGTCAGCCAACCAGAATATGTCACACAACCCTCTCGGACAGTGCTATACCAGTCAACCCAAAGTCAACAAAAGTCAACGCTGTCTAGTCAACGGTCAACGCAAAAACAGCTGCAGCAAAAGTCAATGCAGCTAGGTCAAAGTCAATGTCCATCCTCGATTTCTGTGCCAATAAATGCGGACTGCAGAAATCAGAATTTTGGGAGAGTTTGAGGTCAATTTGACCATGCGTTGACCAAAGTCAACGCTTGTCAAATCCGCGCTAAAAACCCTAGGTCAAAACCAGAAAATCCTTCCCTGCAATTTTCCACGTGTGAGAGAAGAAGAGCCTCCAGGATGATGATCGAACCAATCAGATGATGAGAGAGAATGTGTGATGAGTGATGGTGAAAATGACGTTGACCTATATATATCCATCAGTGAGGGTGTGTGACACATCTGTTGGGGCTGCAAGCCTACATTTCAATTCTGGCCGACCTTGCACATAAATGGAATTAATTCAAAATAAATGTTCTGCTCATCGAATCAAGATGATCTTTAGATCGATCTTGCACCTCTCCGAAAGAGGAATCCAATAAAAATATTGGCATCTTTATCTGAGCATCACAACATGGAGTTTGGGCCTAGTTGTCCAAAATTAACAATTTAATTAATGTAATTTTCAATGTTCTGAGTGATTTTATGTGCGAACTTTAGAATAGGATTTAATTAAATATTGTGAGGCATATTTGTAAATGTTCTCGAATGTAGGAGAACATGAGAGATTTAGGCTAGTTGAGATTTCAAAGGGATTGTGAATCCTAGTCTGAGGAATTAGTTGATGATTTTGTGGATTTAGAGGATTCTTAGGATTTAGTTAAGAAGCTTGAGGATCTGAACCAGAATTGGTTGCAGAACCTTTTGTATATATTTGTAAAGCCTCAAAGGCATAAGGACCATATTATTAGATAGGAGATTTGATTGTAACCCTGCGAGCATAGAGAGAGAGAGAGAGAGAGAGAGAGAGAGAGAGAGTAGTGTTGAGAGGCCACTGAAATAGAAAATCAGGCAGAGAGGAAATTCATTATTGTGTAAATATTTACTTGTGAATAGAATACTCAATTCCAAGTTCGTGAAGAGGGTGTTGTGTTGATGAATTATAAAAACTGTGTGATTGTTTCTTTTATGTGCTGAGTGATCCGTAAAAGAACAAATCTGATTCTATGTGATATTTCATTGTTGAATGAATTCTGATGAATGCATAAGTCTTTTCTGAGTGATAGAAGACTTAATGGCTGGGTAGAATCTGTGTGATTCTAGTCTGGAGTAAGAAAATGTGTGTAGACCATAGTATTAAAAACCGGAACCGGTGGACCTAATGAACCGGGTCTCTGGTCGGAACTGGTCTAACCGGTATTGGTCAGGTCTAAATGAATTGGTTTTTAAAAAATATATTAAATAATTAATTTTTAATAAAAAAAACTATTTGTAAGATTTTTAACCATGATTCCAAGCCAATAGAGACAAAATATGCAAAGTTTGCTCATTTATATACTATGTAAAGGTGAATATATCAAAATGGCATCAAGTGCAATACATATCATCGAAAAAATACATAAGCAATGATGCTCCAAATGGCCTATAAAGTCCAAAAACAATGTTACAAGCTATGAGGTCATTGGCCTACTACAAGACTACATATTAGTGATCAACAACATGATCACTCCTTATCATGATCAAAATCATCACCACTACTAGACAAGGGATCATCAACATGAGCTACATAAATAATATGGCTCAGAGTTTGAGGACTCCTAAAACTCCTTTACAACTTTAGTAGTAGTAGTAGTAGCAAAAATAGATATCAAAACTACAAATCACTGAGCAACATGGTCTCTCATGAAACTCATCATTGATTCATCGCTACTAGAAATGGGATCATCAACAAGAGATACATAAACATCATCCAACTCAAAGTCTTAAGACTTGGATTGCTCAACCTTATAACATGATAGAAATTGAAAAAGTTTAACATGCCTAACCAATGATTTTGGTTTGAGTGAAGGGTTCATCTCATTAACCTTAAATTGCGGTAGAAAAAGATTAGCATGCCTAACCAGTTGTTTTCCTTCGAGTGAAGGGTACATTCTTGTTAAGGCCACGGTAGGGGTGTTCAACAATCAATACCACCAACATCAACAAAGTTCAACAATCAATGCCACCAACATCAAGGTTCTTAAAGGGCTTCATGCTCTTGATCAAATGCCAGTCTCATACCCTTACACATGATAGAATCAATTGGAAACATTGCAAACCCTCAAACCATGAAACCTCGAAAACCATTAAGTCTGCTAAATTTTGAGTGAAATCTAAAATTCTAGTTTCTCCATATGAAATTCAATGAGATCGAAACCACTCTTAAACATCCCGAGTCATTTCATGGTAATGTTAAAAATTTAAGTAAAAGGATGAAAATGAAAAATAAAGGAAATGCCACTTTTACATTAAGAATTTAACCTTACCATTAATTGCCAACAGGATGTGTCAGCAAAATGAGAGGGTAGGCATGCTTTTCTTAGAGGGGATATTTTTGGAGGAAAACAACCCTAAATTTCCCTCAAAAAAGCTCCAAAACTCAAGAAAATACATTATGTGGGGTCCATAGTTAGCCTGGCAATGAATTGACCGGTTTAGGATGGAACCGACCGGTTTGACCATAAACTGACCGGTTCCATCCTAAACTGGCCGGTTAGCACCGGTTGGACCGGTTTTTTTGTTGAAGAGGAAGGTTGAACCCTGTTTTTCTACCAGTTTGACCTGGTCAGCTAATGAACCAGCCGGTTTGACTAGTTTCCGGTTCAAGCCGACCGGTTTTAATACTATGGTGTAGACCGAGAAGGAGAAACAAATGTGAATTTTGGATGCAGTGAATGAATACTCAATGGTATTCTGGATTGAAGACAATTTGATAAGCGTGTAGAAGTGTGAAGGCCATAGATTTGAGTGAGAATCAGAAGAGAAAGCTCAGGAGGAGTAACGTGGAGGAGACTGTTGATTTATGGTAGCATCGGATGTGCTCTCGCCTTGTAACCTTGTATATGGGCTAAGACACATGTATTCCATAATACCTAGAAAGGATTTTGGAAAATTCCACTTAGAGATGGTTTAATTAAATTAATTAATTGTTTCTTAATGTTTTCTGAAACCGATTAATTAAAAGGTATTAATTAAACTAAGTGTGAATCTTCTAGATAAAGTCATGGATCACCTCCAAGTGAATCCTAGCTCTTGATTATGTTTTAATTTGGATCGTTGAAAGGCCAACGAAGGATTATAAGAAGGAGGGTGAGGGGCCTATGGAAAATACATTAGACGGAGAAAGAATCAAGAGATCGATTTCTTCAGCCGAAGGAAGAGTCGAAGTGATTCTTGATTGCAGAGAGGGGAAGGTGAAATCTCCAGGAGGGAGTATTTCTGAAGGAGAGAGAGTAAGAGAAGAGAAGAGAGAAAGGAGCCACAACAGCAGCACAGAGAGGACCAGGCAGCAGGGGGAGTTTCAATTTCAGTTGGTAGAGGCAGCTGAGGGTTCATCTAGTCTCTCAAGGGCATTTCTGGAAGGAGAGAACACTCTAGTCTCAGGCATCAGTCAGCACAGAGACAACCATAACGAGTAGCAGCAGCAGTGACGCAGTGACAGCATGAGGGACGTAGTCACTACGTAGAAATCACACAGAGCTACTCAGTGTGGGTGTAGGTCAGTGCCGGAACTTCGTGGTAATGTGAGATTTGTCTCACTATGCCTATTCTCATCAGATTTCTTCAGGTGATTGATTGATATTTACAATCACACATTTGTACTTAGAATTTCCGCATAATAAAGAAACCCTCAGATCTATTGCACTGGTTTTCTTGCATTGGGTTTTTCCGGGGACAATTGTCCAAAAATAACGGTGTTTATGTGTGATTACTTGTGCTATTTCTTTTATGTTGTTTATTGATCGTGAAGTCTACAACATATTTTATTTTGGTATTTAACATAGTTAAATGTTAAATAATTGTGTTTGAGAATACAATAGAAGAAATATAATAAGTAGCTGCAGTAGAATTCTACATCATAGAATTTTCACAGAGACAGAGCTGTAAAGCGATGGCAGTCGACAAACAAAAGAAATTTATTTAGAGAAAACTCTTAGAAGTATTCCAAAGGAAGAGATCGGACGGCAAGGATCAGAGCGAAGATCGACGACCCAGATTACTTCTCAAGATAAGTTGGGAAAGTTGCGAAGTGGACACGTATCGGGAGGAGGATTCATGCGCATATCGCACATCGGCGATTTTTGTGTTTATTGTTAAGACTTCACATGGTAAGTTATTTAGGTTGCGATGCGATAAAGAAAGGAGTTGGCGATGCGATGCGAAGCATATCGCACATCACTTTATTTCTAACTCAACTTTATTAAAGTAAAGTAGTCAAAAATTAATATTTCCATGTAGCTATTGCTAATTGGGAATATTACAAAGCAGAAGGAGAAGGAGATCGAGGACAGAAGGACACAGAGGGTCACAAACGACACTGTAGAGATGCAGTGCAGTGAACCCACGTAGAGCCTATGCAGAGTGACGCAGTCTAGCGCAAGGACTGCGTAGAGGAACACGCAGACAGATGCAGAAGAAAGCAGAGGCTCTTCTGGGTGTTAGGAAATTGTCGGGAGGGACCGAGAATTTTGCCTCAGGTGTTTTCTGATTATATCTGCGAGTGTATTCCTTGTAAAGATTCATTCGCTGAAGAATAATAATAAAACCCTCATCTGCTGCACCGATTTTCCCGCATTGGGGTTTTCCGGGGACAATTGTCCAAAAAAAATTGTGTACATGTGATTGGTTCTTATGCTTATGTTCACTGTTTACTTCTCTGCATATATAATTGTGAATGTTGCAGTAGTATTTATTTCGAAGTTTACTGATAGATTTCTGTAAATAACTTGTTGGAGTAATAAGTAGGAGAAATAAATCTATTACTGCAACTTTAGATTTCTTGATTGAAATTTTCACATGGTATCAGAGCCAAAGATGAGTAACATGAACAGAGAATCGACAAGTGAACAAAAAACTGTCATTGCTGCAGCAACTCAGAGGGGTTCATGCAGTTCTCCAGAAAGGAAGAGAAGCATGAAAGAATAAATGGATCATGATGTTTTTGTTCTGGCATCTAGGCTGAAAGAAGAATTTGCTTCTGTCAAGCACTGCTTCTCCTGAGGTCTGGTACATTGACAGTGGACCATTTGCTCATATGACAAGAGTGTGGGAATGTTTTTCCGACTACTGAGAAGAGCAGATGAACTTTAAAACTACCATGGGTAATAAATTAAAATGTACCCCTATTGGAAGAGGTACCGTAGTATTTCAGACCGAGGCTGGAAATAAGCTTCGGGCACTGCATGTGCCCGGGCTGGGTATGAACTTGCTCTTAGTGTCTCAACTTCAAAACAAAGGTTATGACGTTTACTTCATTGGTAACAGAGTTTACGTCAAACACTCCAGTTGGAAGAAGAAAGCACAAATCGAAGTAAGGAGCAACAAACTTTATAAGTTGCAGCTCGAATCCCCAATGGCACTAATAGGCAACATTGATGAAACGGACCTGAATTAACTATGGCACAAAAGAATGGGACATTTGCATCATGGGGCGTTAAATATTCTCAAGAAAACTGTCACGGGATTTCCAAAACTGAGCACCAAGTGGGACGATGTCTGCAAAGGGTGCATATTGGGTAAATATGCCAAAGCAACATATTAGAGAAGCAACAATATGGCTAAGAGTGTATTGGGCTTGATACACTCGGATATCTGCAAGCCAATGTCCACTAGAGCTTTTAGTGGTGTCGAGTATTTCGTCACCTTTATTGATGACCACTCCAGGAAAACCTAGATCTACTTTCTGAAGACCAAGGACGAAGTCTTCAGTTGATTTCAAGAGTTTAAAGCTCTGGTAGAAAATTTGACGGGAAAGTGGATCAAGGTGTTGCGTTCAGACAATGGTTGTGAATACACAGACAAGGAATTCATCGGGTTCTGCGCAAGGGAAGGTATCAGAAGAGAGTGGACCACTCCATATAATCCAGAGCTGAATGGTGTGGTAGAAAGGAAAAAAAAGACTATTGTTGAGGCTGCAAGGGTGATGTTGTATGATCAAGACATGCCAAAATTTTTGTGGGAAGAAGCTTGTAATACAACTGTCTATGTTCAGAACAAGATTCCTCACAATGCATTGGGAAAGATCACGCCACAAAGTGTCTTCACTGGCAGCAAGCTTGAGGTGAGTCACTTTAGGATCTTTGGCAGTACGACATACTGTCATGTGCCTAGTGAGAAGAGGAAGAAGTTGGACATGACTATAGAAAAAAGGGTATTTAGTATGATACAACGAAAATGCAAAGGCATATTGCATCTACATTCCGGAGAGCAAGAAAGTTGTAATGCAGAGGGATGTGAAATTCATGGAGGAGAGGGCCTTCCGAAGATCCCGCGAGTTGCCTTCTGCTACACAGTCTGGTGAGGATCTGCTGGTTCAACCTCAACATCCTGCGGTGGATAATTCAGCTGCCTCTCCAAGGCATGGAGATCCAAGGGACACTTATCCCAAGGACTTGCAGGAGGGAGAGGAGGTAAATCCGCCCACTACCAGTGGGAGAACGAGCAGGGAATTACGACAAATTCTAAGGGACGCAGAAGACTTTGTCGGAGCTCCCTGAGATGTGAAGAGACAGTGTAAGTAGCCTGAGGGGTACCAAGCCTTGGTTGCACAGGTTGGGGAACCTTCTAATTTTCGGAAAGCAGCTCAAAACCAGGTATGGGTAGACGTGATGGTGAAAGAGTACAGTTCCATCATGACGAATGATGTCTGGGAGGTGGTCCCCAGACCTCAGGAGAGATCAGTTGTAGGTTCAAGGTCGATCTACAAGATCAAGTATGTTGCAGATGGTAGCATTGAGAAATTTAAAACGAGGTTTGTGGTTAAGGGGTATGCTCAGAAGGAAGGGGTAGATTATGAAGAAACCTTTGCCTCAGTAGCCAGATATACCTCCATTAGATCCGTAATATCCCTTGCAACGCAAATGGGATGGGAAATTCACCAGATGGACGTCAAGATTGCGTTCCTGAATGGGGTGATAGAAGCATAGTTTTAAAAATCGGAATCGGGTTCCGATTCGGCCGAGGGTCAGCACCAACTCGGACTCCGACTCGGTATCGACTCGGCCGGTTTGGTTTCAATGACTCGGTTTTTGTAAAAAATACTTTAAATATTTTTTTTTTTTGTACAAAAACATAATTTTAAAGATTTTTATTCATGTTTCCAAACACAAAGCATTACAATATAGACAAAAGACAACATATGATCAAAGTAGGCTCATGAATATATCCATTATATCAAAATTTCACCCAGTGCACTGTCCAATACTGGATGATGATATAGAGATCAAAACAAAAAACATAACCAATGTCACTAACATCAAGGTACATAGAGGGATTGGTGCTCTTGATTAAATACGAGTTCCATACCCTAATACATGACAAAATTCGATGGAAACATTGCAATAACCCAATCCTGAAAACCTGAAAAACTGATAAGTCTGCTGGATTTTGAATGAGATCTAAAATTCTACTTTCTCCATATGAAATCCAATGAGGTCGAAACCACTCTTAAACATCCTGAGTCATTTCATGGTAATGTTAAAAATTTAAGTAAAAGGATGAATCCTTTTACTTTAAGAATTTAACATTACCATGAATCACATATAAATACTAGAGCCACAGGCTTGATCATTAGAAGCGAGAGGTATTGAGAGGGTTTGGGTAAGTTAAATAGGATGGGGAAGGGTTAGATAGGGTAAAGAAAACCTAACAACAAATTTAAATTGCTTTTCAAGTCCGATTTTTGTGAGTTTTTGGGCCCCACGGCCAGCTGGAGCAAACCGGCCGATTTAACTCGGGCTAGGCCGAGCCGGCCAGTTTGTGACCGAGCCGGCCGAGTCAATGTATGGCTCGGCCGGCTCGGTCACAAACCGGCCGCCTGACCGGTTTAACTGCCGAGTCGGACCGGCCATCCCTTTGGCTTGGTCGACTCGACCGGTTTCGAGTCAAACCGACCGGTTTTAAAAACACTGGATAGAAGAGGAGGTGTATATTGAACAACCAAAAGGCTTCGAGACGCGTGATTAGAAGACTCATGTGTGCAGGCCTAAGAAAGCCTTGTATGGACTGAAGCAAGCTCCTAGAGCTTGGTATGGTCAAATTGACAACTACTTGCAGATGATGGGATTCGTCAAGAGTGACGCAGATCCTAATCTCTACTATCTAAGGGTAGGGAGTAAGCCCCTGATACTGGTTTTATGTGTAGATGATCTATTTCTGACAGGATCATCACCGCTCATCAAAAACTGCAAGGAGAATTTGGCTGTGGAATTCGACATGAAGGATCTAGGGCTGATGCACTATTTTCTGGGGTTGGAAGTTTGGCAGCAGAAAGGGGAGATATTTCTTAGTCAAGGAAGATATATTACAGAGATTCTGAAGAGATTTCAGATGGAGGATTGTAGACCCATGACGACTCCAATGATCACCAACTGGAAGAAAATTGACACGTCCGAAGATGATGAGGTTGATCCTACTCTGTATAGGCAACTCATAGGATCTTTGATGTATCTGGTAAACACTAGGCCAGACATCTGTTATGTTGTAAATACCCTCAGTCAGTTCATGGTGGAACCTAAGATGGCTCATTGGGCAGTAGCCATGCATGTTCTCAGGTACCTTCAAGGAACAATGGAGCTTGGATTGTAGTACTGCAGTGGCAGTGATATCGGGTTGAGTGGGTTCACTGATGCAGATTGGGCCGGGAGTCCAGTTGATCGGAAGAGTACCAGTGGGTACTGTTTTAGTCTGGGATCATGAATGACTTCTTGGTGCAGCAGGAAACAGAATTCCATGGTACTGAGCTCAGCAGAGGCTGAATATATGGCAGCTAGCACAACTTTGTGTGAGGCCATATATGGCTTCGGAAACTACTTGTGAACCTACTGAAGGAGAAAATGGAAGCGACCAATGTTTTGTGTGATAATTAGAGTTGCATCAAGCTCTCTGAAAATCATGGGTTTCATAATCGGTCGAAGCACATTGATATCAGGTGTCACTTCATCAGAGACTGTGTCCAACGGGGAGCGGTACAGTTGCAGTACACTTCAACGGGAGAACAGGTAGCAGACATTCTCACAAAAGATTTGGGGAAGACTAAGTTTGTCTACTTTAGAGAGAAGATTGGGATGATTAAGAATCCATTCCAATAGCAGGAATGGATAGGATCAGGATTCAGAGGGAGCTGTAGTACAGATGCAGCAGTGATAGTGGCAGGGTCATGGGCAGCATTAAAGCAAGCAGCAACGCAACGGATGAGGGGTGGCATTGAGAGATCAGCAGTGCAGGGGATGCTTCAAAAGCAGAGGAGCATGTAGCAGGCATATTGATAGAACACTTTCCTCGCTAAGAGGGAATGTTTATTTTTGTAGCATCGGAAAGTGTTCTAAGTCTCAAACTTTGTGAGATCCACTTGGTTCATGTGTTATGAAAATAATTAATTATTTTAATGGAGACCCTACGTCTAAACTTAGAGAAATTAAATAATTAAAGGGTATTAATAAGACAAAGTGTGAATCTTCTAGAGAACGAAGATCAAGTCAAGTTTTAATCTGAGCCATTGATTAGACTTCTAATCTTGGTCGTTGATTCATCAATGAGAAAATTATAAAAGAAGGCTTGAGGGTCATTTGGAAGATAAGCCGGGCATACACTCGGTACCCAAAGGAGATCGATTTTGAAGGAATAGAATTCGATTTCAGTGGGAGAGTTGCAGGGCAGAGAGTTGCAGAAGCAAAAGGAGGAGGGAGTCAACAATGATTGAGCTTGAGGACAGAGGGACGCAGAGGGTCACAGACGGCAACGTAGAGCTGCAGTGCAGTGAAACCCCGCAGAGCCTACGCAGAGTGACGCAGTCCAGTGCAAAGGAACACGCAAACAAACGCAGAGGAAAGCAGAGGCTCTTCCGGGTGTCAGGAAATTGTTGGAAGGGACTGAGAATTTTGTCTTAGATGTTTTCTGATTATATCTGCCAGTGCATTCCTTGTAAAGATTCATTTGTTGAAGAATAATAATAAAACCACCATCTGCTGCACCGGTTTTTCCGCATTGGTTTTTTCCAGGGAAAATTGTCCAAAAATAATTGGGTACATGTGATTGGTTCTTATGCTTATGTTCTTTACTGTTTACTTCTCTGCATATATAATTGTGAATGTTGCAGTAGTATTTATTTCGAAGTATAGTGATAGATTTCTGTAAATAACTTATTGGAGTAATAAGTAGGAGAAATAAATCTATCATTGCAACTTTAGATTTCCAGATTCAAATTTTCACAGATCCCTGGTATGAGAGCCTTAGACTGTTATATTATAGTTTGTTAATATAACAAAGAAGGGTTTGAAAAAGTTAAAAATTGTCATGTGCACTAGTTAATTCACTAATGTGTGTAGATTCTTCTGTGCAAAGTAGGATGGTTGAGGCATTCGAGTGTGTTTGTGTCAAAGATTCTAAGACTTGTTGAGATTTTGTGTATTTGGGGTAGCATCAGTTGTGCTCTAGGTCCCAAATTTTGAGGAAGGACTAGAGTACACTTGATCTACAAGACCCATAAATGGATTTGGGAAATTTCATCTAGTTTAGGAGATATTGCTCAATAATATTTTAATGTATTTCCTAAGTTAAAACTTAGGAAAATAAAATAATTAAAGTGAATTTAATTAAACATGTGATGAAATTGTCTTAAGTCACACGGATCAAGGTTTCTTTTAATCTTAGCTATTGATTAAAGATTTAATCTTGGCCGTTGGTTTTCCAACGAGAAAAGTATAAAAGAAAGGCTTGGGGTCATTTGTAAAGAC
This sequence comes from Pinus albicaulis, assembly GCA_034641835.2. Classification (NCBI taxonomy): domain Eukaryota; kingdom Viridiplantae; phylum Streptophyta; class Pinopsida; order Pinales; family Pinaceae; genus Pinus; species Pinus albicaulis. Next base: position 1,209,344,544 of record CM076577.1, read on the forward strand.
ACACACAGGCAGAGCACTGAAGCTAAGCTGAGATTCTAGGGTAGGGTTTGCTAAGAATACTTAGAAGTGTTTCAGCTGCAGAGAGATGAATTTAAGCCAAGGGGATGATCTGATCCCTTGGCCTAGAATACACAAGAGGCAGAGATCAACTCAAGGATAACGCAAAAGAGGAGAGCAGCAACAGCAGCAAGGACAGTGCGGTCCCTCCAAGGACAGCGTGATTTTCAGCAGGAAACCCTCAGGGTTACGCAGAGACCCTTTAGGGCCAGCATAGTGACTGTGTCACCCAGTCTGGGGTAACGCAGCCTCTTCCGGAGCAACACTGAGGGTTTGAGGGGTTTCAAAGGCTGACGCAAAGGCTTTCAGGGGCAGCGCTGGGGTTTCTAGGCCCTAATCTTGGACGAGTTCTGTAAATCCCGTTTGAGGGTGTGGATCAGTCATTATTTTGGCCCTAGATCAGCCAGTGAGCTGTAGATCTAGTATTTTCTTTGTCAGGATTTCCAAATCTGGAACCCGGATTTGTGTATTCAGAAATATTCTTAATAATAATACCCTCCAGCAGCCAGAGACTGGTTTTCCTGCATTGGGTTTTTCCGGGGGCTATTTGTCAAGAAATAACTGTCACTTTGTCAATGTGTGCATGAACTTGTTCTAGATCTGGATTGTTAGAGATCTGTTATGTGTTTTGCTTCGATTTTAACTTGAATTTATTCAGTTAGTAACTTGTTTAAGTAGGAGGAGCATAACCAGATTAACGTTAATAATTTCTGCATTAAGTATAATATTCAGAAATTTCTACATGGTATCAGAGAAATTGCAGATCTAGGAGGGTCACCAGCAGAAGAGACTAAAGGTTCTAGCTGCAGAAAGCAGCAGAAATGCAGATCTGAAGGGACAACGCAGTTTTCAGAGGCAGATTCACGCAGAGGGAAGGGTGACATTGTCCAGCGCTGTGTCCTAGCAAGCCCACGCAATTACTGCGCAACGGCAGCTCAGAAACAACGCTGGTTTGGTCTGAAGCCAGCCAATGTGATTCAGATCTGAATCTGTCAGATCCAGAAAAAAATTGCAAAAAGCTGCAGAAATTCAGAAGAGCTGGTTGGGTTAAAAATTCTGAATTTTTCAGATTTTTAACCTTAGCACAAGTGACAAAGAGCGGGAGGAGATCAACTTCTCAGAGTGTTTCTAGCCAAAGGAAACTTGTAGTTTGATCAGAGGATCAAAGAAGAAGTTGAATCATAGTTGATTTGGTAGATTTCCAAGGAGGGAAATCAATTGTCAGAGGGAGTAGAAGGTGCCTGTTTCACCAAGGGCCTTAGATCCATTTCTCTAGGAAAGAGAAAAGGAAGCTCCGACATATTTTGAGCAGATGGATCCTCATGGAATGTGTGATCAAGATAGGCTGGATGGCCTCTCAAACTTTTCAGTTTGGAAGGAAAGGATCCGGATAGTCCTTTGAGGCATACAATCTAAGGGACCATGCAGAGCAAACTCTGGCCACACCGGCAAATCGGGATCTCCTTCGGAAGCATATGGAGGCTGCTGGGCATGTCAAGCGGCTGATTATGGACAGTATCAAGGACCATATTGTACCATACATAGCTGAGAAGAAGACAACTAACGAGATGTGGAAGGCCTTGACTTCCCTATATGAGGGAAAGTCTGTCCAAAGGAAGATGCTGTTGGAGACTCAGATGAGGTCATTCATGATGGCCAAGGGAGAAGACATGGAGCATTTCCTCTTCAGACTGCAGCCAATCAGGGATCAACTAACTGCAACGGGTGCAGTGGTGGATGATGCTCTGATAGTCAAGACTGTCCTCAATGCAATCACGGATGAGTGGGAAACCTTTGTCCAAAGTATCTTGGGCAGAGCGGACCTCCCAGATTGGGACAACTTGTGGTCAATCCTGCATCAAGAAGAATTCCGCAGATTCACCAAGAGGTAGCATAACCCTGCATTGAGTAAAGTGAATAAGGAAGATGAGGAAGATGCATTCCTTGGCATCGAAGAAACAACCAAAGAAGAAGAAGGATCTTTCAAAGATCAAGTGCTTCCAATGTGGTGAAATGGGACATTTTTCCAGCCATTGTCTAAAGAAGAAAAGGGACAAGGAAGCATCTTCTTCCAAAGCAACTGTGGCAGATGATGGGTCAGGAGATGATGCAGCCATGAGTGCTCATGAACCACGGAGGTGGGGTAACATGGACATGTAGAGAAGCTACATGAAAGAGAGGCGAGATGCTTGAGTAGCTCATCTCTTGGATCACAGGCGAGCTACGACAACCTTAAGACAGTAGCGGGACAAGTGGAGCAGAGGGTGCATAGATCACAGATGAGGCAGAGGTAGAGGCAAATCTGAAGGTTGGGAGGTGCAACGCATAGCAAAGCATTAGCAGCAGCGCAAAGGCTGATGTGACTTCAGCAGCGCAGAGCAGAGCTGCTTACGCATTGCAGAGCTGCAGAGCGCTGAAAGCTTCAAAGGGATAGCGCAGTGCAACAACAGCGTGAGAGATTTCAGCACAAGGGGCTGATGTGACTTCAGTAGTGCAGAGGGAGTCTGATTACGCAGGTAGAGCTGTAGTTGTGCATCGTTCTTTAGATGCCAGCACAGATCTGTAGCCTATGGAGCTTCAGTGATGAGGATGCAGCCCATCTGACTTGTCTGTCAAAGATTGGGCAGGAGATTTAGTTGTTTCTCTCAACAACTGAAGTTATAGTGCAACAGATTAGTAGTGGCAGTGCTATGAGTAGTACAGATGCAACATATTGAGAGGGAGCTGCAGTACAGAGGTTGCAGTGACAGTGGCAGAGTCATGGGCAGTAGTACAGAATGGCAGCAACAGTGTAGAGTTGAGTGGCAACAGGCCAAGTATCAGCAACATAGAACCAGTGCCCAAAATCATGTAATGCATAGTGTGATGTATTGCTAGAGCACACCCTTAATGCTAAGAGGGAGTGTTGAGATTTTGTGTATTTGGGGTAGTATCAGTTGTGCTCTGGGTCCCAAATTTTGAGGAAGGACTAGAGTACACTTGATCTACAAGACCCGAAAATGGATTTAGGAAATTTCATCTGGTTTAGGAGATATTAAATTAATTAATTATTTTGATGTATTTCCTAAGTTAAAACTTAGGAAAATAAAATAATTAAAGTGAATTTAATTAAACATGTGATGAAATTGTCTTAAGTCACACCGATCAAGCTTTCTTTTAATCTTAGCCATAGATTAAAGATTTAATCTTGGCCGTTGGTTTTCCAACGAGAAAAGTAAAAGGAAAGGCTTGGGGTCATTTGTAGAGCACTGAAGCTAAGTTGAGATTCTAGGGCAGGGTTTGCTAAGAATACTCAGAAGTGTTTTAGCTGCAAAGAGGGGACTTTAGGTGAAGGGGATGATCTGATCTCGGGGCCTAGAATACACAAGAGGCAGAGATCAGCTCAAGGACAGTGCAGAAGAGGAGAGCAGCAGCGGCAGCAGCAACAAGGACAACGCAGTGCCTCCAAGGACAACGTGATTTTCAGCAGGAAACCCTCAGGGGTTACGCAGAGACCCTTTAGTGGCAATGTAGTGACTGCGTCACCCAGTTTGGGGTAACGCAATCTCTTCCAGAGCAGCACTGAGGGTTTGAGGGGCTTTAGACGCTGACACAAAGGCTTTCAGGGGCAGCGCTGGGGTTTCTAGGCCCCAATCTTGGCAGAGTTTTGTAAATCCTGTTTGAGGGTGTGGATCAGTCATTATTTTGGCCCTAGATCAGCTAGTCAGCTGTAGATCTAGTGTTTTCTTTGTCGGGATTTCTAGATCTGGAACCTGGATTTGTGTATTCATAAATATTCTTAATAATAAGACCCTTCAGCAGCCAGAGATCGGTTTTTCCGCATTGGGTTTTTCTAGGGACTATTTGTCCAGAAATAACTATGTCACTTTGTCAATGTGTGCATGAACTTGTTCTAGATCGGGATTGGTAGAGATCTGTTATGTGTTTTGTTTCGATTTTAACTTGAATTTGTTCGGTTAATAACTTGTTTATGTAGGAAGAGTATAACCAGATTAACAGTAATAATTTCTGCATAAAGTATAAGATTCAAAAATTTCTACAATACTAAACCTAGATTCTCATGTACCGTGGAAAATTCAACATTCATGAGGGAGATTTTTGGACATAGGTTGTATTCCTTATGTGGACCTTCTTGGCCAAAATTCCATCTAGAGGATCTCTTTCTTCCTTGTTACCCCGTCTTCTCAAGGAAATAAATGGTAGGCAAAGGTGTCGACACCACTCTTGATGCTAGAGTAGTGAGACCTTGGGTTTCAACTTGACCCCCCTTGATGGGTCAACCATATTTTATGAACCTTTGGAGGAGCTCTCGTTCCATATGCGAAGAAAGACACCATTAGATAGATAGGTATATCAACTTAGTTAGGTTCACCTTGTAGAGTGTATCACTTTGCAGGTTTGGTTGAGCAACTAGTCTTCCATTTGGAGATTCTTTGCTCTTTGCCGCAGATGTTAAGAGTGATATATACTTTCGAGGGGTCCTCCTAGGATTATACAACCAGGCCACCTTGGCATTGGTATTCTCCAAATGGCGTTATTAGATAGTTTATTGATGCCTTCATGGTTATTGAGGACTGGGTTGAGAAACCTTCTTTCTGCTTGTTATTGTTTAGATTAGTAGGCTTGGCAAGGTCCAACCAAGATGCTAGACAGTAGCACATAAGTGATGCACTCACTGTCACCTTAGCGCACTCCTTTCACTTTTGGCCAACTTCTAAAATGCCATGGGGGGTATCCCTGTACAACAAAACTTCACCAAAATCCTATATAAGACCAGTACCTATTGTTACCCACCAAAATGGGTAACCCAATAGGAGAAAACTTTTCTCCTACGTTGGCCAGCCAACCAGCTAGTAGCCCCTGACTTTACGTCTTGACAATGATATGCCATATTCCTCTGTCGTCTGCACCAGCCATGCACCTCTCACCATCCAACATTTCCCTTAAATGAAGTTGGTTTGCTACTCAACAGGTACTTTGATGTTTGATTTGGGCATTTAGTATGGAGAAAGGGGTGATCTGGAAGATTGACCGATCTTGATTGTAAATGTTTTCTCTCACCTTACCGGGGGATTTAATCCTTAGCCCTAGTCCAGTGGGACCTCCCTTAAGGCCTTAGGGTCATAGGAGGGGCACTACTTGGAAAACCCATATTGATATATTGTGTTCATTTTCCTTACACCATACTGTTGAAGTTTGTAGTTGGGGCATGTACTTCTGCACAGGCCTTGTGTCTAGGCATGGTGAAGTTGCCCAGGACTCGTTAGTACACTTGCTCTAGGTTGAGCAAGTTGCTAATGTAACTTATTCTAAGTTTAACTTAGGAAAAAAGACATTAATATGTTGGCTTATTGAGCTAAAAAAGCTTAGGAAAAGTAAAGTAGTTTGTTGAACAAATCATTCTTGCCACATTAAATAAGTTTGTTGAACAAGTTTTGCATATTCCAAACTTTAATACAGTAGACATGATCTGATGCAACAATTTCTTGGTTGTGTTCAGTCAGATTATCGAAGCAGAGGCCACCTATTTGTCAGCATTACTTTTCTTTTTTGAAGAGTCAATGTCCTCCTTTTTGAAGGTTTATTCTCTGAACTGAAACCCACATATTTTAAATACCTTTATATCTTTTAGTGTGATTTTCAATACACATTTCATCTTCACATCCTGTTCTCAAAGTCTTTAATTGTTAAGATTCAAATTTTTGTTGGCTGAAGGGTGCTTTGCTGATTCGGAAGGCAATAAATGGTTACAGGCGATGCCATGGTGTCCTTCAGGAGCAGGTTTGTTTGGGAAGTAGATGCAAAAGTATTGTGCAGTTTACATGCTAGGGAAATGTATTCTTCAGAAACGTCTTTCAATGATATTGTCAATAGAGTTCAGGCTAACTTATTTCCCTTGTTTGCGGTTTGTTGAGGAACAAGTCCCTTTTTTAAGAGATTTTTTACTATGAGGCAGAAACTAGTACAAGTAGCTAGAAAAATAACAAATGGTATACGTTATACACTACTTGTTCCTACGGCTTATTCAGTGTCTATAGCATTGGTTTTTATCAGTTGGTTTGACCAACAAATTGAATTTCTTGGCAATTGGCTCCTTTATGTCTTCTAACAGATATGCCTTCCCCCTTTTTTTTTTAACGGGCATCATACACTTGTTACATGCTTACCTAATCATTTGTCAATTTGGAAATTGGTCAACATTGCATGGACAAAAGCACTACAGATTTCCTTTAAGATATAATAATTCCCAAAATTTGTCAGTGAATAAAGTACCCTATTTGCTTTAATATGTTATGTAGTTACAACTGTTATCTTCTTGTTTGATCCGTCGTGATAATTCTCTTTTTTTAATCTTTGACTTTTATAGTGATTTTCATTTTTTTAATTGTATGTGGTTTCATAAATAAAATTATGTTATACTTGTTCTTGTAGTGCTATGCATTGTGCAAAACACTGATCTTTATGGGATCCGTTTACCACATTTGACTAATATTTTGGCAAAAAATAAAATAAAATTCACTGAATCACAAGCATCAGTGAATTTAATGGCAAACGGAATGGTGAGTTTGATGTTCTAGTTAGTGACAAACTTAATGGCAAACATAGCAGGGAATTTGATGGAAAATTGAATGGTAAATTTCAAATTGAATGGTGATTTTAATGTGTAGGCTGTTAGAGATAATGGTCATTAGATATATTTAGGACTTACATCTATGCTAAGTATATCAGCTTGAAGAAGCAATGTGGCCTCACTTGGTAATCCAATAAATAATCTAATGCGAGAGAAGCACTTAACTTCGTATCTGTTGAGTCCTCTATTTGCTCTTTCTATGGTATCTGAGACACAGCCCTCCCTTGGGAATAATACATGGACTAGGAAGCTAATGAATCAGGTCTGGGCTAAGCATTCTATCCAAAACTATTGCAAACCTTTGGCATATAAGGGGCCATTGCTCTGGGCATAAAGTGATGTAATGATGAGGCATTTGAGATAGTAATTATTGTAGTAGTTAATTGTTAGGTATTTGGGAGTTACATACCGTACTCCTCTTCTCTTAGCACATAATGAGACATTGCATCTTCAAATGAATGAATTAATCCATTCTTTCCCATTATTGTGTATATTCTTGTCATGATTGTGTTTGTAAAAACATGGTATCAAAGCTGTGTTGAGGAGAAGCAAAGAAGTGGGCTGAGGGATTGCTTTGTTGAGAGTAGGAAATGAGGAATTACAATCACACACACATTTGGACATAAGATAGAAAAGGCAAGTTGTCCTCAAGTGAGTCAAAGCATTGTATATGTAGTATGCAGTGGAGCTGTGAGAACTATGGGTATTCGTAGGGTAAGAACATACCCACAAATATATATATATATATATATATATATATATATATATATATATATATATAGAACTGGGAGACATTATATTAAAAGGGTCGTAGAAGAGCTATCAACAAAAGTTCAAAAATAGTTGATATGATAATTCAAACAAAGCCTGCAACTTTTAGATACTACATGCAAAAGTTTGTAGTTACCTATGACTAATACAACCTATTACCCACCATCATTTGGTGACCCCTATAGGATAATTTTTGTCCTATATTTGTCTTCAGCTGGCAACCAACAGCCTCGTGCAGCCAACAGATAGCTCGATGTGCCATTATTCTCCGCCACCTGACCCAACCATTGTGCCCTCGCTCATCTGTTATGATCGTATATTTGAAGGTGGGCCTTCCAACCCCGAAGGTATGACTTTTCATTATGTAATTGGGTGTTTATGCTTTCTTTTCTTGGGCACATTTGGACATGGATTAGTGGGGGGATTAAGGCGGAAAGAACGAGCTTTGATTGTACTCTTGTTCCCTTACCTCAACTTGGGACTTAACCTTGTATCCTAGTCCCGTGGGATCTCCTCTATTGGCTACAAGCTTTAGGAGTAGCATTACATGGGAAATCCTAATTTTGGTTGTGTTCCCACTTCCTGATACCACATATCTCACTCCCCTCCTTCATTATAGCTACCCTTGTACCATGGCATGTGGATTGGAGCTTTCCCTCTTGCCCCCATTTTGTTCCATCATTATTTCACATGAACCCTACCATTTGATGGATGTGCCATGAACTTGTCACCCCCTTAGAGGTTGAAACCACCTAATAGGGTCTTTAATTAACCTCTCTTATCGAGCAAGGTAACACCTATACATTTTAAAGTCCATTTGGAAGGGCATGCCACTATGAAGTGTCCATTTCTGCCCTTGATTAACAAGCTTATTTACTCAATTGCACTAATGGTTAATTGTACTAGAAGGTGATGAGACACATTTGATCTTATACGAATTGTAGGTGGGTCCTCATCTTGGACTTGGTCTCCCTATATGGGATCGAAGCCCTCTAAAGGTGTAGAAATTTATAGTTTCCCACTCCGGTTTTCAGTTTTCACCTTATTACTCCAAAATAGTTAAATGCCCTTTCCCATAACCATACATTCAACAACTGGAAAATAAATTTTGCTGAAAACACAAATTCTGGAAATTTTTTCAGAATGCTGGAAAATGCAGAAATAAATAACAGCAGTAACAAACAGCCATTCAACACATCATAACACAGTAATTTTTGGTCAAGAGGACCCTGGAAAAACCCCCTACAACTCTTGGGGAAAACCAGTTCGAAAGCTCCTTATTTCTGGAAAAATGCTTTTTACAGTGAGAGAAATATTCAGCAAAAATAAAAATCAGCAAACAGACTTTTACAACTTATCTCGTTTTCCGTGCTTAACCACCGCCTCAGAAAATGTAAAAACAACAAAAACAGAACAGCAATAAATGCTGTACGTTCTCCTCGATTTGCGTGCCCAGAAATCTGCAATAAATGCAGCTGTACGGCCTCCTCAAAATCTGTGCAAACAACAATTAATGCTGCTGTCCAAAACCTCGATTTGCGTGCCAAAACTGCTGCAAAACTCTGCTGTACGGTACAGCCCCTTGCTGCCTCGATTTTCGTGCCCAAATTTGCTGTACGGCCTTGCTGTACGGCCTTCCTGCCTAGAAAACCGTGCCAAAAATCTGCTTGTTGTTTGCTAAATCTGCTGCACTTGTCTTGCTGAAATGTCTTGCTGAAATGCTACCTTGGAATACGTGCCAAGCTGCTGCCTCCTTCTCCTCACTGCCCAGAAATCTCCCTTGCTCTCTTGCTCTCCTTCTCCCAATCTGCGCATGAAAGAAAGATGAATGACCTTTTCCTCCTTTTCCTCCTTTAACCTAACCCTAAGTGACTTTTGGGGAATCCCTAAATCCAATGGCTGAGATAGATTGAGATCTAGGGCTGAGATTAAATGCTCATTTTAATCTCACTTTCTATTTTTTAATTCACCCCACTTTAATAAAGACCCACTTAGTCATTTATTTCCAAAGTCACTTTTCCTTTCTAATTTTACATTGACTTTATTAAAGTCACTTTAAAATTAGACTTTAGTAACTTTATCACTTAAAGTCACTGTTAAATTAGATTTGACTTTATAACTTTATAAAGTCACTTTAGTAACTTTATCACTTAAAGTCACTTTTAAATTAGATTTGACTTTATAACTTTATAAAGTCACTTTAGGAGAAAAAATTAAATTCTTTTGGACACTTTTCCCTAGGCCAAAGATCAAAGCCTTAGGGAACCACCTGTCCTCCGGTACCAAATTTCAACAAAAGGGTCATAATGGCAATTGTAGGGTGAGTGTTGAGAGCAGTGTTGATAATATCGGTATTGGCAAAATATCGGTGAGGGTCTAGAAAAGATCCTATTGGCAATATCGGCGAAAATATCGGTAAAATATTGACAAATATCGTTAAGCATAAAAAATGCATAATATATTCATTTTTTTCTTCAGATTTTTAAACATATAAAGCAATAACAACATGAAATAAACACATTGGCACATAAACATGAAGAAAGCACTGATATATATGATGTAGTGGATGTAAAATAAAAATGATACATCAAAAGCGATACCAAATCTTGTTGACCCCTGACAATTGTCCAATCAAGGACTCAAATGTGGAGAACCAATACAAAATAACATCACACATATAAAAGTATCTCATCATCATGAGTTATATGTAGCAAAACAAATAAAAATAACAACTATCTATTTGAAATCAGTGCGCTCTCCCCCTTTTACAGGAAAACATGAGGGGTTGTTTGTTAGGCCTGCCTCTAGCAGTAGAAGGACCTGACCCTGCACCTAATGTCAAATATTGACTACTGGGTGTGGAGCTCTGCTCTCCTATATCTATAGCAAATGGTGTAGATGCTGATGCTCCCATAGTGTCCTCCTCGTCCTCCTTGTCCTCTTCCTCCTCCTGCTTCGAGTGTTGCTCCTCCTCCGAGTCCTCCTCCTCTTGCTGCCCCTATTCTAATGGTTCCTCTGACTCTAACCATGCAGGTGAATCCTCCAAGATGAGATGCTCAGTCTCCACCCTCCACTGAGACAATACATTAATATTGTCTAAGGAAATGGCATCTGGATCCATTGGTGCTTGTATTTGCTTCACTCGAAGTTGGATATTGTAATGCACATACACTATATCATTGAGACGTGTGAACTCCAACCTGTAAGAGTGTCAAAAAAACTAATGAGTCTTCCCTCTTGACACATGAGGGTCATAAATTAAAATTACAATAAATGTAATTGCTCAAGTGAAGGATGAATATCAAAGTTATACCTATTGCGCTTTTTTCAGTGTATTTTCTCAAATACACTCCATTTGCGCTCACACCCTGAAGAACTACTTGTTTGACTCAGGATTCTTATGGCCATTTTTTGCAAATTTGGTGCCCTTGCACCATAGGTTTTCCACCAAATATCTACAACAAAATAAAGAAATAAAAAATTAAAAAACGTAAAACATAATTAAACTTTCAAATGCAAGTTACTTAATTTAATTTTAAAAATATAGAATTATAAATAAGTAAATTCTAAATTGAAAATTCTAAAAAGTGATGGCTTGTCACTTACATGGCATGAAGAGGGTCCTTTCCCTAATAGCATCATCAAAGCCAAATAGGTCAACACAATCCTGATAAAATTGTATCTCGCGGTTGATTTTTCTACGAAGCTTAGGATCGGGTACCATCCTTTGAATATAAGAATAGTGCCCTTCCATCACCTCACTATCAAAATCAAAGGCGCATTTGTTTGAAAATGCAGGGTTGAGGAAGAGTGCTGCTGCATGAGTGGGTCGATGAAGCAACCCTGTCCACCGATTATCAATCACATCCCATAACATCATATGTTTATCATGCCCAACAGAACCCTTGTCTATATAATAAGAACGAATGGCCTCTTTGGCCCTATCCATGGCCTCATACAAATAAGCCATTGCAGGCTTCTCCCCATCTACCAATCTCTAAACCTTTACTATAGGTTCACTAACTGAGCACACTTCTTCTACTCCCTGCAAAAATTTCTCAGTGTACACCATTTTTGCAATGGCTCTCCCGTCCTGTCTCTTGCTGTATCTGCAATCATGCCACTCATCAGAAACAAACATTTGCTTCAACTCAAACTGGCATCGAAGCAAAAACTGAAGAGTAATAAAGTTGGCAGCAAAACGTGTGATTGCAGGATGCCGCAACTCCTTGTTTCTGGTGAGTCTCCTCATGAGGCTAAGAACAAAAGCACAGTTATATATAAACTTGGGGACACTCCTAGCCATATCAATCACCTCCTTCACAAAGGAGAGTTTTCCCATATCCTCAAGCAACAAATCGATACAATGTGCTGCACATGGAGTCCAGAACAATGTGCGGTGCCTCTTCATAAGCATCTTTCCGACAAGCACGTAATTAGCTGCATTATCTGTTATGACTTGCACCACATTCTACACGTCAATCTCCCGGATGAAGCCATTTAATAGCTCACATATCATTGTTGCATCTTTTATGTGTGCTGATGCATCCACTGATTTAATAAACATGGTACCTTTAGGACAATGTACCAAGAAATTTAGAAGGGTCCTACCCTTCCTATCTGTCCAACCATCAGACATCACTGTGCATCCAGACACTTCCCATGTATTTTTCAACTCTGTCAATCTAGAGTTGATGTCCTGCTTTTCTGCTTTAAGGATTGGCCCTCGCAACTCCTCATATGTAGCACTTTTGTAACCTGGGCCCACAACAACAATAGTATCACACATTGGCTACCAAAATGGATTGGTTTTGGTGATGCTGAGAGGCAAGTCACTCAAAAAAAGACACTTCCCCATAACTCTATCTGCTTCTAGCTTCTTCTTTTTAACAACTGATATTGTGGAAGGTTGTGTTCCATGTCCTATTCGTGGAACAAAAAATGATGACTTCCCACTCCCAACAAGATTAGCACTAGCTGTTGCAAGTGATGCTGTGGAGCCCCTCCCACTACCCTCAGCCTCAAAATTAGAAGAAGATATGCCGAAAGATTTACCTGCATGTTCAACCTTGTTTCTTTCTGCCTCTTCCTTCTTTCTGTCTTTTTCATCAATAGCTTCAAGAGCTTTTTGTATAAGCTTCGGACTAGAAACTGTACAAAGGGCAACATCATGTCTAGAGAGTCTAGCCAAATGGTATTTCAATCTCGTAAGCCCTCCTGTCATTTTTGTTCCACACAATTTGCATGATAAATATGCTTGATTTGTCCCACCATCAGGCTCCCCATACTCCCAAAAAGTGTCCAAGGCTTTTGAAGTGAACAAAGTTCTTTCTCAAGCTAAATACTCCAGAAGACTTGGAATACAAAGATATCCATGAGGATACAAATATTATTATATAAAAGGTATAATGAATGAGATGTTGAATGTTACAAATGAGGCCTGCTTATATACCTACACAGGTGCCTCTTCACGAAAGGTCATGTCTTATCAGAAATGACCTTTCAACCTAATTACTAATTAACTAATTTATCACTATTTACATTATTTTATTCATTACATTGCCTTCCCCTCAAAAAGCTTTGTCCTCAAAGCTTGTCAATGAAGGGCCTCGATTTCCTTTCCTGCTACGAACATCTTCTCGTCTCGGGGCAGTTATCCTTGTCGATACAAGTTGATATGATCCTCTAAGTGACAAACAAAATTTTCGCACTGAGAATGGATCGGACCATCCTAAATCAATCTTCTGCAGAATCTTGCTATGACTGACAACTTGTGATGATTCATTAGTATTCTTCAGAATATCAACTTGTTTCTGTTCTGAATACATAGCTCGCTTGAGTTGTCTGCTCCTGTGATTTGGATGTCGATAAGGAACTTTTTTTGTTTGACTTTGATTTTCTTTTGGCGAGGATGTTATTGAGTAGGTTACAGAACCTTCACTTAGAGTGCTCCTCATTTTAATTGCAATATCTAAGTTTGTATCTTTTGCAAATTGCTTGTCTGCTTCTTGAGTTGTGACATTTACTGGACCAATGTTCGTTTTTTCTTCAACTTGAACTTCTACATTTGAAAGTTTTGATGATTCCTTTTCGACAAGTTGTTGCACCTTGTTTTCTAATGACTTTTTGTCTTTCTTCAGCTTCTTAATTTGTGTTAGTAACTTGTCGTTGTGGTCCTTGAGGCGAGAAACTTCTTCATTCTTGTTAGTGGTGATTTTATCAATTTCTTTCTGCATATTTTGTATCACCTTTTTACCTTCTTGAGAAATTACCTTTGAAACTTCTTGTATGTCTTCAGGGGTCACTAAATTCTTCAAGTTAACATCCTGCAACGTTATTTTCTTCTTTTTGTAAGAGAATGTCAAAAACTTCTTTTTTGTATTAAGGATGAATGACCCTAGTGATTCCATCCAGAGCGAACCCAGAACTATATCACTATTATTGGAAAATAAGGTTTTAACGGTGAATTGCAAGATAAAGGAATACTCCCCAATACTTAGGTGTAAATTCTCTATGTTGTATTGTTTATCATTTGCGTTAAATGAATTTGCTTCAGTTATATTTGATTCAGGGGTCACTAATTGGTTAGCACATTCAGTACTAACATAATTATTCTTTCGAGTAAAATCAATAGATATGAGAACCTCTTTTCCTGCAAGTGACCCTTTGATTTCAATTAACGGATCGACACACATACAATAATTTTTAGGAAATCTTCACTCTTTTAGTTCTGTTTTGGATGCCATTTTGTCAGATAACTTCGGGGTTTTTAAGGATGACTCTTCCTAATATTTATAATAAAATATTATTATTTCCCTTTAATAAACCCTCAAGCTTAATTAATCTTTCCAATATCCTTTACTATTATTCCTTCAATCTTTGGTAATGAATCCTTCACTAATATTCTCTTTTAAAAGAGGCTCAAATTCTTTTCATATATGTATATATTCCCTTTTTAAATAAAATCTTTAGAATATAATTATTTATTAATATTTTAAGAAATCCTTAATAATATTTTTCCTTCCGATTTTTTTGAAAATTACTTCCTTGATTTCTTTTTATGAAATCTTCTATAATTACTAAGAAGATGTTTGACTTTCATAATATATATATATATATATTTTAACAATTGATTTTTTTTAACTCTTTTTTTTTGTTGAAAGGTTACAACCCTAATGAAACGTGGCTATTCACATATATTCACCTATAAAATATATGTCCACTTATGTGTATTTGACTCGGTTAATGTTCTCCACATAAAAGTAAACTTACCATTCATACAGAGATTTTTTATTTCTTTTGTTCTTATTTTACCTTTCAAATACCATGGGCAATTACCATGGGCTTCTAAAACCACGAGTTTGTAAACCATTTAAAGAATAATCAAAATCACCTTATCTACTCTTCCTTCTTTCTTTTTCCTTTTTATTTTTAAATTGTCTTGGTATGTACGTATATGTACTTACTTTATATATATCTCTTCTTCTTCTTCTTCTTTTTTTTTTTTTTTTTTTTAGCACTTTTATGTATATATATATATATATATATTGACTATATATATATTGTTTTTGCCGTTTTTTTTTTTTTCAAAAATTTCCCTTTTTTTTTTCTTCAAATTTTTAATTTTGGCCAAAGGCCTACTGGTGAAATTTCTTCAAATTTTTAATTCTGGCCAAAGGCCTACTGGTGAAAATGGAGAAACTCCAAGATTGGTAGCGAAACGCTTCAACGACACAATGTTGACGAATTTGACAGTCAAGGACCTGGATCGGAGAGCGTGACTCTGTGCAGCAAGGAGCGGCCAGAAGATCAAACTGATTTGATACCAAATGAAGCGAACAAAGTTCTTTCTCAAGCTAAATACTCCAGAAGACTTGGAATACAAAGATATTCATGAGCATACAAATATTATTATATAAAAGGTATAATGAATGAGATGTTGAATGTTAGAAATGAGGCCTTCTTATATACCTACACAGCTGCCTTTTTACGAAAGGTAATGTCTTATCAGAAATGACCTTTCAACCTAATTACTAATTAACTAATTAATCACTATTTATATTATTTTATTCATTACAGCTTTTGGCATATTTGACTTTTGTAGTGAACTAATTCAAACCTAGGGCACAAAAAAAGAAAAAAATGGCATTAAACACCGATGCGTAAAAATTTAAAAATAATAAGTAATAAGCATGTCATTTAAAAAAAATTACTACAAGAATACAAATACATTATTTGCAATGTGAATAAAAAATTGGCAATAAGAGGGTGCATAAGAATGTTTAAAAAAAATGAAGCTTGCTGTCCAAATATGGACAAAACCCTTGCATTGGCTTATGGGCATGAAAATCATAGTAAATAGAAAAAATACAAAGTAGCACAATGTTGGTAGGCAAAGAGGAAAGCATGCATAGCCCTAAATCTATAAAAAAATTCATTAAAATATGGGTTTGGAAGAACAAATCTGTTAATGGTGGATTTTGTTTCACTGTTCTTCAATCTTTGATGATGAAAAACTTCTTAGGTGCTGGTGATAATGGTTGTTCAATCACCAATTCCTCTTTGACAACCTCCACAATGATTTAGCCTTCCTTCTCAGCCACTCACAAACATAAATGAAAAACAAAAATCAAATTTTCCCTTTTCTAACCGCGGCCAGGAGAAGCCTAGTGATATTTTATATCGTCGCATGATATTTGCTGAAATATCGCGATATTTTCGGGGAGAGAAAATATATCGGAAATATTTCATTTCCCCGAAAATATCGCGATATTTCCGAATATTGGCGATATTGTTATCACTGGTTGAGAGCCGTGGGCTTCTACCGTAGCAGAGCATTGATTTCCACACTATGGGCCTCTTAAGTACCACACATTGCTTGTTTGAGCCCCAATCATACAAATATGATGATGCACTTGGACTACATTGCCCAACGATGCACACATTGACACTTGACACTTGACAACTGATCCAGAGCCCAGATGAGATTTTGTCTTTTCCGGAGAGACATAGAGGGCATGTGTCATCTTCTAGCCCTCACTGATGGAGCATTGACTTGTTGTGGATCCATTTGGAGCCCCCCATGAGACTATTGCTTGTGCCCCACAAACACTTGGGTGTTGAAAATGTAACTAGTTTCGGTCTTCATAATTAATTATGATGTATTTGTCAAAAGGAAAATTGTTGTAAAAGGAAAATTGTTTTATAAGCATGGGTTTTAGGCTTTATTTATTTTGTTTATAGGTCAAAGTACCCATTGTGTGCTCCTAGGGTTTGTGTCTTGAGTTTTAGTACTTGTCATCATATAATAGACCTTTCTTGGGCTTTTTGTATCAAGAAAGACAAATTATTTTATGTATTTCAGTCATGTAAACCTCCTCCACCAAGTCGGTCGACCCTCTCTACAAGTCGGCCTCATTAAAGGGATTCAACCACCTTAAAGACTATATATAGAAGTGCAATTCGACCTATCCATCCAAGCAAGAAGTTCGATTTGCAATTTGAAGTGAAAAATAAGTGTGAGGAAGCTTAAGGAAGGAAGGTCTTAACATTGCAAGAAAGAAGGAATCCAAGTGAAGAAGAGAGGAACCAAAAATATGCCTATTTTCTGCCACACGTGCAAAGAAGTTTGAAGTTGCAGTGTGAGTTGCAGGGCTGAAGGTACAGGCCAAAATTGCAGAGAAAGGAAAGAAGACCGAGAATTTGTTTTGGAGTAGAATTACCTTGACTTGTGTTGACTTTGCATGGTTAAAAGCTTGTTGACTTGGGCATCTTCAGCTTGATTAAGAAAGAGTTGGGAAGGTGACTTGGTGGATTGGAGGACGTGTTTCAACTTTGTCTTAGTCAAAGGGTCTTGGTTGTGTCATTTGATTTGGTTCTTGAAGAAGAGAAGATAATTTTTTGGTTTTACTCTAGAAGAGGGTGTTTGCCTTGGTTGAGAGTCTACATCTTGTGTCCTTGATCTTCATGTTTATATTTTGGTAGTTGCTTGATGAAAAGAAAATAAAAGAAGATATAAAGAAGTTAAAGAAGACATAAAAAAGGTAACTATATATCACAAGTAATTATCAAGATAAGAAAATCTTTTTTCCTTTTTGATTTTTTAACATTGGGAGCACCACAAGGTGTTTTGCTTAGAAATTAAGGAGCCACCCCCTTGATTTTCATTTATGGAACCCTCCCCTTCATCATGACACATTCAGGACTCATCTTGGCCTTCCAACAACCCTTTGCACCATTATTTTATCATTTCGGCTTTGTTGTCGCACAAAATGTCTAGGCACCGCGACAACGGCTCAGATCGGAGGCTATCACCATGATCCCCAATCTCTCTATTTAAGTTGTCTCCTTATAGCAGACTAAGGGGGGTGGACCCTATGGAAATGGAATGAAGGAGAACTAGTTGGGAACCAACCAGTTTAGGAGACACAGTTAAACGACCAAATACTTGTAAAAGATCTAGCAAGATTAAAGGATTCGATTGAATTTGAAAAAACTGATACCAGTGCCTTATGGAGTCAACTATTCTACGAAGGAAATTAAAATCAAGTACTTGATGAGAAACTGCTGCTATGCAATGCTAATGCAAGGAAAATGATTTGAAGGGGTGAGATGAAGCAAACTTCGAAGATCAGTGGTGGTGTTAAAATCCTAAAGCACTTAGATTATAAATAATCCAATCTAGCCACTAAGTACTTAAGCGAGAGTGCCAATTATGAAGATGCCAAAAGATTACTCAATTTAAAAGATATACAATTCGTCGCAAATCCACAATAATTAGATATCAATCACACTTACTTGAAAGAATTTTCCAAACATTAATATTCAATAAACATCCAATAATTCAAGTAAATGAAACAAAAATTAATTAAACAATAAGTGATTTTAATCGATAGTAAACATTTAAAATCCCATCAAACTCAGCTGAAGCATATGAAAGTAATTAGCACTTAAATCTCAATAATTAATCATCAAGAAATACCATGAAATTTAAATGCTAAATAAACATTTCATCAAGTAATTTACAGATTGAACGATATTCTAAAAGAATGCAAATTTAATAAAATTTTATTGTTCTTCTAAAATTTTGTTTTTATTCTAAAATGTCCTCAGAGGTCTAGATCTGGCTCAGATCTAAAGATTTTCTTAGTTGATTTTTCAGATCTATTCCTACAAACAAATATTGAGCCCAGATCTGGCCCTCCAGGGTCTAGATCTGGCTCAGATCTGAAGATTTCCTTGGCTGATTTTTCCGATCTAATCTTGCACAAGTGAAAAGAGAAAATCCCAATGCTCAATATGTATAAAAATAGAGAAAATCCCAAAAACCCAAATGTTAGAATTCAAAATTATGTTACAAAACTTCAAATTTACACATTTAAATTACAGATCTATACAATATATTTACAGATCTATACACAAGAGTTGCAGATTTGTCAGATCTGAGGAGCATAAGTCTGACTTCGTTCCCAGATCTGAAGATTTAAGGCTCTTACTAACTAGATCTAACTTTAAATTCAATAAAAGTTAAGATAATTTTTTTATTTAGGCACAAGCTCTAGAAAAACCCTGCAAGAAGAGAACTTAAGATAAGCTTGGAGAATTAGATTCGGAGGGCTCTTCAGATCTTATTTCCTTGGGAGTCAGCTGGTCTAGTTGAGGACTTCCCCAAACGCCCAATTCTAAATCCGAAAGATTTTTGCACACTTAGAGTTAAACCGTTAAATCAATAGAGAAATAAGATGAAAATGAAATATTCAAGAGTCAGAGATACCTGCTAACTCAATCCAATTAAAATTCTTACCCTAAATCCAGTAAACTAAGCAAGATACCTGTGCAATAGATTACTCTACAAGAGCTATTAATCAACAATTCATTAAAATAATTACCGACAGAGTATAAATAACAAGTTTACAATAAAATGTTGAAGAGGAACATCACCATAAAGAGATCAGATGATCAAAAGACTGACACTGACCTCTAATTTATAGATAAAGTCTCCAACGACTAGTTTGCTTGATCCCCGTCAAAGTAGTCTCGACTGTCAAAAAGGATTTGATTATCTTTTAATTTCATCCGTCGAAATTATAATTTTTTGAGGAATTTCGAAATTTTCAACTAATTCATTTTTAATTAACTCAAAAATAATATTTTGAGTTAATTGCCTCAAAAAATTGACTTTGACTTAACTACCAAGGCCCAAGGGTTCAAAATTTCTCAAAATTTTCAATATTCCCTTGGCCTAGGACCTTTAAAAATTTATTTTGTAGGGACCTATGAATTTTGTTTTTGAAGAATTTAATTTGACCTAGGACATAAAATTAATTAAATTTTTGGCTTAGGATTTTTTATTTAATTTGGCTAGAAAATTTAATTAATTGATTAATGAGGGGATTAATTATTTTTCCAACCCTCTAAAACTTTAGCCATGGTGTCTAACTGTGAGGGACCATGGCACTAAAATATTTTACAACAAGATATTACAATTTGACACATGAAAAGGGGAAAACCCATTTGAAATAGACCCTCAAATAGCTACTCAATTCTGCGACTCAAAACATGATCTAGTAGACCAAGTAATTTGTAATAAAATAATCTATCCAATTAGCTAGGATTATTCCCAAATTACTTTTACAAAGACTCGATAGAAAACACTAGGACTCACTTAGTACCTTGAAAAACAAATCCACCCTAGCTGTGGGGTGAGGTTGGAGGGGAAAACTTAGCCAATCAATTGTGTCGAGAAACACAAATGAATGAGTGAGACAAAAAACCTCTTAGGATAGAAATTGTCACCAAAATACTAGGCTTACCTAGGTTGTTACATACATGATGGTCTTACTCAGATAATTTACATCATAAACATGCATAATGGGTGTACATCGCTTATAAAACTATCGAATGATGATGGAATCTAAATGGTGTGAACACCTCGAACATGATGAATCCCATTTGGAAAAATGGGGTGTACTGCTATGGGGTTGTTGACAAAGAGTGGTCAACATCTGGCTCTACTTGGGGACACGTTGCTTCATTGAAGGAATGTGAGAATCCAGAATCTACATCCAAACAACACACAAAATTACATAAGTAGTGTCTATACAAATATCATCATATAACATTAAGCACATGAAAATAGAAGCTCTTCATTTATTGACTATTCTACCAACATGAAATGTAAATCTACTCTAATTACAAAATGAAATGCTGAAAGGACAAAGTGTGAGGTTAGGGATACAATACAAAGGATGCCCTGTGGCATCACATGTGTTCAACATAGTGCATACTGAGCATTTCCCTGCTTTCAGGCAAGTCCGCAGGCTGTATCTCGGATGTACCATGTCCAATGTTGCATACGGTAGGAATTTGTCTGATCCGAAAATCGAGCTGCTTGCGGCCATCAGATGAATCAAACCACTTACTTATTCTTTTTCTTTTTCGCTTCAGGCTTTTTATCGTGGCAGACTGTATTGTTGATGATGTGGAACAACGTGCTTATAAACTTTCAGACGAAGTATTCAAGATATGTGTGACATGCCTCTCTTCATTTTGCATCTGTTCTAGATCCTTTTGTGACGAGACCTGCTTTAATGGATTGGGAGAATTATGATCTATTGAAATCTCCTTGGTTTTCTGCCATCTATCATTTGGATCACGCTGAAACTTTTGTGTAAGGATATTCCGACACATAGGAAATAGTTAAGAATAACTTAGTCTAGTGTAGAGTTAGGTAAAGTATGTTTCTTTACCATGTACATTTGTAACTTATAATCCGACGGTCACGATTTGTAGTGATCCGACGATTATCTCTCACCTCGGTATTAATGACACTTGATCCGTGGCTTAACACTCGATTGGTCCATGATCTCTATTTAAAGAGCATGGAGAGTCATTTGTTCGGTAACCGTTTATGAGAGAAACATATGTAACTTTTCTTTTTATATTAATAAATTCCCTGAAGTGGCCGTGTTGGCTCAGGGCGTGGACTGTTTCCCTCTTTGAGGGTTTTAACCACGTGATTATACTGGTGTACTGATTTGTGATCTGTTTGTGAGCGGTGACCTTTGGTTCTTGATCTACAGAACTTACCTTGTAAATTTCTACATGGTATCAGAGCTATTTTGAGGGCTGCGTCTGTTGATCAAAATTCGAAGCCGGTTTGACTGCATGCGAATGCCGTTTTGTAGATCTACTATTTCTGAACATTTTTGGGCTTGGAGAACTGCTCGTTTGTGTCCGGAGCGTCTGTTACAGTGAGGAACGCCTTTCGTTTCATGCGAAAAGGTTTCCGGCTGCCCAAGTTATGTCAGTTTATATTTGTTAATAATTCTACTTATTTCGGTTTATTTCTGTTTATTTTCGGTATTAAGGTTTTATTTATTTACCAGATCTATACCCTCTTCTCTGTGTATGCTCTTTGCTGTGCGCTCTGTACGATCTCGGCAAATCAAAAACAGGGAAAAGGGATTTTTTTTGCTACGTATGCTCTTTCCCCGCGTCTTTGTGCGATTTCGGGAAATCAGAAATAGTGAAAAAAGTGATAGCTGTCGGTAAGGCTAATAAAAAATCTAACATTCTGCAGTAAGGCTTTGCATTTTCGTTTTTTTTTTGGTCGGTTTTTTTGTGCAGGAAAAAACACTCACACTGAAGAGTAAAAAAAAAAAAACCCTTCCTCCTTTCGTACAATAACGTGATCCTTTTACTATCTCACTTGGTGAGGGGTTAGTTTATGAGAATAGAGGTCTTGGGTTCATGTCTCCTTCTCAAGCTTATTTTGTAAAAAGTTTTTGTTCAAAGGGGTGGAATTTTTTTAAAAAGCCGCACTTCATCCTGTTCCCGTAACTATTCGGCATCTACAAATCATATTTTTCAAAAGGCATAACTTCTTCATCCGGAAGCCGTTTTTCGAGCCGTTTTTTTTGAAACGGCTTAATTTTTCGAGATCTTTCCATTGGAGCAGTTATTTTTAGCTTTTCTCAGTTTCATTTTTTTTTTAAAATGGAAAGTGCATGCCCGACTATTCTTAACAGCACCAATTATTTCCAATGGCTACCTCACATGGTAGATATACTTAGAAGTAAAGGGCTTTATAGAATAGCAATAGGTCAAGAAACTAAACCTTTTGATGATGATAAAGTTCCTAAATGGGAAAATAGAGATGATCAAGCACGAGGGTTGATAGGAATGTCCATTGCTCAAGATTTTCGATTTTACATTCTTGACATTGACACCCCTGATAAAGCCCTGGAAAAGCTAAATTCTGTGTTTGGCATTCAAAATCAAATCAGTGCCCACCAGCTTGAAAATGAGTTGCTTACTTCGGATTCTAATAATTTCTCCTCTATTGAAGACTTTTTGTCCAAATTCAAGACCCTTAGAGTTCTTTTAGAAGGGTGTAAGGTCAAAAAGGAAGATGGTAGCCTCATATATTGCATTCTTGCTAATCTTGGTCCTGCATACTCTGTATTTGTTTCCGCCTTCCATTCCACCAGAGAAGCCATCATTTCTTCAGAACCACTTACAAGAATTCCTCTTTTGATGCCTTTTGTGATTCTTTGATAAGAGAACAAGAAAAACTTTTACACCTTGGTCTTATCACTACTGGAAACACTTCTAAGAAAGCCTTAGCAGCCCAACAACAACCATATCAAAAGAATCCCAAGAAGCAACATCCTAAAAAATATGGTCCTAAACCAAACAAGGGCCTTAAGCAATTTTAGCCACAAACTGAAAAATCAAATCACCAAAATAATAAGGCAAGTCAAAACAAAGGGAAGAAGACAGATATACATTGCAACTTTTGCAATTGGGATGGCCATATAGAGTCCAAATGTTTTAAGAAGATGGAAGCCTTAGAAGCAGCAATGAAGAAGCACAACATCAATTTGGAGCACTCTCCACCTTCATCTTCAGGCATGGCACTTTCTGCTTGTGGTTGTCAAGCATCAAGATTTGGTTATGCGTTAAATATATCTTCCTCTTCTCCTTCTCATGAGTGGCTCATTGATTCTGGAGCTTCTTACCACATGGCCAAAAATAAAGCCATGTTTTCTTCTTTAAATGATTGTAACACCAAACATATTTATGTTGGTGATGATAGATCTCTTAGTGTTGTAGGATCTGGAACCATTCATATAGATAATGGTCAGTTTAATGATGTACTATGTGTTCCTACCTTGTCATGCAACCTTCTATCTGTTTATCAGATAACTCATTCAGGTGAAGGGAAAATAATAGAATTCTCACCTCATGATGTTGTAATCAAGGACCTCAAAGATCCTAAACATATTTTAGCTACTGGCATTGCTGATGATTCCACAAGGTTGTATAAGTTTGACAAATTTGGGTCATCATCTCTTCCCTCTATTTTTGTTGCTCATAATGATGATGTGAGCAAACTTTGGCATGAGCGATTTGGTCACTTAAACTATCGCTCTCTTCAAACTCTATGTAAGGAAAATATGGTGACGGGCCTTCCTATGGTATCTTGCTGAGATGGTGTTTGCTCTGGATGTGTACTCGGAAAACATCATCGGGATAGTTTTGACAAACGTGCCTCTTGGCACGCTTCAGCCCCTTTGCAGCTTGTGCACAGTGATTTATGTGGTCCACTTCCTGTTGTTTCTTTCTTTGGTTGCAAGTACTTCTTAACTTTCATTGATGATTTTTCCGGACGCACTTGGGTATATTTCTTAACACTCAAGAGTGAATTTTTTAACATGTTCTTGGCCTTTAAGGCCTTTGTTGAGAAACAATATGGACATCAAATTCTTAAGTTAAGATCAGACAATGGCGGAGAATATGTTAACAACAAATTTATCAACTTCTGCACTGAGCATGGCATTCAATTGCAACATACTATTCCATATACTCCACAACAAAATGGTGTAGCTGAAAGGAAGAATCACACCTTAAAAGAAATGGCTAATTGTATGCTTCAATCTAAAGGACTTGGTTTCAATTTTTGGGCAGAAGCCATTAACTGTGCAAATTACATAGTAAATCGCACTCCTACTAAGGTTTTAAAGAATATAACTCTAGAAGAAGCTTGGAGCTCAATCAAACCAAATGTAAGTCACATTTGTGTTTTTGGACGTGATGCTTGGGCCCATATTCCAGATGCGAAACATAAAGCCTTAGAACCTAAGAGTGAAAAATGTATTTTTGTTGGATATTCTGAAGATGTCAAAGGATATAGACTTCTTCAACCAAAATCCAAAAATATAATAATTAGAAGAGATGTAAAGTTTGATGAAAATATATCGGCTTGCGAGCCTAGTTCGGTGGGTATGCCACCTTTGGCCTGCGAACCTCATTCGGCATGTGTGCCACCTCTCTCTCTCTTCTATTTTTAATAACATTCCTTCTAGTTCAAATGATGACAGCGAGGATGACAATCCTCCTCTAGCTCGTGAAATTGTTCCTTATACTCCACCGCTTCCAAGATGGGTCTGCTCTACTCGGGATGCAGCAGGTTCTCTTGCAGGTGACGCTGCCGATCGACGACGTACACGTTCTCAGTTCGAAAGAGCTTCTTCCTTATTGGCTCAAGTTACAGAAAAACTTGATCCAGAAACCTTTGAAGAAGCCTCCGGTCATCCAAATTGGGATGAAGCTATGAATGAAGAGTATCGTTCCTTATTGGCAAACAATACTTGGGATCTTGTTCCTCTTCCAAAAGGAAGAAAACTTGTCAGATGCAGATGGGTTTACAAAACAAAGTTTGGACCAGATGGAAAAGTGGATAGACATAAAGCTCGTCTTGTTGCTAAAGGGTTTTTCACAAGTTGAAGGCATTGACTATACTGAAACCTTCTCCCCTGTTGCCAAAATGAATTCTATCTGCCTTGTTCTTTCCCTTGCTGCCTCCTTTAAATGGGAAGTCCATCAGATGGATGTTAAATCCGCCTTCTTACATGGGGAGTTGCAGAAAATGCACTGGAACCCTTCCAACCTGTAAAAGATTCCGGCCTTGTTTTGTAGCCTTAAGGAAGTCTCTCTCTTGATGTCAAACAAACTCCTCAGACATTATGCAAATGGATAGAGCTAACTTGAATGTGGCTTTCTGGGTGTCATTAGAACGCTTATGGCATCTACACACCAAAGTGGAGTTATTCCTTCACCATCCTTGTTCTTTATGTTGATGAACTTATCCTTCTTTAAGACATCATCCAAATACTCTCCAAGCCATGTGCAGAAGTATAGCCTCAAAAAAGAGGTTTAAATGTTAATAATCCCCAATTAGCCTTGCTAATTGGAATAACTCTATTTTATTATTCATACAACACAACCCCAGATAGAAATAATAAATAAAGTGAGAAATAAGAGGGGTTACCTCACTTTAGTCACCTCACTTTATAATAAAGTGTTCTTTTTCCTAGTAGCTTGACGTTGTAACTTAGAGAGGGGGGCCTTGGGGGTCCACGTGGATATGGTGGAGGAGACATAAGGTTAACCCAAGGTAAACTGCGCAGATCCAGGGTGAGTTGAGTTTTGGAGGGAGATTGGTGTTATAAAAGGAGAGGCTCTCACCTCATTTGATCATCCATGATTTGATATTCTTATTGATAGCTAGACTTTGTCTGCTTCAGCACGCCGGTTGTTTAGTCGGTCTGCAGCACTGTTTAGTGCACGAGTGTCTCCGGTCGGAGATCTCACCCTTAGCCTCGGGGACTTGGTGCACCGCTGCGTCGGTTTCTGGGTTCTCACCCTTGGCTGGGGGACCCAGGTACATACTAGCGGAGTTTTCGACAGCGGTAGTTACGAAGCATATGCGAGGAGGGAGAAAGCCCTGCGGTGAGTTTAGCGAACAGGAAGAAGGAACGGCGATTCTTGAAGGAGAAGGGACATTTGTCTCATGCCGGAGAAGACAGTGCGGGGAGGAGAGACATTTGTCCAAGGAGGACGAGTTCCGGGCAGTAAACTTCATGTTTACAGGCAGAGGAACCTTTATCTAGCCTAAGTGGTGTTGTCCATTTCGAGCTCAAGTTTCTGAATCTGAAGAGTTCTTCATTCAGAATCCCGACTTTGGGAAGAATGATCTTGAGATCTGGTCATATGTTGCGAATCCGATCTTGTATGTTGCGGATACGAAGGTTTTGCACTAGATCCGGTTGGAGAATGTGGATACGAAGATACGCCAGGATCTAGTCCCGGTCTGAAGAGGAAACACCCGAGATCCTAACTAGAGGTGGCCAGATGCGAGAATGGTTCCCGGATCTAGCACGCAGATCGAGGTTTTGGGCAGAATCGATATTGGGCAGTTGGGGAGTGAAGGACGCAGAGGATACGATTGGGGCTTGAGATCACATCCGGGTGACCATGGGTACGAAGCAGGCCTGTTGAAAACTCGTGGGCGTTTTTCAAGCATTCTGTCGCGAGTTGTACGATTGGAGGGGTTGAGGGCTTGTTAGCACTGCATATTCTAGCATTGTCACTTTTGGCCACGGCTGAATTTTCCATCTGTGAGGGTTTGCAGCTTGAGACCAGCCCAGTATTCAGCGCAGTTCATCTCCAGTCTTCAGAGCAGCCAGGACGCTGTCCTTATTGCAGCCATTTTCTTGTATGGGAGGGTCATCACTTGCCTAGGGCAAGGATAGGTGCACTGATTCTGATTTCTTGTACTCCTCTCTATGTACTTTCTGATTAATAAAATGGCTCAGATTTTGGTATTACATGTGTCATGATTCAGTGATCTGGTTCAGTTATATTTGTATTGGTGCATTTCTGTTTATTACTGGTTATTTCCCTTTGGGGATATTACAAAATGAGAGACTTAGGACACTTGCATTATTTCCTTGGTCTTCAAGTATTGCAATCCAAGGAAGGCATTACCCTCTCTCAGTCCAAGTATGCCCGTGATCTTCTACACCACTTTCACATGGAAGACTGTAAGCCTGCCCCTTCTCCCTTTCAGTCTGGAGTCAAGCTTTCAGTCAACTGTACTACCCCTGAAGTTGATGCTACCTTATAACGTCAACTTGTTGGTAAACTTTTGTATCTAACCCATACCCGTCCTGACCTTTCCTTTGCCTTGGTCTTGTTGCTCGGTTTATGCACCAACCTCATGAAAGTCACTGGAAAGCAGCTAAAAGAATACTTCGATATATTCGAGGTATAGTTCAGTTCGGGATTCATTACAATGCAGGTGCATCTGCGTTGTTGATTGGTTTCACCGATTCTGATTGGGTTGGTGACCTTGATGATCGGAAGTCCACTGTAGGATATGTATTCACTCTCGGTTCAGGACCTATTACTTGGTCTTTGTAGGAAACAAAGTGCCATCTCCCTTTCTTCAACAGAAGCAGAGTATCGTGGTGCAGTTGAAGCTAGCAAGGAAGCCATGTGGTTTCGTCAGATCCTGTCTGATTTTGGTCTTCATCAGTAGTAGCCAACTACACTTTGGTGTGATAATCAGAGTGCCATTCAGCTATGTAAAGATCCAGTTCAGCATCAGCGTATGAAACACTTTGAACTCCACATACACTTCATCAGAAAGCTCATTCATGATTGTGTTCTTGAAGTGCAGTATTGTCCGACCAATGATCAAGTAGCCGATATCTTCACGAAGGCTCTCACAGAAGCGAAGTTTACCAAACTTTGATACCAAACTTTGATCCATGCTTGGAGTTTAGGAAAGTTGTCATTAAGGAGGGATAGGCTGTAATGCCTCCTTCCTTCTCCTATTGTGTCACTTTTGTAAATCCTTCAATCCTATCCCAATTTGTTCTTAAGCGGTGATGTTAGGATATTTCGACACATAGGAAATAGGCTCCTTTTGTGTCACCTTTGTAAATCCTTCAATCCTATCCCAAGTTGTTCTTAAGGGGGGATGTTAGGATATTCCGACACATAGGAAATAGTTAAGAATAACTTAGTATAGTGTAGAGTTAGGTAAAGTATGTTTTTTTACCCTGTACATTTGTAACTTATAATCTGACGGTCACGATTTGTAGTGATTCGACGGTTATCTCTCACGTCGGTATTAACGACACTTGATCTGTGGCTTAACACCCGATTGGTCCATGATCTCTATTTAAAGAGCATGGAGGGTCATTTGTCCGGTAATCGTTTATGAGAGAAACATATGTAACTTTTCTTTTTATATTAATAAATTCCCTGAAGTTGTAATATTCCTAATTTGCGACAGCAAATTGGAATATTCTATTTTGTTTATTTTGCCACCTATAGTTTGTAAGTAAATAAAAAGTGAGTAAAGAGGGTCTAAACTCACTTAAATAAGACATCCACCTAGTAGCACAACGTTGTGACTTAAGTGGGAGTCAAGGGGGGACCCAACACCACGTGGAGGAGGGGGCCTATGTACACTCTAGAAGTTTCTCCAAGCTTCTACGCAGATAAGGATGAGAATGTGGATAAGGATGAGGATGTGGAGGAGAGAGAGGCTACATTGGGTTTTGGAGGGAAACCAACACTATAAAAGATGGAGGAGCCTCCTCATTTGATTCATGCTTGGATATTTGGATTATTGATTATTGAGTGAGACATATTGTCTTATCTTTGGCACGCTGGCTGTTTAGCCCGTCTGCTGCACTGTTTAGTGCAACCGAGTGTCTTCGTGCGGAGATCTCACCCTTAGCCCCGGGGGACTTCGAGTGCCTGCTCGGGCAAGCTTATTTTCTTAGCATCATCCTCCAGGACAGCGTTATTGCTGCAGCAGCGTAATACTGTGTTGTAGGGTGTTGTCGTGGTGACTTTACGACACCACCTCCTTCTCTTGTTTTTCAGAGGGAGAGCCTCTCTCTCCTTTGGAGGATCAGATGGGGAGATATTGGAGCTTATTATTAGATCTTGGCATCAGGCCTATATGTTCTTCATGGTATACTGCGCATTTCTTTCCCCAGATCTGCATTATTGTTGAGGGTGCAGCGTTCCAAGGGTTTTGGCATCATTTTGGAGTTAGATCTCTGATTGAGGGTGATCCTTGGATTGGCCAACCAATCCAAGTATATTTCTGATCTGATACTGAAGTTTGCTTCAGAAATTCTGAATCATTCTTTAGATCTGCTCCGGCATTCTCATGTATTGTTGAAATCCCAAAGGGGAAAGTAATAAAGAGCCCTTTGGGCATTTTGTCTCATTATAGATCTATGTTTTCATGTATTTATCGGTTGCAGATCTGTAATATAATAAATATAAGCTTCAGCCTCCTGGAGAAAACGCTGAAGGGTTTCTGGATCAATCTTTGTCTTGCGGCACCTCTATCTTGAGGGGTTTTCTATATAAAACTGTTGTTTAACGTTGCTGAAAGCCTATGCCTTGTTCTAAAACTCATTCTCTGATTATTTATAGTGTTATACATCATATTCCTTCAGAAAATACGCTGCCCTTGCTTCAGAAAATTTCTGCATATTCAAAGTCTTGGGAAATCAGGGTTTTTATTGACTAGTCGGGAAGGAGGAACTGTTTAACTTAGCAAAACGCCTTCGTTTGAGCTAATATTCGACATGGAAATCCCTCTTGACCTATTATAACATATCCCAGAACCTTGAGACGTCATTTTACGCAGATTTCCTTATACACTCATTTTAGGGCCAAAATCCTCACTTTTCCCTGCCTTTTTGCCCTTAAAAGTTGAGTAAAGGTTGCTGCTGTTATTTCTTTTGGTTGCTGAGCATTTTTAGACATATTATATGATAGCTAAAGCCATCATAACTGAAGAATGCGTTTTTTAGGCATGATCTGCTGAAGAATCCATTTTTGGGATATTACATAAGTGGCCGCGTTGGCTCAGGGCGTGGATTGTTTCCCTCTTTGAGGGTTTTAACCACGTGATTATACTGGTGTACTGATTTGTGATTTGTTTGTGAGCGGTGACCTTTGGTTCTTGATCTACGGAACTTACCCTGTAAATTCCTACATTTTGTACATATGATTTCCTTTCTTCTAACTTCTTATGCATGGAACTCATTTCTCTGGCCTGCCTTACTATTAATTTCGCTTGATTGAACTAAGTTTTCATGAATCTGTCTTACAGAGTGATATGATTTGCCTCCATAGTTTTCATTTCTCGAGTGTGCTTTGCTTCCATTTCAATCATATGTTTTTGAATAATGGACATCTGATTAGAATGATTAACTTCTATTACCTTTAATTTGTTTTCAATGGTATCCATTTCTTCCATATTTATAACACATGGTGCTTGTTTCTCCTCTATGGCCAATAATCTACTCTGAAGAGATATTTGATCGACTTCCATGTCGCTTATAATTTTCTCATTTTTCGCTTTCATGCCCATGAAGCAATTTTGCTTATAGTTTATCTCTTTCTTATGATTTGCTTGCATGGTGGCTAACTGATTGTTGTGATCAAATTCCATGATGGCCATTTCTTCATCATGTCTTTCTTCCATGGCATTCATTTGATTGGAGTGATTGAACTCCATGGTTGTTATCTTTTCCTCTAAGGCTAATAAATTGCTCTGCATAGAACCAATTTCCCTGGCGTGATCAGCTATTAATTTTTCTTGATTAAGCTCCATATTCTCAATGATTTGAGCCTGGTTCGCTTCCATATTCTTGATTACCTGAGCTTGATTTAGTTGTATATCCTTAACCATCTGAATTAGTTCGCTAACAAGATGCTTATCATTGTCAACATTGATTTGAAAACTTGTTTCTGCTTCACCACTATCATGGTTTTGTGCTGTCGTGGTACAAGTGGATTCATCCTGAGAATTGTCATGAAATCTCCTGTTGATAGTTGAGTTCTCTACAAAACCACTTTCATTATTTTGCATAGTACTGGGAGCACAAGGCGAGCCACCTTGTTTTATATATTTATCTTTAAAAGCATTGATGATGTGTTGAAAATAATAAAAATACTCCTCAGGAAAATTTCGAAACCAATCGATAGCATCACCTTTTAAGGAATAACCAAAGAGACATATCTTGACATCTATTGATTTCTATAGCATCAGAAGGTGTTCTAAGTCTCATTTTTGGTAGAGATGCTTGGACATTAGTTATCCAGAGAACCTAGAAATCGTTTGTGGAAATTCCGCTCAGATACGACTTTATTAAAATAATTAATTATTTTAATGCAGACTGTTTAAACTTAGGGAAATTAAATAGTTAAAGGGTATTAATAGAGAAGAGTGTGAATCTTCTAGAAAACAAAAATCAAGTCATCTTTTAATCTGAGCCATTGATTAACGATATAATCTTGGCCGTTGATTCATCAACGAGAAGACTATAAGAAGAGACTTGAGGGCCATTTGGAAATCAAGTCGGGGACATTCTCAATACCCGAAGGAAATCGCTTCTGAAGCAAGAGAATTTGATTTCAGTGGGTGAGATTGTAGAGGCAGGGTTGTAGAAGCAGAAGGAAGAGGGATGAAGGGAAAAGGGTGAGCTGATCAGCAGCCATAAACCCTCCACACAGAATCTCGCAGTCCAAGGAGAGACTGCGCAGAGCTCTCACGCTGGATGACACTGAGGGTGAAGGAGGTCACCTCGAGGGTCTGAAATTTGTCTGGAGGGTCTAGAAAATTCGGCCAGGTGTTTTGCAAATTTTTCTCTGCTCATCAGACTCTTGTAAGTGTACTTTCCATTTCTAAAGATAAATACAAAACCTTCATCTGCTGCACTGGTTTTCCCACATTGGGTTTTTCCGGGGACAAATTCTCCAAAAATAACTGTGTTCATATGGCTGTTTCTATTGTGCTACGTGTGTAAATTATCTTTCTATTCTTATGCTCTTAATGATAGTGAAGATCTGCAAATGTGTTTATTTCAGAATTTACTGAAGCATCTATAAATAACTTATCTAATAAGTAGGAGAAATAAATCAAGTATTGCAGAAATATTTTCCTTGAAAATTTCACATGGTATCAGAGCCAGGTTAAAAACAGGAAGGGAGATTTGCCATGGATCAAAGTTCCATCATTTGGAAGGGTTCACGCAGTCAAAAGGACTCACGCAGTCCTCCAGAGCACGCATAAATGCAGAGAGAACATGACATGAAAGTGCTAGCATCTAGACTAGAGGAGGACCTTGCTTGTGTGTCGAGCACAACTCCAAGTTTTTGGTATATTGACAGTGGAGCATCTGCTCAGATGACGGGGGTTCGAGAATGTTTTTCGAGCTAACAAGAAGAACAGATGAATTTCCTGTTGGAAATGTTGTCATTGATGGCAAAGGAGGCAGCAAAGACAGAGACAGGCAAAGGAGGCAGCAAAGACAGAAACAGGCAATGGAGGCAACAAAGAAGCAAACGAAGGAAGCAAAGGAGACAGGCAGAGGCAGAGGAAGCGAATATAGAGGCAGAACCGTTATCAGAGGTAGAGGCAGAGGCAGAGTCGTTATCACAGCAGTAGAGGCAGAGGCAGAGCGACAGAAGCAGCAGAGGCAGAGACAGTCGTTATTCCGAGAATCGCTACCCCAGCTGGAGGATATATATAAAATTCCGAGAATCGCATACCCCAGTGGAAGATACACTAAAGATTGAAGCCGCAAAGTATATATATATATATATATATATAAATCTCATTCCGGGAATCATAACCCAAGCGGCAATGTAATGCATATATAATATAAATCTCATTCCGGGAATCGTATACTCCAGCGGCAAAGTATATATTGTTCTTTATATACAAAGGACTAAAGCATATATATATACATATGTATAGCCATATGTAGCGCGAGATTCAAAGAACAAAAGTACCATAAGGCGGGACCCCTTACCCAATCGCATCGGAGATTATAAGGGCAGCAGAACGTATAAACCAAAGAATTGCGATTGCGATTGAGAGCCCGGATCCGATGGGCATATAAACAGTGGCTTGATAAGTTTGAAATCCGGCTTAATCGCATCGACTCAAAGCCTATATAAGCGCATAAAACAGAGTATTATATGGTGGAACCTCTTACCAAATCGCATCGGAGAAAAACAAGGCAGCGAAATGCATAAACCAAAGAATTGCGATTGCGATTGAGAGCCCGGACCCAATGGGCTTATAAACCATGAGTAACAAGTATTTTAAGTCCGGCATGATCGCATCGGAACAATCTAATCGCATCGGAGAATATAAAGGGAGCGAAACGTCCATATAGGAACTTGCAATTGCGATTAAGTTCCGGACCTGATGGGTTTATAAAACATAGTGAAGAGACCGGAACCCTGCGTAGAAGAGCGGAACCGTGACCAGATGAACAGTGACGGCAGTTTATGGTTTTCATCGCACCACCTTTACACGGTGGGCGGTATTTGAGGAGTTGGGAGCGATTCCATAGATCATTCGACACGTGGTGAGGTGGACCCACGGAAAACCGCCTCCCACTGCGCGCCATCGCGCGTTAACCATCGACCAAAGACGCGGTGTGATATTGATACATACTGTTGATCTGGGAAGATGCCATCGGATGGTGGCTGTGTTCGGAAGGTGCACGAAGGATAACCCAAGTACGGTGCGCCATCGCACATTATTGCTCGTGCAATTTGCCCGAGCGATATCCGTCGGATTGGATGTTGCGGCGCGATGGAACGTGAGCCCTCCGATCGGGTCGATTGTTAGCGCTGGGCCCCAGTTTAATTTATATTGCTCGTTGTTTAGACCCTCTGGGTTTAACAAAGGTATGACATTTATAAGTGGCGGCCAGTATTTTATGGATGTCGGGTTGTTTGTATTAGCGAATGTGCATATATATATGTATTGAGATATTACAGTGCGCATGTAAAGAGATGGTATTATTGCGATTGTGAACATAAAACAATTGTGGTGTATGTATGTTTCGCTTGCAGAACGTTCCACATCAACAAGACACTTGCTAAGTACAAAAGCATTAGAAAATGCCCGATTTACAGTCAGCTGGTATAAAAAGCTCAGTTACATGTATGCAGCAGTTACACCACAACAGAGGATAGAAAAGCAAACAGAGCTGAAAAGAGATAAAGCACAGTCGCAGAAAAGAGAAATGCGCAGCGAGCCAAAAGACTAA
The DNA here is from genome assembly GCA_034641835.2 of Pinus albicaulis. Taxonomy (NCBI): domain Eukaryota; kingdom Viridiplantae; phylum Streptophyta; class Pinopsida; order Pinales; family Pinaceae; genus Pinus; species Pinus albicaulis. Next base: position 1,209,378,960 of record CM076577.1, read on the forward strand.
ATGAGTTGAGCTGGAATTCTCATTGTACTTTGAATGTAAATGTTTTTAATTGATTTTTTATTGTTTGTGATGCATTGGCAAGTCTCCTGAGGAAAACAAAGCTCCCACTGTAATATTGAAATTAATGCATGTTGGTATATTCTCTGAATGAGCGAGTGAAAGAAATGAAAAGGCAGAAAGCGAAGAGGCATGGCTGTCCATTCCAAATTCATTGAGGAATGCTAATAGTCACAAGAAAATCCTTATAAATAATATCATCTTGATATGAAAAATGAAGAGAGAGAGAATAAATCTAGAGAAGGCAGAATATAGAAGTGTGAGGCAGAGAAGATTAAGAAAAGAAGAGCAGAAAGAGAAGCTACAGAACAGAGCTGATATTTGAGGTAAATCAGCAAACATTCAGTTTGATGAATTGAGGAAGTTGGAGCTTCCCTATCAAGTTGCAGCTTGATAGCTGTCAGTTGTAGCTGACTGAGGTTGGAACCTCCTGTAGGTTGGTGCCTGCAGAAAATTGAAGGGAGTTGGTGCTTCCTTGCAAGTTGTAGCTTGCAGAATTGAGGTAGGAGCCTCCTGTAGGTTGGTGCCTGCAGAAAAACAGTGGTGAGAGAGGGTTGGAGCTTGCTTTTGCATCACAACAATAATAAGATGTGGTTTTCTCCCTTTATGGGTTTCCACTTACATCTGCTGTCTCTATGTGTGTTTCTTATTTGTTGATGTGATTCTTTCAATCTGCTTAATTGTTTGCTGCTCTCAACATAAGTATGGTGTCACATTAATTTAATATTAGCTGCAACATTTTAAGACTGTTCACATAGTAAGCTGTAATTAAGTTTGGTGAAAATTTGAAAAGGCTTATGTATGTATTAAACTGATTCACCCCCCCCCTCTCCAGTGGGATTTAATTAAAGATTCAGCAATTGGTGTCAGAGCAAGGTTCCTTTGTACCAGTCTAACAATTGAAAGGAGATCCTAGGTTCCCAAGATGGCTAGCAAAGAAGGATGCTCAACCAATAAAGCCCCTTTTTTCACTGGTGAAAATTATGCTTTCTGTAAAATCAGAATGAGGACATACATAATGTCTCTGGGAATAAAAATTTGCGGCTGTGTCGGGGTGGGAGTATGCCCCACGAGAGCAGGCCGGCACGGAGAAAACAAAACAAGATTTTGTGGCTAACGCAAAAGCCATGAATGCCATCCTGAATGGATTGTGTGAATCAGATTTTATCAAAGTAATGCACAAAGACACTGCCAAAGAAATGTGGGATACTCTGGAGAACATTCATGAGGGGGAAAAGAAAGTAAATACTGCAAAACTTAAATTTTATAGAGCACAGTTTGAAAACTTAAAAATGAATGATGATGAAGACATTGCTAGTTTCTTCCTAAAATTTGCAGAAATTGTTAACAATATGAAAGCTCTTGGAGGAACCATGCCAGAAAGTATAATTGTGCAAAAGATTCTAAGATATCTTCCATCCGGAGTTTAATCCAAAGGTGTACGCAATAGAAGAAACAAGCTGATTAGGAGACCTTGACAGACAAACCCCACAACACAATCTAACGACCTATGAAGTGAACTCCCTGAAGAGCCAAGTACGAGGAAGCGACCTTCAAAACGAGAGAAAAGAAAGAAGAAGAGGGAGACATATGCTCTTGCTCGGATGAAGAAGAGGCAAGGATTTGTCAAGAAATTGGATAGGAAGCAAGTAAATACGAGTAAACTCCCCTTCAAATCAATGCACTATAGTGCAAATATTAAAATAGGATTATAAATCACATCTCCACTTATATCAATCCATCTAGTGTGAAATATTCCTTCCCTCTCTCCACCCTCCATCCATATCTATATCCCCCTCCATCTCTTCTTTTATGTCTCTCTATCTCGCCCCCCTAAACAGACACACTCTCGCAATCCATATATATCAATCTCTTTGTCAATCCCCTCCTCTCCCCATCTCTCTCTTCTTCCCTCTCTTCACCTTCCATCTATATCTCTATCTTCCCCCTCTCTCCCTCTCTCTCCATCTTCCTTATCACTTACTCACTCTCTCTCTCTCCACCTTTCTCTCTCTATTTCTTTCTTCTTACCTCTCTCCTCCTCCCCCTCCAAGTCCATCTCTCTTTCCCTCCCTCTCTCCACTCTCTCACATCATCTCTCTTCCTTCCTCTCTTTCCCTTTCTCTCCCATCTCTCTCTCCCTCTCTCTCTCTCTCTTCACCCACCAACTATGTTACTATATCCCTCCCTCTCTCCCTATATCTCCTTATCCCCCCTTATCTCCATCTCTCCTTATTTGTCTCTCTATCTCAGCCCCAAACATACACGCTCTCTCTCTGTCTCTCCCTTGTCACTCCTTCTCTCTCTCCACTTCTCACTCTCTATATTTCTTATTTCCTACATCTCTCCCCCTCCAACTCCATCTCTCTTATCTATCCCTCTCTCCTCCTCTCTCTCTCTCTCTCTCTCCTCTAAATCCTTCTCTCTTCCCCGATCTCTCTCTCTCCAATACTCTCCCTTCCCCCATCACTCTCCTCCTCTCTCTCATTCTTCCTCTCTCTCCCTTTCTCTCCCACCTCTCTCTCTCTCTCTTTTCCCTCCAATCCTCTCTCTTCCCCCATATCTCTCTCTCTCTCTCTCTAATCCTCTCTCTTCCCCCATCCCTTTCTTTCTCTCTCTCTTTCCACCTCTCTCTCTCTCCAACTACATTACTATATCCCTCCCTCTCTCCTTCTCACTTCTTCTCTCCCCCTTCTTTCCATACATCTTACTTTGTCTCTTTATCTCACCCCTAAACATACACACTCTCTCTCCATCTCTCCCTTATCACTCTCTCTCTCTATTTCTTCTTAGTTATGTAAACTAATGAACATAAATATTCATAAATATAAAGCAGATTATGGAGTAAATATGAAAAGGGGTTTTATTTACTTACCATACCTCTAATTTATTTATATTTATATTTATTTACCATACCCCTTTTCTTTACTATGGTATTTGGCCCATAGGCTTGTTATATAATTAGATTTTTATTTATAATCCTATTTGATATATTGTTATTTATTTACCTTACCTCTTTATGCCTCTTTTATATTTATTTATTTACCATACCTCTTTATATCTATTTTATATTTACTTATTTATTTATCATACTTGTTTATACCTCTTTTATATTTATTTATTTACCCATGGTATTTGGCCCATGGTATCAATATTAATTTGTCCCATGGTATTCTTCCCATAGGCTTCATCTAAATAAAACCTCTTTTTAAAGTTTTTTAAATATAAAAAGGTTTATGGAATAAATATAAAAAGAATTTTTATTTATTTACCATACATCTAGTTTATATATTTTTTTATTTATTTACCATAGCTCTAGAGTAAGTATAAATTCATTTTACAAATATTTAATTAAAAGAAATATTAAAAGATTTTGGATTTTGATTGTTTGTGTTGAATTACCTCTTTTCCTTTGATTTAGGAAATGGTATTGACTTTAGTAAAGAGTAAAGATGTTTAAAATTTTACTTAATTTGGTTCTTTATTTCCTTTCCTCAAGTTTTGCACCTGCTAAGTGTCCTCACAAGAAAGTAAGAAATCAGGCTCAAGAGTCAGAGAAAAATAAATCAAAGAACTGGCAGAAAGGAAAGAAGTTCAGCAGAAAATCCTTCTATGCTCAAAAAGACAGTAGTACATCTGAAGATTCAGATGAACTCTCAAGTGAAGATGGAACCTTTGAATTTTTATTGATGGCTATAGAAGATCTTGAAGGTCTCCTACTAGAAGATGGAGAAGAAGAAGGTGAAGTCGACCTTGAGGGGGAGCTAAGAAGTGCTCTGGAAGAGATTGATAGACTCAAACTGAAATGCAGAAAACAAAAGGACATTCTCCTCAAGTATGTACGAGAAGAACAAAATTCAGAAGTCCTGATGCAGCTAAAGATAGAAGAGCTTGAAGAAGCCAAGAAGATAGAAGACATATTACTTAAGCAAATCAAAGAAAAAACTTAGGAACAAGAAAATTTGGAAGAAGAAGTAGTATGTCTCAGGAAGAAACTGGAAAATGCTCAAAGGAAAGTGGTCATAAACTCTTCTCAAACAAGAAGCTCTAGTGAGTTGAATGAAATTCTGGTTGCTCAAAGATCTCCTATGATAAAAGCTGGAATAGGCTATGAAGGAGAATCAAGTAAAAGCAAAGAAAAGGTTGACAAAGAGATTATTTTTGTAAAAGCAAAGAAGAATGATGAAGCAGCTCAAACAATTCCTACAAAAGAAGAAACCTGTAATAAGGAAGACAGAGATCAGGAGAAACCACTAGTAGCTAAGCATGTGATGAATACTAAGATTCCTGAGTATGTCAAATTTGGAAACCATCAAAGGAGAGTCTTCCCTCCTATGAAGAATGCCACCTGTTATGCCTGCCACAAGCTGGGACACATTGCTGCATATTGTCATACAAGGAGGAGTAATTCAAACCTGCAAAAGATGCAAACAGTGAAGAGACTGCCTCAAGCAAACAAATGGAAAAGACAACCTTACATCAGGTATGCAAACAATTTCTATGGTTACTGTTTTTATTGTAAGGAATTTGGCCATAAAATCATTGAGTGTAGAAAGTATGGACAAATATTGATGTTTAACACCTCATGGAGGTTTATGAATCAAAGAAATTGTGTTCATACTCATAACTCTGCAAAAATTATGATCAAATGTTGTGTATGCAATCAAATTGGACATATACCTTCCAAATGTCCTCTAAGAAGATATAGTTCATCACCTCACAAAAGATACCAAAAAAAGGGATGCCTCCAGTGGATAAAGAATGTGAATAAATGTGACTTGGCTCTAACTGCTCAAGACCTGAAAAGCTAGTGGTATTTGGATAGTGGCTGCTCAAAACACATGACTGGAGACAGAAGCAATTTTATAACTCTTGATGAAAAGAAATCTGGCAATGTTACTTTTGGCAATGATAAATCAAGTAAGATCAAGGGAAAAGGCTCAGTCAGCATAGAAAATGGCAGATGAAAGGCCCAAGATGTACTATTTTTAGATGGGCTGAAATCAAATTTACTAAGTGTCAGTCAGATGTGTGACAAAGGCTATGAATTTATTTTTAGAGCACAAGATTGTGAAGTCAGATCAAGCACCACAGGTAAGACTCTGCTCAAAGGTGTTCGAACAGAGAGCAATGTTTACATCGTGAAAGAGAAAGATGAAGCATGCCATCTTAGCAAACTTGAGGAGTCATGGTTATGGCATAGGAGATTGGGACATCTCAGCTTCGATCATATCATCAGACTGAGCAAAAAGAAAGCAATCAGAGACATGCCATAAATAAAAAGGCCTTCTAATACCATATGCAAATCTTGTCAATTGGGTAAACAGACCCGTACATCATTTAAGGCCAAAGATGAGTTATCAACAAGAAGACCTCTACAACTTGTGCACATGGACCTGTGTAGACCTGCAAGAACTAAAACGCCAAGTGGAGAATCATACTTCATGCTGATAATAGATGATTTCTCCAGAATGACATGGGTTGCATTTCTCAAGAATAAATCGGAAGCTCTGGAAAAATTCAAAATATTCAAAGCTTTAGCAGAAAACCAGACAGGATGCAAACTGAAATGCATCAGATCAGACAGAGGAGGTGAATTCACAGATTATGACTTTGCTGACCTATGCAATGAACATGGCATAAAACAACAATTTACTATTGCAGGGACACCTCATCAGAATGGAGTAGCAGAAAGACAAAACAGACTGTTCAACAAATTGCCAGAGCCATGATTCTAGAGAATAATATTGCTCAAACCTTCTGGGCAGAAGCAGTGCACATAGCAGTACATATCCTTAATAAAGCTCACTTAAGGCCAAGCAGTGACAAGACTCCCTACGAACTGTGGCATGGAAAGCCAACTTCAATCAAACATTTCAGAATCTTTGGTAGCAAGTGTTACATAAAGAATAATGATGAAAATCTTGGAAAATTTGATGCAAGAGTAGATGAAGGAATATTTCTAGGATATGCAGCCAAAAGCAAAGGGTACAGGTGCTACAACAAGACTCTTCGAAAAATAGTAGAAAGCATTGATGTGAGATTTGATGAAGAACTTCCAAACAATACAAGGGATACAAACTGCTGCAGTCCATCAGACAACCATGAAGAAGAAAACCAAGATAATGAGGAAACAAGCAAGACAACAGAAGATACAGAGCTGAGTTCTAAAGCTCCCTCAAGATATACTTAGAAGAACCATCCTGAAGATCAGATCATTGGAGACAAGAGAGTAGGGGTCCAAACAAGAAGGCAGCTAACAGAACAAACTGAAGAGGTATACATAGCCATGTTGTCACAAATAGAGCCAAAGAAATTCGAAGAAGCCAGCAAGGACAAGTCTTGGGTAAAGGCAATGAATGAAGAATTGGACCAAATTGAGAAGAACAATACCTGGGAACTAGTTCCTAAACCAATTGAGAAAAATATCATTGGTTCAAAATGGGTATTCAAAAACAAAATGAATGAGCAAGGACAAGTAATCAGGAATAAAGCCAGACTGGTCTGCAAAGGATATTCACAAATCGAAGGACTTGATTACGATGAAAAATTTGCCCATGTAGCCAGAATGGAAGCCATCCGAATGTTTCTGGACTTTGCATGCTATCTAAACTTCAAGGTATATCAAATGGATGTAAAATCTGCATTTCTGAATGGAGACTTAGAAGAAGAATTCTACATGGAACAACCAGAAGGCTTCTCATTAACAGACAAAGAAGACTATGTATGCAGACTGAAAAAGGCTCTTTATGGACTGAAACAGGCTCCTCGAGCTTGGTACTCAAGACTGGATAAATATTTGCAAAAACAAGGCTTTAAGAGAGGTGGAGTAGACGACAATATGTACATAAAAGCCCATGAAAATGAACTCCTGATTGTTGTAGTATATGTTGATGACATTATGTTTGGAAGCAACAGAGAAGAACTAGCAAAAGGGTTTGCTGATGAGATGAAAACAGAGTTTGAGATGTCTATGATTGGAAGGCTCGCCTTTTTATGTAGGACTTCAAATTGACAAAGCAGCAAAAGAACACGGTACATTCATCTCACAGGAAAAATACTAAAAGAAATGTTGAAAAATTCAAAATGGAGAGGCAAACCTGTGTCAACTCCCGCGATCACGGGATGCAAACTGTGTGCTGATGACGGGTCTGCAGATATAGATCAAAAACTCTACAGATCCATGATAGGAAGCCTGCTGTACTTGACAGCATCAAGACCAGACATCATGCTAGCAGTAGGACTAGTGGCTAGATATCAAGAAGCACCTAAACAAAACCATCTTCTGGCAGTCAAAAGAATATTTAGATATCTACAAGGAACAGTACAGTATGGAGATTGGTGTAGGTTGGCGTCATCAGTGGGCCCTGGGGGATTTTGGAGGTGTTTTGAGGAGTTCTTATGAGATCCGATGGCATTCACTTGATATATTCAACCATTCGCACAATTTGCCTTTCGTTCCGTTGCATTTCGACAACTTTCAGAAAATTGAGTTATTAATGGGCCTAACTCAATTAATTACGCCTAAGGTGGTATTTCGGGAGGAATTATTGGTAGAAGAACACCTTACTGTAATAGGTCATTTTAACCAGAACGAGAAGATCTACAGGACGAGATGGCTAGGAGTGATTTTTAGTGACCTGAGCAGGCATGGTGGCCAATTGACCATTTCCCACATTAAGAAGAATATTTTAATTAAGGGAAATGTGCTCAATAATTAAAATAATAATAAATAAGAGCTTCTAGAAGAGTCCATTAGATCTATAAAAAGAGGAGGAAGAGCCATTAGAGATCATCTTGGATTTGGTATTGCTTCTTGTATGTGAGGTTGAGAACCCGGTTCTCTACTCCATTGGTAGCCCCTGGACGGAAACCCTCGGGTGATTTAGAGAGATTGGGCGAGCACCCATCTCCCCTTGGTGAATTCATCCAGAATTCACAGGAGAGCTTAGCAGCGACAGTTTGATTTAGTTTTGGTGGAGGGCTGTGCAACATTGCAGCAAATCCTTGAGGCCAGTGCTATCTCAGCTATTTCACAGTTCAACATGTAAAAGCCTAGTTCATATATATTAATAAAGCTGAGATTATTTTTGGCACTTGTATGTTTGTATTGTATGTATTTTCCTGTTTAATTTTTACATGGCAATCCTCTGTTAGTTGAATGGATATTTTATGAAATTTATTTGGGTTAAGCGATATTTCAGCAAAATTAGTTGTAAAATCCCATTTGGGATATTACACTCACATTGGATGAATATGACCTCTTCACAGATAAAATTGGCCTCCCTTTCTTGTCCTTGGAACACTAGAAAACTCGTGAAATACTCTCTGGAATTCCTTCTCCCAAATCTCTGCTGAAACCTTGCTGTTGGTGTTTCCCTTTTCTTCAACTGCGCCATTGCTGAATCATTACAACTGGGTAAGTCGAATTGCTCAAGTGTTGTATATCTCCAAACCTCGTCGACTTGCTCTTATAATCTCTCGTCGAGCAATCAACGACCATGATTTAATCACAATTGTTGGCTAAGATCATCTTGACTCCATCAAATGAATTTTCCAGATGTCTCTAGAGCAAAATCAATTTTCCTTAATTAATGTGATTTAATTAACCAATTTTCCTCAATTAGACTTAGGGAAATTTTAATAATTGGTCAATTAATCTAATTGAGGTGTTTTCTCGTGAAACCTTTTCCGGGTATCAGAGAAAATGTGTTGCCTAGCCTCATAGACACCATAAAGACTAGAACACCTATCCACTGCTACCAAAAACTAACACCTTACCTCTGTAATATTCCTAATGGAAAATTCACAGTGATAACAAAAACATGCAATTCAATTCAACATAAAAATTTTCAGTAAACACCAATAAGCCAGAAATGCTCCAAACACGCCAAAATGGGCAATTTTTATTATATATATGTTGGAGTACAATGTAAGATAGAAAGAGTGCACCTAGGCTTGCACAAGGAAAGCTACAAGCCTCAAGTGGTTGATTTGTCAGAGCCCAACTGCTGCAGGAGCTTCCCTTTCAGAAATATGCGCTGGCCCTAGTAATTATGCACTACTGTCTATATTGAGACCCCTATTTGACCACTCAAATCTTCCCAGAAAATTCTGCAAAATTAGATTTGAGATCCTTGTCAAAAACCCATAAAAACATAGAAAGGCTTTTCTCTAGTTTTGCCGCTCCAAAATTGACCCCAAATTCCCAACGCCTCTCCACTACTAGTAAATTTCAGTCTGCAGAAATTTTTTTCTTTGCAGCCCTCCAAATTAGTGGAAAATCTCTCGCTTTTAACTCCCACACAACTCGACTCCAAATACCTCTGACCAAGACCACCCACAATAATTCCTTCTCAAATACTATGCAGGCCTGGGCAGTACTGCGTAAGCTTCAACAAAGGAAATTTGTACTGATGAGATGGCTCCTTCTGCTCTTCAAATTCTCTCCTCTCCTCCAGCAAATTCAGTAATGGATTACCCAACAATTATGTAGGTTCCAATTTTCGACACCAACTCCCAAAGACAATGTAGCTCTAATTTTGCGTTCCAACTGAGCTCAGAAATTTCATGGTACCTATGCTATGCCTCTCCCTTCCTCCACAAGACAATGGTGATACCTTCCTAGGGTGCCACTCGTAGTCCACCAAAGAGAAGGGTGAGTTTCCTTCTTGGGAAACTGTAATATCCTGAATGGGATGTTTCAACTAAAAGTGCAGAAAATAATTGAACTCCACATTATGCCGTAAAATTAACATTTATTTAACATAAGATTGCCATGTAAAATAAAACACACAAGTACATGCAAATCCATAACACCATAATGCAGGAAAATAACTCAGCTTTATTATAATCTCACTGGGGTTGCAAGCTGAAATGAAGACAATTGAGATAACTGAAATACAACTGGCCTCAAGAAAATATGCTGCACTACTGCACTACGCTGGCCTCCAAAACTGAACTGCTGCAGTCTATTGATTTCTATAGCATTGGGAAGTGTTCTTAGTCTCATTTTTGGTAGAGAGGCTTGGACAACAGTTATCCAGAGAACCCAGAAATCGTTTTTGGAAATTCCACTCGGATATGACTTTATTAAAATAATTAGTTATTTTTATGACGACCCTAAGTTTAAACTTACAAAAATTAAATAATTAAAAGGTATTAATAGAGCAGAGTGTGAATCTTCTAGAAAACGAAGATCAAGACATCTTTTAATCTGAGCCATTGATTAACGATGTAATCTTGGCCGGTGATTCATCAGCGAGACGACTATAAGAAGAGACTTGAGGGCCATTTGCAAATTAAGTCGGGGACACTCTCAGTAACCGAAGGAAATCGATTCTGAAGCAAGAGATTTCGATTTCAGTGGGTGATATTGTAGAGGCAGGGTTGCAGAAGCAGAAGGAGTAGGAAGGAGTCAGTTATCGGGAAGCAGAAGTAAGGAGGATGAAGGGAAGGGTGAGCTGATTAGCAGCAAGACCCCCTCCACGCAGAATCACGTAGTTCAGGGAGAGACTGCGCAGAGCTCTCATGCTGGATGACGCAGAGGGTGAAGGAGGTCACCTCGAGTGTTTGAAATTTGTTTGGAGGTTCCAGAAAATTCAGCCAGGTGTTTGCTAATTTTCTCTGCTCATCAGACTCTTGTAAATGTACTTTCCATTTATGAAGATAAATACAAAACCCTCATCTGCTGCACCGGTTTTCCCACATTGAGTTTTTCCGGGGACAGTTGTCCAAAACTAACTGTGTTCATATGGTTGTTTCTATTGTGCTACTTGTGTAATTTATCTTTCTGTTCTTATTCTCTTGATGATAGTAAAGATCTGCAAATGAGTTTATTTTAGAATTTACTGAAGCATTTGTAAATAACTTATCTCATAAGTAGGAGAAATAAACCAAGTATTGCAGAAATATTTTCCTTCTTGAAAATTTTACATGGTATCAGAGCTAAGGGCTAAAGACAGAAACGGAGGATGTGCCATGGACCAAAGATCCATCACTCGGAAGGGTTCATGCAGTCAAAAGGACTCACATAGTCCTCCAGAGCACACAGAAATGCAGAGGGAACACGACATGAAAGTGCTGGCATCCAGACTAGAGGAGGATCTTGCTTGTGTGTCAAGCACAACTCCTCCAGGTGTTTGATATATTGACAGTGGAGCATCTGCTCATATGAAGAGGGTTTTAGAATATTTTTCGACCTACCAAGAAGAACATATGAATTTCTAGACTATGGGAAACAAGGCAAAATGTACCCCCATTGGCAGAGGTACCATAACATTTCAGACCGAAGATGGCAACAAGATTCGAGCCACAAATGTTCTGCATGTACCAGGGTTGGGGATGAATTTACTCTCAGTGTCTCAACTTTAGAGCAAGGGCTATGACGTATACTTTATTAGAGATAAAGTGTATGTCAAGCACCCTAGCTGGAGCAAAAAGGCACAAATCAGAGTAAGGAGTCACAAGCTATATAAGCTCCAGCTTGGATCTCCGGTGGCCCTGATTGGCAGTACAGACAACAGAGATCTGAATGAATTATGGCACAAAAGTCACAAGCTATATAAGCTCTAGCTTGGATCTCCGGTGGCCCTGATTGGCAGTACAAACAACAGAGATCTGAATGAATTATGGCACAAAAGGATGGGGCATCTACATCATGGAGCCTTGGGGATTGTCAAAAATACTGTCATATGGGCTCCTGAACTCAGCACGAAGAAAGACGAAGTTTGCAGGGGATGCGTACTAGGGAAGTACGCTAAGGCAACGGTTCTAAGAAGCAACAACAGAACCAAAGGTGTATTAGAGTTAATACACTGACATTTGCGGTCCAATGTCCACAACTGCCCTCAGTGGTGCAAAGTATTTTGCCACCTTCATTGATGATCATTCCAGAAAAACTTGGATCTATTTTTTGAAAACCAAAGATGAAGTCTTTAATCGATTCAAAGATTTCAAAGCATTGGTGGAGAACTCTACAGGAAAGAAGATCAAGAAGTTGCAGTCAAATAATGGTGGAGAATATATCGATAAAGACTTCACAAATTTCTGTGCAAGGGAAGGCATCAAGAGAGAATGGACAACTCCATACAATCCAGAACAAAATGGAGTTGCATAACGAAAGAATTAGACCATAATAGAAGCTACAAGGGCAATGTTGTACGGCCAAGATATGCCCAAATTCTTATGGGCAGAGGCCTGCAATACAACAATATATATTCAGAACAGAGTGCCCAATAGGGCCTTGGGGAAGCTAACTCCCGAGAGTGTGTTCACAGGCAACAAGCAAGAAGTGAGCCACATCAGGATATTCGACAGCATGGTGTACTGCCACGTTCCAGATGAAAAGAGAAAGAAGTTGGATCAAACTGCAGAAAAGGGTTTCTTGATGGTCTATAGTGAGAATGCGAAGGCATATCGCATTTATATTCCAAAGAGTAGGAAAATCGTGGTAAGAAGGGATGTAAAATTCCTGAAGGAGAGAGCCTTCAGGAAATCTCAAGAAATGGCCACAGACACGCAAATTGAGGAGGATCCACTAGTAAAGCCCCAACGACCTATAGACGATAGGTCAAGTGCCTCTCCAAGGCACAATGATTCTTAGGAGAGCTCCTCTGAAGAAGAACAGGAAGGAGAGCAGGCAAGACCACCCACCACTGATGGGAGACTGAGCAGAGAACTTGAACAAATTCTTAAGGATGTTGAAGAGTTTGTTGGAGCCGTTAGAGAAGGAAAGAGAATAAGGAAGCAACCAGACATATATCAGGCACAAGTAGCTCAGGTTGGTGAACCGTCCACCTTTTGGGAAGCAGCTCAGCATCAAGTATGGGTGGATGCCATGGTGGAGGAGTATAGCTCCATCATGACAAATGATGTCTGGGAAGTAGTCCCTAGACAATAGGACAGATCAGTTGTAGGATCCAGGTGGATCTACAAGATCAAATATGTTGCAGATGGCAGCATAGAGAAATTTAAGGCAAGATTTGTAGCTAAGGGGTATGCACAGATGGAAGGCATTGATTATGAGGAAACCTTTGCCCCAGTAGATAGCTACACTTCAATCAGATGCGTCATCTCTCTGGCTACACAGATGGGATGGGAGATTCACCGGATGGATGTTAAGACAACGTTCTTGAACGGGGTGATAGAGGAGGAAGTGTACATAGAACAACCAGAGGGGTTCTAGACAGATGAGTTGAATACTCATGTTTGCAGGGTTAAGAAAGCCTTGTATGGTTTAAAACAAGCCCCCAGGGCATGGTATGGACGAATTGGTAGCTACTTGCAAAAGATGGGGTTCGTCAAGTGTGACGCAGACCCCAACCTCTACTACTTGAGAGTAGGAGATGAGTCGCTTATTCTTGTATTTTATGTGGAAGATTTGTTTTTGACGGGACCATCCAAGCTCATCAACGACTGTAAGGAGAATCTGGCGACAGAATTCGACATGAAGGACCTGTAGCAAATGCACTATTTTCTTGGATTAGAAGTCTGGCAGCAGAAAGGGGAAATCTTCCTAGGGCAAGGAAGATACACGATAGAAATCTTGAAGAGATTTCAGATGGAAGACTATAGACCCAGGGCCATGCCAATGATTACTAACTGGAAGAAGATAGACACATCAAAGGATGATGAGGCTGATCCCACCTTGTACAGACAACTCATCGGATCTTTGATGTATCTGGTCAATACTAGACGAGACATTTGTTATGCAGTGAATACCCTCAATCAGTTCATGGTGGAACCAAGGAGGGCTCACTGGGCAGCAACCAAACATGTTCTCAGATACCTGAGAGAGAAAGTCGAGTATGGGTTGAAGTACACCAAGGGCAATGAGATCCAGTTGAGTGGGTTCACAGATGCAGATTGTGCTAGAAGCACAGTGGATCGGAAAAGTACTAGTGGGTATTGTTTCAATCTCGGATCAGGAATGACCTCCTGGTGCAGCAAGAAGCAAAAGTCCAAAGCACTGAGCTCAACCGAGGCAGAGTACATGGCAGTGAGCACAACTTCATGCAAGGCCATATGGCTATGCAAGTTACTCTTGAACCTGCTCAAGAAGCGGATGGAACCGACCAGGATTATGTATGATAATCAGATTTGCATTAAGTTCTCTGAAAATCCTGTGTTTCATGACCGGTCGAAACACATTGACATTCGGTGCCACTTCATCAGGGACTATGTCCAGAGAGGAGAAGTACAGCTGCGATACACTCCTACAGGAGAACAGGTGGCAGGTATCCTCACAAAGGCTCTAAGTAAGATCAAATTCGCTTACTTCAGAGAGAAGATGAGGATGGTCCAGAACCCTTTCCATTAGAGGAAAAGGGTGGTCTTCAAAAGAAGAGGGAGCTGCAGTACAGATGCTGCAGTGGCTGAGGCAGTGTCACGAGGCAACAATACAGGAAGTAACAGTGCAAAGATGAGGGGCAACAGCCAGGACAACATCAGCGCAACAGATATTATAGAGTCAGAGCAGTGTAGTGGTGTCTTGCTTAAACACTTTCCTCGCTAAGAGGGAGTGTTGATTTCTATAGCATTGGGAAGTGTTCTAAGTCTCACTTTTGGTAGAGAGGCTTGGACAATAGTTATCCAGAGAACCCAGAATCATTATTGGAAATTCTGCTCGGATACGACTTTATTAAAATAATTAATTATTTTAATGTAGACCCTAAGTTTAAACTTAGGGAAATTAAATAATTAAAGGTTATTAATAGAGCAGAGTGTGAATCTTCTAGAAAATGAAGATCAAGTCATCTTTTAATTTGAGCCATATATTGACGATATAATCTTGGTTGTTGATTCATCAGCGAGAAGACTATAAGAAGAGACTTGAGGGCCATTTGGAAATTAAGTCGGGGATACTCTTAGTACCCGAAGTAAATCGATTCTGATGCAAGAGAATTCGATTTCATTGGGTGAGATTGTAGAGACAGGGTTGCAGAACCAGAAGGAGGGAGGAGTCAGATATTGGGAAGCAGAAGTCAAGAGGATGAACGGAAGGGTGAGCTGATCAGTAGCAAGACCACCTCCATGCAGAATCACGCAGTTCAGGGAGAGACTGTGCAGAGCTCTCACGCTGGATGACACAGAGGGTGAAGGAGGTCACCCCGAGTGTCTGAAATTTGTCTAGAAGTTCCAGAAAATTCAGCCAGGTGTTTGCTAATTTTCTTAGCTCATCAGACTCTTGTAAATGTACTTTCCATTTCTGAAGATAAATACAGAACCTTCATTTGCTGCACCGGGTTTCCCACATTGGGTTTTTCTGGGGACAGTTGTCCAAAAATAACTGTGTTCATATGGTTGTTTCTATTGTGCTACTTGTGTAGTTTATCTTTCTGTTCTTATGCTCATGATGATAGTAAAGATCTGCAAATGTGTTTATTTCAGAATTTACTAAAGCATCTGTAAATAACTTATCTCATAAGTAGGAGAAATAAACCAAGTATTGCATAAATATTCTCCTTCTTGGAAATTTTACACTCTCTCCCTCCGGCAATAGCTATCACTGAATCCACTGAAGCACCTGTTGAAGATCTGAATGATTCTCACTCCAATATCTTTGAAGCTCTGCGAAACTTCTGAATGAAGTCTCCTCAAAGAGGATTGGGTTTCCGTGCAACACTCGACAAATCACTCGAGGTTTTCCGTCCTGAGCCTACGGCTGAAGTAGAGAACCACATTCTCAAACCTCTCATACACAAGAAAATGATCTACTCCAAAGATATCCCTCAATGGCCTCCTCCCTTTCTTTTATAGATCTCTTGGATCCTTCTAGAGCCTTATTTTATTATTATTTTATTTATGGAGCACTTTTCCCTCTTATTAAAATATTCCTTTTTATTGCTGAAAAGAGTAAATCGGCTACCTTGTCTCCTCTGGTAACTTAAACTCTTATCCAACCGTCCAATCATGTAGGTATCCTCGTCCCGGTTCCAATGAGCTATTACACTAAGGTGTTCTATCATGCATTCCTCCCGGAATGCCACCTTGAGCATAATTAACTGAGTTAAGCCCAAAAATAACTCACTTTTCCGAAAGTTGTCAGAATGCACCAGAACGATAGGCAAGTTGCTCGAATGATGGAATACATCAAGCGAATGCCACCCGACCACATAGAAACTCCTCAAAACTCCTCCAAAAAGCCCTTGGGCCCGCTGGTAATACCAACCTGTACCTGTGATCTGTCTGCTCCTAACTCTGGAAGTCCATCCTAACCCTGTCATAGGTGACACCAAAAAAGGGTATATTACAGACCTTCCGCCCAAGATTGCTTGCCCTTAAGAAATCCAAATATGTGGGGGGCCCGATGCAACTGAGACCCAATGCCCGGATCCCATACAAACCCCTGGGTGCTGCTATGCACCTATGTCAAGCCACTCGGAATAGACCCCTCAATTTCGGGTTCCCAAACTGATCTCTCATAGTACTTGTCATCGAAAATCCTCCCAGATCCCAACGCCACCATGTTCAATCATCGCCCAAGTCCCATGGCTTTGATTGCACACTGTCTCTGGCTATAACTGATGCTCCATGAAGTGAAGTCCACCAACAAGCATCAATGCTCCCTGGCTCCTACTGTGCTGTACCTCTAACTGTATAAGCTGCCCCACCAACTGCGTACCAACTCATCACCTCTCTCCAATCCATCTTGACTCAATCCAATGCTAATCTTGCTCTCCTGGAATCGGGATGGAATGCTGAAGAAATGACAACCTGTGCCCCACTGCC
Source organism: Pinus albicaulis (assembly GCA_034641835.2). Taxonomy (NCBI): domain Eukaryota; kingdom Viridiplantae; phylum Streptophyta; class Pinopsida; order Pinales; family Pinaceae; genus Pinus; species Pinus albicaulis. Next base: position 1,209,395,748 of record CM076577.1, read on the forward strand.
AGCTGGAATTTGTAGCATCTTCCATGTCTAAGGGCCCCTGCTCCGTTGTGCTCCCTACGAAGAAGATTGTACCATCAAGAGGGTACCAACTCATGATCTCTCGCCAATCTATCTTGGAAGAAGAATCCAATGTAGTGACAACTGTATATGGAACATACCTAGAGTGTTGTCGCCAGTCTGTAATCAACTCATGCTGCTTTGTCCCATCTACCAACGATTTCTGCTTGCAGAATAAGGTTCCTCCCTCTATAATGAGCCAAAGTGGGCAAGATATGCTGCAAGTCCCATCGATGTACTCCTGGAGAGTGCTACTCCCTGAAAGTACTGTAGCTCTGTTGACTGCACCTCATCAATGTGTCAACCCAAAGATGGATGCTCCAACATCTCTAACAGTGCCTCCCTCTCCTGATCAGGAATGTCATGCTCATGTTGTCTACCAGCTCCCTGCAGAACTATCCCATCTACCTCCAACATCTCCAGAGTATATGGATCTACAACTGTTGTCACCGTACTCGATGTCCGTGCATCTGACTACTCCTCCTCAATGGCTGACCCCAAGGTTAGCCGCATATCCATCGTTAACTCAATGTGAGCCTCCATCCGGCTCTCCCCCAAAGGACTATCATGCATGATGTGCATAGTACCCACCTCTGCCGACTCTTGCTCCATCCTATGTTGATCTGGCTGAATCGTCAGAAGTGACTCATCACCCTGAGTATCTCTCGTAGTGTCACTTGGGTGCACACCCTGCACACTGGAATACAACTCTGGCCCACTGTCAACATCTTCGCATGACTGCTCTCGCTTCCCAGAAGCATCCTCATCTAATCCCGTGGACTCATCTGAAGAAGAGCCCTCGTCCTGGCATACAAAAGGAATGCCCTTCTGTTTTGCCTCCGCCACATCGTCTGCATCACTCAAGCATGAGTGATCAGACCCCCAAGGTTGTTTGCAGATGAAGCAAAGTCCCTTCCTCCTCAGCTCATTTTTGTTGCCTGATCCACCAAATTGGAGCTACTCTTCCCTGGTTAAATGTCTCCTGAATAGCCTAATGTTTTGCTCAACCAACCCTTGGGCTACCTCATAAGTAGTAGGTGAGACCAACTGCTCTCTCCTCCAAACGCTCAACAACCTAGTCTGCAACCCCCAGCAAATGGCCTCATGGTCTCCCTCCCATACACGACAACAGGATGGACTGTATGTGTGCTATGACTGTGTCAGGAAGATGTCTCCTAATGCTGAAGAAGCATTGGAATATCTGCAGAATCAATCCATCGCACTCAAGGTCAAACATGACCTCATAAGTCCGGGTCATGGCATGACTCGTAAAACCTTAAGCTTCCTCCCAATTGTAGAGCTTGCACAGTGGTCCAAATCCTGAAAAGTTCCTACTATCAATCTGAAAATTCTCTTCATAACATCATCATTGTAGGGAGGAAAGAGTGCTACTGTCCTCAAAATATCACTGAAACAAGAGGCAGCTATAAGCTTAACTCTCTCACTTGGATGTTCCAAGAATCTAGCTTATACCAATGCAAGCATAGATGGCTCCAAAGCCCAATTTAAACTCTAATCAGATTTCTCTACCTTTGAAAGACAACATTCCAGTCGCTCCAACATGGGAAAGTCATTTTCTGATCTTCCACTTTTAAGTCCATCTCAAGTGCGTAAAGCCAATTTCCCACTTCTCTTTCCTTCTGTAAATTCCTTGGTTGCTTCTGTTGTAGCATATTATGGACCTCTCTAGAGAAAGGTCTGCTATACTGTCTTGTTTTTGGCTGGTCAAAAGAAACATGGTGGTTCAAGGAACCAATCTTTGTACTGCTGGGCTGATTTAAATGTTTTAATTCGTTCACGAGTTCTATGAACCTGTTCATAGTTTTGCCCAATGATGACCACTGAAATTTGTCTGAGATTTTAGGTGTTTTTTAGGGAAGACTTTTGTCAAACAGTTCATGCATACACTGCTGTAGCTGTTGTTTTTATTTTTGGACCAAGAGAACATACAATGCTAGCAAAAGGGTGTCCATATATGCATTTTAGAGTGACTATTCAACATTTATACAAGGCAATAGTGGTAAATAGAACTGACATTATTCACTGATATATATTATGATTTCCGGAAACTCATGAGAGAGACTACAACCATGTCAAATAATAAAATAATTGTATTAGCAACCATAACCTGATTGGAGATCTCTACATAGCTAGAGGGGTCGATATGAGCCTCGAACTTGGCTATCCAGCCAGCTATAAACTTGTGCTTGGTGTGTAGCTTAGCAAAACAGTTTGTTGAATGACAATCTTCTTCAAGATGAGAGCAACAATAATATATATATATATATATATATATATATATATATATATATATATATATATATATATTCTCTCCCCAAATGCACAAATATGCCCAAAAAACTACACTCATGAATAACAACTCATTTTCTAATAGAAACCAGTCCAACAATGAGAATTTTTGGTCCTTGAGGCCACTAAAGGCTCTGCATAGTAGTTACTTCATTGGACAAAGATTAGAGGGACTCGCACAACCCGTAATAAGCATATTTTGTCCTGATTTGTGTATCCACCAACAAGGGAAAAAATCTAGCTTCGAACTCGGCCCACAGGAATTCGTTGACCAAGCACAAATGATTCGGCCCTCCAACTACAAATACGGCCCTTCCACGCATCCACACAAATGATTCGGCTCTCCAAATACAAATACGATCCTTCCATGCATCCACACAGTTACAGTCTCAGCAAATAGCATCGGGAACTGTTCTAAGTCTCATTTTTGGTAGAGAGGCTTGGACAACAATTATCCAGAGAACCAAGAAATCGTTTGTGGAAATTCCACTCGGATATGACTTTATTAAAATAATTAACTATTTTAATGCAGGCCCTAAGTTTAAACTTAGAGAAATTAAATAATTAAAGGGTATTAATAGAGCAGAGTGTGAATCTTCTAGAAAACAAAGATCAAGTCATCTTTTAATCTTAGCCATTGATTAACAATATAATCTTAGCCGTTGATTCATCAACGAGAAGACTATAAGAAGAGACTCGAGGGCCATTTGGAAATCAAGCCGGGGACATTCTCAGTACCCAAAGGAAATCGATTATGAAGCAAGAGAATTCGATTTCAATGGGTGAGATTGTAGAGGCAAGGTTGCAGAAGCAGAAGGAGGGAGGAGTCAGTTATCGAGAAGCAGAAGCCAAGCAGAAGCCAAGAGGATGAAGGGAAGGGTGAGCTCATCAACAACAAGATCCCCTCCATGCAAAATCACGTAGTCCAGGGAGAGACTGCGCAGAGCTCTCACGCTGGATGACACAAAGGGTGAAGGAGGTCACCCCGAGGGTCTGAAATTTGTCTGGAGGTTCCAGAAAATTCAGCCAGGTGTTTGCTAATTTTTCTCTGCTCATCAAACTCTTGTAAATGTACTTTCCATTTTTGAATATAAATACAAAACCCTCATGTGCTGCACCGGTTTTCCCACATTGTGTTTTTCTGGGGACAATTGTCCAAAAATAACTGTGTTCATATGGTTGTTTCTATTGTGCTACTTGTGTAATTTATCTCTCTGTTCTTATGCTCTTGATGATAGTGAAGATCCGCAAATGTGTTTATTTCAGAATTTATTGAAGCGTCTGTAAATAACTTATCTCTTAAGTAGGAGAAATAAATCAAGTATTGCAGAAATATTTTCCTTCTTGAAAATTTCACAAGCAGCAGGGTAGTACTTCAGAGGAGATCAACATTTATGCTGGGGAGAAGAGTTGATTCAGTGCTAAAAGTTGGAGAGAGAGTCTGGAGGCCAAAAGGGTCCATCTTCCAGACAACAAATAATCAGATATCGAGAGGGAAAGTTGTTCCAAGCTGTGGGGATGCAGTACTGCGTAGGCTGACGTAGTGACTGTGCAGAGGCAACATAGAGCAACTGATCTTGAACCAAGGTCAGTGTTAGATCGCAAGTGGGAGTGTTTTTTTTCTCACTACACTCTTTGTCAGTTATTTCTCTGTATGGTTTGCTAGATTTAAGCAATCATAGATCTGTACTCAGATTACTACTGCATAATAATCAAACCCCCTGATACTGCACCGGTTTTCCCGAGTTGGGTTTTTCCGGGGACTTAGTCCAAAAATAACAATGTTATTTGTGTGCGTGTGTGCATCTATCTTTCCAACGTTCATTTCCTTTCGCATTATTTTATTTGTGAAGGTTGCAGTGTATTGGTTTTGATATTTACTGTAGAACACGGTAAATAATTTGTTCATTTATTTAACAAATAGAAGAAACTAAATCAATTGCTGCAGTATGATTTGGGGTTTCCGAATTTTCACACTATTCATCATTATGACACTTATCGACCTCATCAAGTGTCTTGGAGGGCCCTACGACATGCATAGATTATTATTTGACCTCTTGAGAGGCTTATTGTTCTATTTGTGAGCTACTTTGGTGGGCTTGTCTGTTTTGAAACTAGTTCCAAAAATAGAAGAAAAGAGAGATCAACGCCTTAGAAAAAAGCCACTTCGAGGGGGCAACCTCCTTTACATTACATAAATGAACAATTCTTGGATGATACAAATGACAAAACCTCCTTTCTGTATATAGGAGTCCATGGGGCCACAATGTAATCCTAGTGGTGCCACAATGTAATCCTAGCCGACCTAACAATAATAATTTAAGGGCACAATAATAACAATATGGGGGTTACAGGGTAACAACAATAACAATAAGGGGGTTACACTAACAACAATAAGGGACTATACTAGTAATATAATCCTAGCCGACCTAACAATAATAATGTAAGGGCACAATAATAACAATATGGGGGTTACAGGGGTACAACAATAAGAATAAGGGGGCTACACTAACAATAGTAAGGGACTACACTAGTAATATAGGGACCTAACATGACCCTCTCCTTCAAAAAAGTGTTGTCCTCAATTCTTGAGTAGCTCCGGATGATTTTGTATAAAATTCTCATCCTCCCATGTAGAATCTTTAATGGGTAAGTTCTTCCACTTGATGTGATATTCTGAAATTGATCGATTTCGTAGATGTTGAGCTCTTGTTTCTGTGACTGCTTCAGGTTCCAATATGATTTTTCCTTCCTCATCAAGTTCTGCCAATATTGTTTGAACTGGAATTTTGTCACCTATAACCTTATTTAAGCATGAAACATGGAAATTTGGATGCACTCGAGAAGAAGCAAGAAGCTCCAATTTGTATGCCATAATACCAATCTTTTGCAACACCTTGTAAGGACCATAGTACTTTGGGGATAATTTCTTATCCTTCTTAGCTTGCTTGAGGGACATTTGGTTGTATGGTTGTAGCCGTGAAATACCCAGTCTCCTACATCAAAACTTCTCTCGCTGCGATGTTGATCTGCCTGTTGTTTCATTCGATTTTGCGCCAAATTTTGGTAATCCTTTAAGAGTTGGAGAACTTGTTGTTGATGCTCGATGTCATCTTCCACTGCTTGAACACTAGAATTTCCTCTTAAAGATGATGTGATGGATGGTGGATGATATCCATAAAGTGCCTTAAATGGGGTCATTTTTGCTACAGTATGGAAGGAAGTGTTATAACACCATTCAGCCAGAGGTAACCACTTGACCCATTGTGTTTGTTTATCACCTTTCAGCCAGAGGTAACCACTTGACCCATTGTGTTTGTTTATCAGATACAAAACACCGAAGATATCCTTCCAAACATTTGGTCACTATCTCAGTTTGACCATCGGATTGAGGATGATAAGATGAGCTATGAGCTAGTTGAGTACCCAAACAAGAAAATAATTCCGTCCAAAAATTTCTAGTAAAAATGGAATTTCTGTCGCTTACAATAATCTTTGGGTTTCCATGTAGCTTTTGAATTTTTCCATAAATGTATTTGCAACTGTACTTGTTTAAATGGATAAGATAATGCACAAAGGTGTGCATGCTTTGTAAGTCTATCAACTACCACCATGATGACACTCTTTCCTTCGGACTTAGGTAAACCTGTGATAAAATCCATTGAAATCTCCTCCCACAGTTGACTTGGAATGTATAAAGGCTGTAGAAGACCCGGGGTGTTAATTGTCTCAACTTTATTTTGCTGGCAAACCAAACATTCTGTCACAAAATTTTGAATATCATATTTAAGGCCATCCCAAAAAAAAAAAAATTCACCCTTTGGTAATTTTTTAAAAATCCTGAGTGTCCTCATAAAGGAGACGTGTGCAATTCCAAAATAATATTTTGTTTTAGTAGGGTATTCTTACAAATATATAAGCGATCTTTGTACCATAAGGAATCATTTTTCCAACTAAATGTATTAGATGTAATAGGATCTTTCTCCAACTTTTGAATCAGTGTCCACACTTCTTCGTCCTCCTTCCATTCATCCCTTGCTTCTGTTATCCAATCTAGTTGGATAATAGAAATGGCACAAAGAAATGCTTCTACCTCTTCATCCTTTCTTGAGAGTGCAACTGCAACAGCATTTAGCTTCCCTTTTTTGTAGATGATTTCAAAGTCATAACCCGACATCTTTGTGACCCATTTTTGCTGCTCTTCTGAAGATAGTCTTTGTTCCAAAAAATGTTTAAGGCTGTCATGATCTTGTTGCAACTTTTGAATGAGTGTCCGCACTTCTTCGTCCTCCTTCCATTCATCCCTTGCTTCGGTTATCCAATCTGGTTGGATAATAGAAATGGCACAAAGAAATGCTTCTACCTCTTCATCCTTTCTTGAGAGTGCATCTGCAACAGCATTTAGCTTCCATTTTTTGTAGATGATTTCAAAGTCATAACCCAACATCTTTGTGACCCATTTTTGCTGCTTTTCTGAAGATAGTCTTTGTTCCAAAAAGTGTTTAAGACTATCATGATCAGTTTTTACCTTGAAGTGTCTTCCCATTAGGCAAGGTCGCTATTTCTTTAGTGCATGTAGTATTGCCAACATTTCATTCTCATAAATAGCTTTCTGTAAATACTTTCCTTTGATTGGACGACTTACAAAAGCAATGGGTCTTCCTTCTTGCATTAAAACAACACCAATTCCATTTCCCGAGGCATCATATTCCACAATAAAGGTTTTTGTGAAGTTTGGCGTAGCTAAGACCGGTGCTAGGCACATTGCCTCTTTAAGATGTTCAAAGGCCTTAGTTGCGTTAGGAGTCCATGAAAATTCATCTTTCGTCAATAATGTTGTTAGAGGTGCTGCTATTCTCCCATAATTCTTAACAAACTTGCAATAATACCTTGTTAACCTAAGAAATCCTCGCAACTGCTTTATGGTTGTGGGGACTTTCCATTCTTTAATGGCTTTAATTTTGTTAGGGTCTACCTTAACACCCTCGCGAGATACAATATGACCCAGATATTCCACTCTTGTACTTCAAAGAAACATTTGGAGGTTTTTGCAGATAATTGTTTCTCCTCCAATAGTTTGAGCACCCTGTCAACATGTTGAACATGATCCTTCCGAGACCTGTTGTAGATTATTATATCATTAAAAAATACTAACACAAGTTTTCTAAGGAAGGGTTTGAAAATGGAATTCATCAACCCTTGAAATATAGAAGGTGCATTGGTAAGGCCAAAAGGTGTTGATTTATGGTAGCATTGGATGTGCTTTAGCCTTGTAAATTTGTATATAGGCTAAGAGACATGTATTCCATAAAACCTAGAAATGGTTTTGGAAAATTCCACTTAGAGATGGTTTAATTAAATTAATTAATCGTTTTTTAATGTTTTCCTAAGTCTAAGCTTAGGGAAACTGATTAATTAAAGGGTGTTAATTAAATCAAATGTGAATCTTCTAGATAAAGTCATTGATCACCTCCAAGTTAATCTTAGCCCTTGATTATGTTTTAATTTTGGCCGTTGATGGGTCAACAGAAGAATATAAGGAGGGTGAGGGGCCTATGGAAAACACAATTGACAATTGAGCCATTGAGCATTTTCGAATTTGTGTGAGGATACACAGCTTTTGATCAAGAATCAAATCACTAGGGCAGGGTTTGCTAAGTGATTGTGATTCAATGATTAGATCTAGAGAGGGGCAGAAGTAGAGATTGGTCAGGAGGACCAAGAGTGCATATCAGAGAGAGGTAGAGGTGACGCAAAAAGAGACTGTGCAATTTTCTGAAGAAGTGACGCAGACCTTGCAGGAAATCACGCAGAAACAACGCAATGTCTCTTGGAGTCAGTCCAGAGATAGCTAGAGGCTGGTGTTTCAGAGCTAGGAGGGCCAAAACCCAGCTCTAGATTAGCTAGATTAGTTGCAGAGCAAGGTGACGCAGTTCCTCTAGCTTGCCCACGCAGGCTTACACAGTTCCAGTGTAGGCACTCACACAGAGGCAGAGAGGGGCTTCACCAGCGTTGTTCAGATTAGCCGGGGATTTGCAGTGTGAGGTATATCTCACAATTACATTTGTTGTCTAGATTTCTCTGAAGGGTTTGACGGATGTTGGCACCCTAGTTGTACTTAAGATTCTGCTGCTTAATAATACAAACCCTCAGATATGTTGCACTGGTTTTCTCGAGTTGGGTTTTTCTGGGGACTTAGTCCAAAAATAATTGTGTCAAATGTGGTTGTTTTTCATTGCATTTTGTTAAGTTTGTTTTAGCACTTAGATTTATTCCACAACATTATTTGTGTAGATTGCTTCAGTAATTACTTCGGTGTTTCAATGTAAAGAAATAATTATCAAAATAATAGGAGAAGTAATTCAGATTTGTTGCAGTAGGAATCTAGATATAGGATTTTTCACATGGTATCCGAGCTTAGTTAAACTGAAGTGCAGGAGAAACGAAGAGAACCAGTAGATCAACGATGTAGAGTCTGGGATCTGCGTAAGAAGCAACAGATCCTCCCAGAAATCACGTTGTCCAGGCCAGGGGGGCATTCCAACACAGAAAAGGCGCCCTCTGAGAGACTTGACAGAGGGGTAAGTTTTTTTTTTTTTTTTCAGTTGCAGAAAAGACAACGTTGCAGATCACCGTAGATGAGGGACGCAGTTACTGCATAACAGTAAGAGCTGGTGCATAAGCGTCAGAAAATTTCTGAAAAACACAGTTGGGGATTTCTTGATCTTAGAGAGTTTTCTTACTCAAAGAAACTCAGTTTTTCCCGTGCAGAAGCAGAAGGAGTGACTTACTCCACAAGGAGAGCGTAAGTCAAGCTAAGCAGAGGGTTAGAGAAAGATATCGACAGTTGAGGAGATGGCCAGCAACGGACTGCGTGACCAAGATAGATTGGAGGGTGCCTCCAACTATGTTATCTGGAAATCAAGGATAGAATTTCTCCTTGATGAGCAAGATCTGAAAGCCCTCATAGACAGTGCAGTTGTAGAACCTCATGATGTAGCACACTTGAGGCAATTGAAGAAGAATATGGCTAGAGCAAAGCGATTGATCCTAGATGGAGTGAAGGATCATATCATACCTCATATAGCAGTTAAAGCCACTGCTAGAGAAATGTGGGTAGGGCTGGAAAAGCTATACTGAGGATCTTCCGAGCAAGGGAAGATGTACCTTGAAGAGAAGATGCGTAATACTGGGATGAAGAAGGGAGAGCGTTATGATTCCTTGTCTCGTATTCAGGATACCCGAGATCAGCTATCAGCAGTAGGAGTTGCTCCTAGAGACTTAGACCTAGGAGTTGCTCCTAGAGACTTAGACCTGGTAAGGCTCACTCTGAACTCAGTTTGAAAGGACTAACAGCTGTTTGTCCAAAGTATTTTGTGCAGAGAAAGACTTCCAGGATGGGAAGCGATGTGGGCAACATTACAACAAGAAGAGTTGAGGAGAGACCTCCTCAAAATCCATTTGGAGGATGGCAGTAGTGGGTCAAAAGTCACGAAGGAGGAGGAAGATAACATTGCCCTTGCATCAAAGGGGCAACAGAAGCAGAAGAAGAAAGATCTGTCCAAGATCAAGTGCTTCCGGTGTGGGGAAATGGGACATTATGCCACACAGTGTCCTCTTAAGAAAAAGGATAAATAGGAGAAGGAAGATCCACATGCAGGAGCTGCCAAGATAGAGGCAGAAAGAGATTGTGCTATGTTAGCTCATATTCCGAAAGGAGAGAAATGGGCTGACTTCGAGTTGTAGATCCAGAATCTACAAGGAGGCGGGATCTTTGAGTATTTCTGAACTCTTGGATCACATGTGAGCTACGACAGCCCAAAGACAGTAGCAGGATAGATAGTGGCAGTAGAAGATGAGAAGAAAGTGCAGTGGCTAGTAGTAAGAGGGTGCAACAGCATCAACAGTTGAGCAGCAACAGTGCAGTGCACACTGGTGCAGTGCAGTGCTCACGCAGTGCAGAGCAGCAACAACGCAGTATTTTCAGAGAGCTAGTGCATAAACTAGCATTAGTCAGTCTTATTTCTCAGTTGTAGATTTACTTGTCTAATTTCGGATGTTTTTCTGTTGCAAGTGGCAACAGTGTAGCAGTGCAGCAACAATGGTAATTGAGCAGGAGAAATAGAGGAGCAGCGGTAGCGTAGTGCATAGGTGGTGCTCACGCAGTGCAGCAACATGGTTGCGGAATTCAGAGGGAGTTGCAGTACAGTGGCAGTGGACAACAGCATGCAGAGTCAGCAACAGTATAGATGTAGCATTTTTCTTGTGCAGTGTTGGTGAGTAGCATCAACAGCGCAGCAGCAAATGTTCCAGAAGTCAGAGCAGCACATTGAGTTGTTTTGCTAGAGCACTTTCCTCGCTAAGAGGGAGTGTTGATTTATGGTAGCATCGGATGTGCTCTAGCCTTGTAACTTTGTATATAGGCTAAGACACATGTATTCCATAAAACCCGGAAATGGTTTTGGAAAATTACCCTTAGAGATGGTTTAATTAAATTAATTAATTGTTTTTTAATGTTTCCCTAAGTCTAAACTTAGGGAAACTGATTAATTAAAGGGTATTAATTAAATCAAATGTGAATCTTCTAGATAAATTCATCGATCACCTCCAAGTTAATCTTAGCCCTTGATTATGTTTTAATCTTGGCCGTTGAAGGGTCAACGAAAGAATATAAGGAGGGTGAGGGGCCTATGGAAAACACAATTGACACTTGAGCCATTGAGCATTTTCGAATTTGTGTGAGGAGACACAGAGTTTGATCAAGAATCAAATCACTAGGGTAAGGTTTGCTAAGTGATTGTGATTCAGTGATCAGATTCAGAGAGGGGCAGAAGTAGAGATTGGTCAGGAGGACCAAGAGTGCATTTGAGAGAGAGGCAGAGGTGACACAGGGAGAGACAATGCAGTTTTATGAAGAGGTGACGCAGACCCTGCAGGAAATCACGCAGAAACAATGCAGTGTCTCTTGGAGTCAGTCTGGAGATAGCTAGAGGCTGGAGTTTCAGACCCAGGAGGGCCAAAACCTAGCTCTAGATTAGCTAGATTAGTTGCAGAGCAAGGTGATGTAGTTCCTCCAGCTTGCCCACGCAGGCTTACACAGCTCCAGCATAGGCACTCACACAGAGGCAGAGAGGGGCTTCAACAACGCTATTTAGATTTGCTGGGGATTTGCAGTGTGAGGTATATCTCACAATTACATTTGCTGTTTGGATTTCTCTGAAGGGTTTGCCGGATGTTGGCACTGTAGTTGTACTTAAGATTCTGCTGCTTAATAATACAAACCCTTAGATCTGCTGCAACGGTTTTCCCGAGTTGGGTTTTTCCGGGGACCTAGTCCAAAAATAACTGTGTCAAATGTGGTTGTTTTTCATTGCATTTTGTTAAGTTTGTTTTAACACTTAGATTTATTCCACAACATTATTTGTGTAGACTGCTTAGTAATTACTTCTGTATTTCAATGTAAAAAAATAATTATCAAAATAATAGAAGTAATTCAGATTTGTTGCAGTAGGAATCCAGATATAGGATTTTTATCAAAAGGCATGACCAAAAATTCATAATGACCCTAATGAGTTTGACATGTTGTTTTCAGAATATCTTTAGTCTTCATTCTAATTTGATGATATCTTGAACGAAGATCCAACTTGGTAAAATAAATTGCTCCATGTAATTCATCCAATAATTCATCAATCATAAGAATGGAATATTTATCTTTAATAGTGAGCTTATTGAACTCCCTATAATCTGGACACATGCGCCATGATCCATCCTTCTTGTGCACCAATACTACTGGAGCAGAGAAAGAACTTTGACTAGGTTGAATTATACCAACCTCTAACATTTCTACAATCATACGTTCAATTTCGGTCTTTTGGACATAAGGATATCTGTAAGGTCTAATGTTTGGAGGAACACTTCCTGGAATCAAATGAATAACATGATCATGATCACGAATAGGTGGGAGTCCTTTGGGAGTTTCAAACACCTTGGAATGATTGTACAAGACTTTTTGGAGATGTGGAGAAATAGATTATTTTGCTGTTGGAACTTCTAGTGAGCATAATTGTGCAATTACGCCTCGTTGTTCTTTCTTCAGAAACTTTGTCATGACATTAGAGCTTATTATCTTTCTCCGCTTCCCTCCAATACACCGTAATTTGACTTTATTTCCTTCCAAAAAAAATTTCAAGAAAAGTTCTTGAAAATTAAAAGCTACCGTCTCCAAAGATTGTAACCATTGTACTTTTAGTACAACATCAACACTTCCCATTGGAATGGAAAGCATTGGACTATTCCATACATATTCCCCCATGGTTATCTTGTTATTATGGCATTTTCCAGAGCATTTTATAGTTCCTCCATTTGCAACCATCACTTGACATTCTAGTGTTGGGTATAGGAAGCAATTCAATTCCTTGGCTACCTTACAATGAATAAAATTATGGGTACTACTTGTTAGCAACCTATAATATAGGGGTCATAATTTTGACTTGACAATTGGTAATTTTGTAAATTTGTACATACTTTGCCTTCTGCAAGTTGTATTCACACATTTTGTAAAAAATCCAAATAATAAAAATAAAATAAAAAAGAGGGTAAAAAGTCCTAAAAGAATAATCAAAGGACTTAGAAAAAATAAGATACCCCAAAAGAAAAATGAATAAAACATGAAAGTGAGCAAGCATAAATGCCACTACTTTTTACTTTTTGACTATGGCAGAGTGTCAATAAATGCCATTCGTCCATGATGAGTTAAATAGTTCAATCTTAACTTATCATTGTTTCAATTTCCTTCGTTTTAGATAGAGAATAATGAGTTGTTAGACAGTTTAATCCTAACAATTCAGTAGTTAGGTAGAGAAATAAAGTGAATCCAACAGTTTAATCTGGATTCATGGATGAAATAAGTGTAGAGTTAGATAGTTTACTTGCTTTCAAAAATAATAAATGTTGTGAAGGTTGCTAGCTTAAATGCACCTTATTTCAAAAGAAGAAAAAATGTTAGCATGGTAAGATGGGTAGGTAGAAGAAGGTGAAAAATCTCATTGTGATGTAAATACCATTTATCATGGGCTTCAAAATAACTAACTTCCCCTTCCATAGTCATGAAAGATTCTAAAACTATCAGTCAGAAAGGCTCAAGGCATTTTCTTGACTTTTGTTGGCACCGGACCCAAGGCTCTATGATTGATTAGTTAAGAATGTGTAATGTCTATATTAATCCCTTAATCACCTCATTTACCATTCATGCACTCATCCCCTTGAAAAATCCTAAGTAAAATCTCATTTTTACTTAAAGACACTTGTAATTCCTATTTAGCTAACCTCCTACATCATTTAAACATAATAAACCCTCAAAATAACATTATATCATGAGCTAAGTGATAAGATCAATGAAAATTATCTTGTATTTCACTTTACTTGTTATGAATATGTGTTTTGAGTATTCCATGTCCTATTTTCATATTAACTTTAACTTATATATTAACTCCCTATACAACTAACTTTTTCCTATTATATAATTCCTTTCTTATAAATAAATCTCAAAAACCCACTTATTAAAACTTAAGCCAAAGTTATTTATTCCCACATGTTTAAATAAAACCCTCCTTTATAACCCCTCTGGCTAAGTTTATTCTTATATGTAATCCCGACCCTATGGTAATTAAGTCTTCTTGATTTAATTAACCATATAATTATATGTGTTTTAAACAAAATTACTCGAAGTTTTATTCAAATCAAACTTCAACAAAAATAAACTCATTTCATGTATATTTTCCCCTCGACTCCCTTAACCTAAGGTTAAAACTTCAACCTTAACCTCTGTTAACTTCCCCACAATATATTATTCATTATCCTAGTCCCTAACCTCAGTTAAAGCCTTGATAAACCTTCCCGATCACTTACTTTTTCATTAAAATTAGTCATTTCTATACATATGACTTAACCAAAGCTTTTCCCATCACATTCACTTTCGACCATCCGATCCCCAAATCCATTTAATCCTATGGTGAGAGATTTGCGCGATATTTCAATACATTTATCCCTCCCCATCACAATTGATAAATAACCGTCTGATCTCCTCTCCATTTCTAAGATCTACGGCCCACGTTGAATCCGATAAGTCATCATTCCCCGCACCTTCCCTTTAAATTGTTAAACACCATGTTGAAGCACACACATGGTGTATGAGGAAGATAAACACACACACACAAGAGACTCAACACAATGAAAGATAAGTGTGAGGCTTTCTTATTTTTCATTATACAAAGATGTACATTTATAGTACAATGGTGTGACTCTTGGTTTCATATTCCAAGGTCACTTGGACTCCATTGTGAATTTTCATATTCCACACCTACCCATGGAGGATTAGGTGTTCCAACATCCCCCCTTAATCCGAAGGGGTATGTGTGAGTCCAAGAAAAGAGTTGTAATACATAAAAATCCGCAAAGTATGCAATGGCAGCACTTGGCCGAATCAACTCTTCCGAAATGTTGAAAAAAGAGGTGGTTTAAGGATGACCACCAACACCGGAACGCAAAACTTGTTGCGCTTCCCCGAACTCTTCCAAACCGGCAAGAAGCCGAAAGCTTCTGAAGCTTCTCATAGAGGAATTGTCCTCATAAAAAAGGGAGTCCTTCAACCTAAAAGAAGGGAGGTCTACTAACGGTGATGGTTTTAGGTTAAGATTACTAACAACTCCTCGGGTTGCCTTTGAAGCATTTCCCCGGAATCCCAACTTAAGCCGACAAGAAGCTTCATATTTCTGCTAGAGGAAGTGTTCCTCATATATGAAAGGGAGACCTTCAACCTAAAAGAAGGGAGGTCTACTACCTGTGATGGTTTTAGGTTATCCACCAACCAAAGACGATGGTTTAAGGTTGTCCACCAACCAAGGCATGCTCATGGGCATCCGTGTCTCTGGCTACATCTCTGAATCTGGAATGACGAATTGTGGCTCAGGCTCGCTTGAACTGCTGGCTACAACTCTGAACATGGAATGAGAGATTGTGGCTCAGGCTTGCTTGATCTGTCGTCGAAGCTTGTACATGACCACCATTTTTCCCCCTGTCAGAGACAAGGTGAGATGATGGCGAAAACTCAACCGCAAGTTTGCTCAATATCCATGAACATGTTCTGACATGTGACTTAAACATCTTCTTGGCTGCTGATGCCCATTGCCAAGAAGCGATCCATCCAAGATGAATCTTGGTTCTTGCAAGAGGCTTGTGTCTGAAGCATCTCTGTGAAGAATGAGTGTGCCGACCACATTGCTTGCATGGATGAAGATCAAAACAGTGATCTTTCATATGGCCAACTCGATCACAGTGTTGGCATTTCTCAATCTGTTGTGGAAGTGGAACAGGATCTGGAACAGATGCAGGTGAACTGTCATACAAGAATCCGGCACTCTGAAATATGATGGGCTTGGTGTAGTCTGGAATATGAAAGGACACATCCTTGTCATATCCAAGACCAGTTCGGTGCTTATTGTGGACAAGCTCTTCCCAAAGTCTGATGATGGGCTTGAGAAGTGCAGGTTGAACTGCTGCATCTGCATGTACATCTGTTCTTGTGCAAGGGACTAAATGGGAATCGACTTCAACTTTACTGACTTGCTGCTGATGGGAGTCTTTCACAATGTTCTGAACAGAAACAGGTTCAGAATGGTGACTCTTTTGCTGAAGTTCATCTTGCTGACGCTGAGAGTCCAACTGCAAAAACTCAATCTTCTCATGTGCATCTTGCAAACAACTTTGAATGTTACAAAGAGCATCCTTGCTCATTTTTATCATGTCATCAACATTGGAATGAATGAGGTTTTTCAACAACTCTAATGCCTCATTGATTTTAGCCATTTTCAACAATTTAGGCTCGAAAAATGAAAGGGTGTCGGCTTCAACCGAAAATGCACCCGTTTACAATGTGATTCAACAAATACAAATGACTCCAAAGAATTTCCAACTATGGAAATCTCAAAGTACAAAATGTGCTCCTCAAATGATGGAGGGCAATCAACAATTTTTCAATTCAATTACACTTCAAGTCTTGAATGAAGATGCAAATCAATGTCAGTTCAATACAATATTTCTGCAAAATATTTTGTAGCTAAAAACACTATGCAAGAAGCCTTTAAGGCAGCTGAATTTTGCTTCAAAGAGCTGTTTTGCATCAATAACAACTTGTCTTCAAATGTCAATTTCTTCAAAAAATCACCCTTATGCCACAAATCACACAATGTCAAATCTTCAATTTTCTCTATGTATTCAGCCCATTTGCTTCATATGTCAATTCCTTCATTTCTGTTGTTCATATTCTTTCTCTACTCTTCCTCTCTCTCTGCTATTTTTTTTTTAATTAATTAAAAATTAATTAAAAAATAAATAAATTAAAAATGGAAATTAATTAAGAATGGAGGAATTTAAAAAGGGGAGGGAAATTTATTTAGGGAGAGGGATTTTAATTGTAGAAAATAATAAAAGGGGGGGAATTAATTAATATAGGGATTGATTAAAAAGAGATTAATTTAATGAGGATTAATGGGGAGAAGTATTATATGGGAGGGAGGGGGAACATTAAAAAATTAAAAATGTGGGGGGACAAACTAAAGAGGTTTTTATTAAAAAAAAATTAATTAAAATGAACGTTAATTAAATGGAAATTAATTAAAAAGGAACGAAATTAATTTAAGAGAAAGGGCGGGATTTTAATTTAAAAGGGGAATGGGGGTATTATATTGGGGGGTGAAAGACGTATATTAAAAAAGGGAAGGGGGGTGATTTTAGAAGGAGGGGGAGCATTAAAAAAATTAGGAGGGGGAGCGTTAAATACAGGGGAGGGGCCGTAAAACTGTGGAAAAGGGGAGGCGGTATTAAAAGGAATTTAAAAAACGAATTTAAAAGTTGGGAAGGCGCGGGGGTATTAAAAAATATTTAAAAAATAAAAAATAAATTTCGTGGAATGGGAGAGGCGTTTGTGGATGCCGAGAGTGCAAGTGAGGTAAGGGGCGAGAGAGTAGGTGGAGCGCTAGAGTGATATAGGTGAGAGGTGGTGAAGTATGGCTTGTGCGCAGGGAGTGTAGGCAGCCGAGAGGGGAATAGGAACAGGGTAATGCACCGTAAGGCTGTGTGAGAGGGAACGCGTAGTGTGTAGGGAGTCTGCGTATTGTTGAAGCGCTCAAGAGGGAGAGGATAGGGCGAGGAGAAGGGACGGCCGAGGTGAGAAGGGGAGCCGTGGAGCAGGGTTGGGGTGGAGTTTTAAAAAATAAACGGTGTTGAGATTGCAGGGAATGGGGGAGCGTTGAGAGGAGTGGTGAGGAGTGGATAGGAAGTGAGTTGTGGGTTGAGGAATGAGAACAGGGACGCCGTGAGGGCCGAGGGGCCAAGTTGCCCAGAATTTTTTTTAATTTTTTTTAATTTTTATTTTTTAAATTTTTATTTTTATTTTTTTATATATAACAGCAGAGAGTTGGACTTTGCAGAATTCTTCCAGATATACAACAGAATTGGACAAAATGTAGAAATGAGGGCAACAGTAGAATTTCAAGTACTGAAATGCAACAGCAGATTGCCAGTAAAACCCAGAAATTTCTTCAGAAACCCTCTTTAAACTATTTTCCAGCAACGCTCCAAAATGGTGCAGAATTTAAAATGCAGAAAAAATGAGTAGTGAGAAAACCTTCAGATGCACAATGCTGCTCTTCTCCAAAACCAGTGCTGGAATGCTGCCAATTTTTGAATGCTGGGATTTTGAATGCTGCTCCTCTTCAAAACACTTCCTGAATGCTGCAAAAAGACTGCTGCAGAAATCTTTGAATGTTGCAAAAATTATCAAGGTTTTTGCAGATATGCACAGGCATAAACACTAATGGCTCACTCAATTTGGAGCAGGGCCAGCAATCGCCCGCTCTGATACCATGTTAAACACCATGTTGAAGCACACACATGGTGTATGAGAAGAATAAACACACACACAAGAGACTCAACACAATGAAGGATAAGCGTGAGGCTTTCTTATTTTCCATTATACAAAGATGTACATTTATAGTACAATGGTGTGACTCTTGGTTTTACATTCCAAGGTCACTTGGACTCCATTGTGATTTTTCGCATTCCACACCTACCCATGTAGGATTAGGTGTTCCAACATAAATCATGACCGTT
This sequence comes from Pinus albicaulis, assembly GCA_034641835.2. Lineage (NCBI taxonomy): Eukaryota > Viridiplantae > Streptophyta > Pinopsida > Pinales > Pinaceae > Pinus > Pinus albicaulis. Next base: position 1,209,414,282 of record CM076577.1, read on the forward strand.
CGCTCCCTAAAGCCAAATTCGACGGCGATTATCCATTTTCGCGCTCCAAAGCTAATCGATCAAAGTTTTGGGAAAGTCGCGTGAAATGGGTGGTTTTTCCAAACCACCTCGCGTCGACATGTCGCGATCTCATTGCGTCGCGTTCGAAAAGCTAATTTCCGCTTACCACCATTTACCCATGCGAATACCACTGGTGGTATTCCATAAACCATACCTTCTTAACCATGATTTAATGTTATTTAACTATGGTTTCCATCATCGGTTTAATACATTAAAATTATAATTTTCATTCAAATTTCCACCTTTTCGCTTTAAACCTGTAAAAACGTTGCAGAACTGTTTTTCCTCAAAATCACGCTATTTAAATCCTCAGAACCTGTGCAGAGTTTTTTTTAACCTACCAGTGCCATTTTTCGAAGCCCATTGACCTGAAATTCAACCGCGAAGTGCCACATTGCCCTTTGAAAAACCAATTTCGCAGAATTGAAGACAGAGCACCACTGAGAAACGTCTTCAACCGAATTTCACTGGTTTTCGGGTACTTTTCTTCAAAACTTACCTACTGAATTTCAAAATTCCTGCTATTACCAGTGAAAGCTTGAATTGTACATGTAAAACTGCAGAAAAACATCCATTTTATAGGGGGAACTTTGTTAAAATTTCCCCAGAATCCCTAATTGCCATTTCTTGCAGTTTTTTCCCAAACCCTGGTCTTTTTCACTGCTGAAATTGATCGTAACATACATTCTGAGCATTAAAACCCTTGTTTTGTCCAAAACCCTCCTCAGAAACCCTTTTTACCAGTAAAATTCACCAAGAAGCCCTTGTTTCTAATAAAAGAACTTAGCAAACCGTCTAAGCTTGCTTTGTTCAATTTAAAAATGACAAAGAAACAAGTGACCCCTAAAAATGGAGGCCCCAAGCCTAAAAAAAAATCCTCTGCAAAATTCCCTCAGCCCGAGTCTTCCAAAATTGACAAACCAACCCCTGCACTCACTGCTGATTCCACAGAGGTGGTCAGGCCAGTCCAACCTCCAGTCACTTCCCCAGAGAATAGTCCCTTAGTTGATTTTGATTATACAATCCTGGACCCTACTGTAGAATTTAACTTGCTTGATGTTTACAATTGGTGCTTTGGCAAGTCTGTAGAAAGATATTCCAGTTTGGGAATCAAATTTGCCAAAGTACATTGTTCCTCAAACTCATCCATCCCCTGATTTTGTCAGAGTATGTCAATCCTTTTATTTCCCAGATCAAAGATGCATTGTAAACAAAGATAGAGAGGTCTTGTTTTACATCAATGAAGAGTCAATAAATTCCATGCTGCAACTGAATCCTAACTCCGATGTTGCTTCATTGTCCATAGAGGAGTTGACTCAAAATTATCTAGAGCTTGAATTTGCTTCTAAATTTAAAGTCTTTCAAACTTTTTGTCCTAAGCAAGTTGATATCCCCAAGCTTAATCCTCATTTTGATACCTTTGACTTCCCAGATGAAACCAGACAAATAGTCTCAATGCTATCTTTCATATTAGGATACACCAGTGATGAATTCACAGATGTGGCTATATTAGGCTTTTTGTCAACCCTGAGTCCTGGTCAATCTCCTTCCATAGTGTACAATTTTGCTAAATTCATTGCAGAAAACATGCATTATCAGTTGTCAAGATTGTCAGAAGAAGGAGTCTTCAGATACACATCATATCTGCTTCCCCTCTTTTTGTATTATCAAGCAGATAAGTTCCCCATTGAATTTCAAAAAGTGGATCCAGAGGGAAATGTTCTTTCAGTGGTGTTTTGGTCATCGATTTTAAGAAAATGGAATAGAGAATATAGCTTTGCAGATTTCAATGACCTATTTTTAGTCCCTGCGATGAATCTGTTGAACAAAGAACAGACCCTTAGGATCAATGAAGAGACAAAGAGAATTCTACAGGTGTCTGAGAGCTGTAGAACAGGGGACTGGTATTTATATAAAAGTTACATATAAATCAGAGTATATGGTGCACTCCTGGCCCCGTATAAACTACCCAGATTTGTTACAACAAGGATATTTGCATTGGAATATTTGAGGCAACTATTGAATGCAGATGAAATTAATTTCATAGCTTCCAGAAAGAAGACCCAGTTTAAACTGAAGAATCAAATTGGGCCATTTATTGTAAATAATAGAGAAGCAGCAAATGAAATCAATGTGAAATTGAAAGAATACAAATTTCCATATAGTTTCATGTGGAATTATGATCCACAAGGTGTTTTAAGCACACTAAGAGTGAAATGCAAGTTGTCTTCTTGCATGACTCCAAGCCCCATATTGAAAAGTATGCTAACAAACTTGAATGGGAGCCCAACACTCTAGTTGATGATGATTCATTGGAAATGCAGAGAAAAAATGGAAAGGGTAAACAGGTTGAACAAACACAGGTCACTACAGTGAGCAAAGAAAATGAAAATGCACTTAAAAGGAGCAGAGAAGGAGATAGTTTCATAGCTGAAACTATTCAGGACAAAAGATTCAGAATCCCTTACAGCAAGAAAAGTAAATTGACAGAGGAAGAAAGGAATAAAGCTGTTAATATTGAAGATGATGAAACTGATGATGAAGCTACAAGAATAGTGACTGAAACACTTAAAGAGCTTCATAGTGTCACAATTGGAACACAACAAAGTGATACAGTCATGGTAGATAATCAAATAAATGTTGATATGCCTTCTTCTTCTAAGGAACCTGACAACACAGAGTCAGAAATTCAAATCAGGTTCAGACAGATCAAAGAGAAGAATGAAGAAATCAAGAATCAAGCATATTCTAGATTCCTTAAGGAAAAGCCTGGAAACAAGGACAAACTTCTTTCAGCCTTTGATTAATCTTCTAATAAATTAGTAATGTTATTCTTGAAGCCTGCAGTGAATGATCCAAAATCAGTAGCAGATTATTCCAAAACAGATTTTGAAGTTGATGCAGATGCTATTCATGAATTGGATCAAATAGAATTTCATAGGAGCAATACTGAAATGCTATATTCTAAAATTTTCAGTAAGACTATGAAATCTATTAGGCTTGAGAAAACAGTGCTCTACCTCCAGAATCAAATGAAATTGGACAAGGCCTCACTATATGCCAACAATTTGAGGATCAAAGCACTAGAAGATTTGGTGATTGAAGTAGGAGCTGATCCTACTAACATGGAGATTGCAAAGAGTTTGATTAAACAAAAAAATGAGGATATAGCTGCCCTCAGAAAGCAGCTAAAGTTGCCCCAAAATGAAAATCCTCAAGCAAAGGAAATTCTTCAGCAGAAAACTGAAAATGATGAACTCAAACAACTTGTTCATGAGATGACTGCTCAAATAAAAGAAATGGAAAGTCAATTGGAAGCTTCCATAAGAGAAAATGAAGACCTAAAGAAAACTCAACAGGTTCAGATTCCTACAGTAATCCCTACTGTAAGTACATCTGTTCCATCCACATTAGCAAAACACTTGGCGCCACAGGGAGTAATGGCCACTGCAATGCCAATAACTTCTCATGAGATATCTGCTTCTTGTTCCTCAACTTCACAGATCAATACAATACAGGAGAAAGTTGCCGTAATTAGAGCCATGGAAGACATGTCAATTAAAGAGAAAGAAATACTTAATTTGAAATGCACTATTAAAAATCTAGAATCTTCCAAAAGAGATGCCTTGATTACATCTAAAGGGCATGAACAGAGGGCGGATAGACTGCAAGAACAGGTTAGAATTCTTCAAGCACAGGTGAATCTTACTGATCAGGTGGCATATATTAAAAATCATTTATGGACAAGGATCATTGAAGACATTCACTCTCAATGGCCTTCAATTCAAATAATTTATGAGCAAAAGGAGTTACTACAGGCTGCTAATGCAGAAATTGACAAAACTAAAAGAGAGATTGAAAATAAGCCAGCTCAAGCACTTCAACTCATAGCTTTTTTGTACAGCAAAAACAGGGAAGAGTTGGAAGAGTTGAAAATTACTGATAGGACAAAGACCATCCTACAAATCAAGAAAGTCCTAAATAAAAGAAACATGATGAATAACTTGGAAGACAGGTGTAAAGACATGAATTTGGCCATCTCAAGATTCTGGGCCAAATACAAAATATTATCAGAAGTAGGTTTGCCAGACATTCATGCATTGAATGACAAGTTGATGCCTTAGAAAGATTATGATCTAAAAATCAGAACTCATGCAAAAGAGCAAGTCAAACAACCACTGCCACAAGGATCACCAAGTGGCAAAGTACTTCTTTAGTATTTTGAAGATCTATTCTTTTTGGAAAACGAAATTAAGCATATGTTCACTGTAAAACCTAATTTTGCCAAATATACTGAAGCTGATGAAAGTTATAGAAAGCTGAAGAATATGAAGATTCCTACTGCAGAACAGTGGCAAGAATTCACAGATCTGCTGTGAATTTGATAAAAAATTACTTGGAAGCTCATATTTCACTTTTACCTTGTGGTGAAAAAATCAATGTCAAAGTGTATCAGGGTTAAAGTGTATCAGTTAAATCAAATTTTTACTGCTGGTCATTTTTTATTGTAGCAGTGAAATAGTCAAAAGTAGAGATAAAGAGTATCAGATCAGAAGATGAAAAAGAAAGAGTACTCCACAAGCTATCATCCACGAGAAAATGTATCTATTGCTAGCAAAGCTCACAACACATCAACAATCAGTTCAAAATTAGAATAATTAGTTCTATTTTTGCTTGTAAAAGGGAACAACTTGCAAACTGTTTTGCAGCTGTCCCTCTTATCATGTTTTCTTTCCTATTTTTTATTAAAACATTATCTCAATTTCTGAGATATTTTGTAAACAATTTTATGTATAAATACTTCATGATTCGAAGTATTCAGGGTGAATAAAATTTCTCAAGACAACTATAGTCTTTTTGCTGGACATATTGAAGTTGGTGAGTCAATTAGCAAAGCAGCAGACTGGAAACGAGATTAGAGACATCATAGCTAAGGATTCTCGTGGTGACAAGATAAGTCTCGTTTAAAGTTTACATTCATTCATATTATGTGTTTCTATTCTGTAATGATCAATTAAGGATAAATTAAACAAGATTAGTGATAATAAACTCCCTCTTTAAACTTGTTGGCATTTTGATGTTTTCTACTGGATAATCGGACCATAGAATTCTTAATTGCTCTAGGTCCCAGTTAGATCCCCTTCTTCAATCTTCTTATCTGTAGCTTAAGGATTCTTAAGTGCCCTTTTGCTCATATCCCACCCATTCCATCAAATCAAGCCTATACAAAGCCTTAGAAGGTCACCTATCTTGCCTTTAGCACATTTGCATCTCTAAGCCTTATTTCTTAGTTCTGCCTGCCTAGAGAGTTGACTCCATTGCTCAATATTCTGGTGGATCCTTCTGGTTTACCTTGAAATCTCTTTATTCCCACCAATCTTTTAAAACAAGCCCTACTTTTCACTCATAGCTAGCCTAAAATCTTTTACCAAAACAAAGCTAAATCACAAGGAGAGATCCCTCTCCGGAGCTCAGGAAGGCTAGATCCTGAATTCCCAAAGCGGTTCTTGGTTGCCCGTGGTGTTCTTAACTAAAAAAATCCCCATCCCACAACCTGAGAATTACTAGGGTGATAACACTACCTAAATCAATCAACACTATTAACTTTTTCTTCTTGATATGTCCTATCTTGAGAGTTTGAAGAGTAGTAACTCCTGCCAATGCATTACACGATATGGTTGGGCTCATTTCTTCTTTCTCTAGGGTTGGTTCCTGGTGTATATCCTCTTCTTTTGAAGTTTCTTGTTCTTTTTCTTCCTCCTCTTCACAATCTATGTAAAATAATTTCTTCTCAGCACACTTATGACCTTTAGTGTACTTGCTATCACAACTGTAGCAAAGCCACTTTGCTCTTTTTTCTTCCAATTGTTGTGGTGTCAACCTTGTAGGTTGTTGAAGTCTAGGAGTAGCAACACTTCCATCTTTATAGATGTGAGTGGTAGGCTTCCTTGTATGAAAAATCCTAGATCTGGATTCCTACTGCAACAAATCTGAATTACTTCTTCTATTATTTTACATAATTATTTCATTTCGATGAAATATTGAAATGATTACTGAAGCAGTGTACACAAATAATACTGCCCAATAAATCTAAGTGTTGAAACAAATTGAACAAAATGCAATAAAAAACATCCACATTGACACGGTTATTTTTGGACTAAGTCCCCGGAAAAATCCAACTTGGGAAAACCGGTGCAGTAGATCTGAGGGTTTGTATTATTAAGCAACAGAATCTTAAGTACAACTAGGGTGCTAACATCCAGCAAACCCTTCAGAGAGATCTAGACAACAAAAATAACTAGGAGATATACCTCACTCAGCAAGTCTTCGGCTAATGAAAAACAACGCTGGTGAAGCCCTCATTGCCTCTACGTGATTGCCTACGCTGGATCTGCGTAAGCCTGCATATGCAAGCTTGAGGAACTACATCACCCTTCTCTGTAATTGATCTTGGTTGATCTGAAGCTGGATATTGGCCCTCCTGGCTCAGAACCCTAGCCTCTAGCTATCTCTGGATTGACTCCAAGGGACACTGCGCTGGGTCTGCGTGATTCTCTGCAGGAACTGCATCACCTCTGCAAGAAACTGTGTTGTCTCTATCTGCGTCACCTCTGCCTCTCTCTGATAATGCACTCTTGGTCCTCCTGACCAATCTCTGCTTCTGCCCCTTTGTGAATCTGATCACTGAATCAAATCACTTAGCAAACCCAACCCTAGTGATTTGTTCTTGATCAAAAGCTATGTCTCCTCACACAAATTCGAAAATGCTCAATGGCTCAAGTGTCAAGTGTATTTTCCAGAAGCCCCTCACCCTCCTTATAATCTTTCGTTGACCCTTCAACGGCCAAGATTAAAACATAATCAAGGGCTAAGATTAACTTGGAGGTGATCCATGACTTTATCTAGAAGATTCACACTTGATTTAATTAATACACTTTAATTAATCAATTTCCCTAAGTTTAAACTTAGGAAACCATTAAAAAATGTTTAATTAATTAAATTAAATCATCTCTAAGTGGAATTTTCAAAAAGAATTTATGGGTTTTATGCAACACATGTGTCTTAGCCTATATACAAGATTACAAGGCTAGAGCACATCTGATGCTACCATAAATCAACAGTCCCTCTTAGCAAGGAAAGTGGTCTAGCAGAACACCTCAATGTGCTGCTGATCTGACTTTTGGAACATCTGCTGCTCTGTTGTTGATGCTGCTAACCAACATTGCACAAAAATGTTGCAACTGTATTGCTGCTAACTCCGCATGTTGCTGCCCACTGCCACTATAATGCAACTCCCTCTAAATTCTGTAACCATGTTGCTACACTGTGTGAGCACTGCTCTGCACTGCGTGAGCACTACTCTGCACTGCGCTGCATCTCTTGTGTACTGCGCTGTTGCGGCTGCACTGTTGCTTCTTGCAACAGAAAAACATCCGAAATTGGAAAGTAACTCTGCAACTGAAAAATAAGACTGACTGCTGCTAGTTTCTGCACTAGCTCTCTGAAAATATTGCGTTGTTGCTGCTCTGCACTGCGTGAGCACTGCACTGCACCAGTGTGTACTATGCTGCTGCTGCTCAACTGCTGATGTTGCTGCTCCTTCTCTGCGCTGATCAGGCTCTAGTACTGCTAGCCACTGAACTTTCTTCTCATCTTCTGCTGCAACTGTCCATCCTGCTACTGTCTTTAGGCTGCCGTAGCTCACATGTGATCCAAGAGTTCGGAAATACTCAAGGATCCTGCGTGTTTGTATATTCTGGATCTACAACTTCCAGTCGGCCCATTTCCCTCCTTTCGGAATATGAGCTAACATAGCACAATCTCTTTCTGCCTAAATCTTGGCAGCTCCTGCTTGTGGATCTTCCTTTTCCTCTTTATCCTTTTTCTTAAGAGGACATTGCGTGGCATAATGTCCCATTTCCCCACATTGGAAGCACTTGATCTTGGACAGATCTTTCTTTTTCTGCTTTTGTTACCCTTTTGATGCAAGGGCAGTGTTATCTTCTTCCTCCTTCTTGACCTTTGAACTGCTACTGCCATCCTCCAAGTGGATTTTTAGGAGATCTCTCCTCAACTCCTCTTGCTGTAACGCTGCCTGCATTGATTCCCAACCTGGAAGTCTTTCTCTACCCAATATACTTTGTACAAAGACTTGTTAATCCTCTGAAACAGAGTTCAGTGTGAGCCTTACTAGCTCTAAGTCTCTAGGAGCAGATCCTACTGCAGACAGTTGATCTCGGTTTTCCTGAATTCGAGACAAGGAGGAGTCAAAACGCTCTCCCTTCTCCATCCTGATATTCTGCATTTTCTCTTCAAGGTACATCTTCCGCTGCTCGGAAGATCCTTGGTATAGCTTTTCCAGCCCTACCCACATTTCTCTAGCCGTGGCCTTTGCAACTATGTGGGGTAAGATATGATCCTTTACTCCATCTAGGATCAACCGCTTGGCTCTTGCCATATTCTTCTTGAATTGCCTCAGGTGTGCTGCATCAAGAGGTTCTTCAACTACGTTGTCTATGAGGGCTTCCAGATCGTGCTCATCAAGGAGAAATTCTATCCTTGATTTCCAGATAACGTAGTTGGAGGCACCCTCGAATCTATCTTGGTCTCGCAGTCCGTTGCTGGCCATCTCCTCAATTGTCGATATCTTGCTCTAACCCTCTGCTCAGCTAGACTTATGCACTCCTTGTGGAGTAAGTCACTTCTTCTGCTGCTGCATGAGAAAACTGAGTTTCTTCGAGTAAGAAACCCTTCTGAGGTCAAGAAATCCCCAACTATGTTTTTTAGAATTTTCTGATGCTTATGCACTAGCTCTTACTGCTGTTCAGTAACTGTGTCCTTTAGTTACGCTGCCTCTTCTGCAACTGAAAAAAGCTTACCCTTCTGTTAGCTCTCTTAGAGGGAGCCTTTTCTGCACTGGAATGCCCTTTTGGCCTGGACATTGTAATTTTCTGGAAGGGTCTTCTGCTGATTACGCAGATCCCAGACTCTTCAGCGCTGATCTGCTAGTTCTCTTTGTTTCTCCTGCACTTAAGCTTAAATAAGCTCTGATACCATGTGAAAAATGCTAGATCTGGATTCCTACTGCAACAAATCTGAATTACTTCTTCTATTATTTTACATAATTATTTCATTTCAGTGAAATATTGAAGTAATTACTGAAGCAGTCTACACAAATAATATTGCCCAATAAATCTAAGTGCTGAAACAAACTGAACAAAATGAAATGAAAAACATTCACATTGACAGGATTATTTTTGGACTACGTCCCCGGAAAAACCCAACTTGGGAAAAGCGGTGCAGCAAATCTGAGGGTTTGTATTATTAAGCAGCAGAATCTTAAGTACAACTAAGGTGGAAACATCCGGCAAACCCTTCAGAGAAATCTAGACAACAAAAATAACTGTGAGATATACCTCACTCAACAAGTCTTCGGTTGATGAAAAATAGCGCTGGTGAAGCCCTCATTGCCTCTGCGTGATTGCCTATGCTGGATCAGCGTAAGCCTGCGTATGCAAGCTTGAGGAACTATGTCACCCTTCTCTGTAACTGATCTTAGCTAATCTGAAGTTGGATCTTGGCCCTCCTGGCTCAGAACCCCAACCTTTAGCTTCCTCCGGACTGACTCCAAGAGACACTGCATTGGGTCCGCGTGATTCTCTGCAGGAACTGCGACACCTCTGCAAGAAACTGTGCTGTCTCTATCTGCGTCACCTTTGCTTCTCTCTGATAATGCACTCTTGGTCCTCCTGACCAATCTCTGCTTCTGCCCCCTCTCTGAATCTGATCACTAAATCAAATCACCTAGCAAACCCAGCCCTAGTGATTTGTTCTTGATCAAAAGCTGTGTCTCCTCACACAAATTCGAAAATGCTCAATGGCTCAAGTGTCAAGTGTATTTTCCATAGGCCCCTCACCCTCCTCCTTATAATCTTTCGTTGACCCTTCAACGACCAAGATTAAAACATAATCAAGGGCTAAGATTAACTTGGAGGTGATCCATGACTTTATCTAGAAGATTCACACTTGATTTAATTAATACACTTTAATTAATCAATTTCCCTAAGTTTAAACTTAGGAAACCATTAAAAAATGATTAATTAATTTAATTAAATCATCTGTAAGTGGAATTTTCAAAAACTATTTCTGGGTTTTATGGAATACATGTGTCGTAGCCTATATACAGGATTACAAGGCTAGAGCACATCTGATGCTACGATAAATCAACACCTTGTCACCATAATTTTACATTCAATTTTTCTTGCCAACCTGAATGCCTTCTCCAATGAATCAGGTTCCTAAAGGCGAACTTCATGTTGGATGTTATCCTTTAAAGTCTCTATATAGACATCAATCCTGTGTACCTTTGGAATATTAGTTACCCTTATATTCAATTTTTGGAAGTCCTCAATGTGCTCAACCACTTAACCCTTTTGTTTGAGATTTATCAATTGGCTAAAGAAGGTGTTGCTCTTTATATCCTCATAATGTGCTATCATTTCCTCCGTAAAAATTGACCAAGTGACAATAGTTTTATGTTAGCAAAGCCATCGATTCGATATGATACGAATGTATTTTGTTCTAAATATAAAGTTGCAATGCATACCTTTTGTGTGTTTTTCACATTATTGAGATCAAAATATTGCTCCATCTGTAGTATCCATGTTACGTGATCCTTGCCATCAAACTTCCTCATATCGATCTTTGGATTATGGTGGGTCTTCCATCCAACAATCGAGTTTATGAAATCACGATTAACATTTATTTTTTTCTCATCATGAGTTTCATCTACTATCTTTTCGCCGTTAGGAATCATTTATTGTATCAACTTTGTCAAACCTTCCATGTTTGGTTTTAGATCATTTTTCATGTCTTCCATGTTGTCTTTCATTTTTTCTTCGATCTTAGCTTCCATGCCTTCCATGTTATTCTTCAAACCATCCATCTTAGCTTCCACGCCTTTCTTCAAACCATCCATCTTAGCTTTCATGCCCTTCTTCAAAGCATCCATTTTAGCTTCGACACCTTTCTTCAAAACTTCCATTTCATTTTTTGTTGCTCTTTGCGAGAGCGAAATTTGGTGCACTTGCTCTTGTAATTTTGATATATCATGTTGCACTTCATATTTATGAGTCATAGTAGAGTATTTTGAGGGCTTAATGGGTGTTGAATTATTTTTAGAGGGCATTTTAGAACCCAATATTGATATCTATGCTTCAATATGCCCTTGGAATCACTTCAAACTGATTTTTCAAACAAGACTTATGCAATTTGAAAAAAAAATACACACCTTTTTCTTGCTTTTGAGGAGCTCGATATTGAAACTGAATTATCTCTGTGATTTCGGATCTTTAATATCTGAAATTTGGTCCTGTAATAGCCCTCTAAATCTTCTTTCGACTGCCACATGTCTGACCTGATTTGGATGCTTCAAGACAAAGTTATGTCTAATCTCCCACAATGACCTAATTATAGGTTGGTTCAGTAGAGCGAACTTGTACGACGTGCCATGTGTCACTGTTTCCTCCTTCTGCTTTGAAATTGATACATAGCAATCTATAATTCGTGTACTTTCGGCCACTTTTTACAAAATTCCAATCCGATGCTCAGAGAGAGAGAGTTATGACAATTTTCCCAAGGTCACCTCTTTTAGATGAAATTCGGGAGCCTGCAAAAACACTAACTTCCACAGATCATATCTCCGAAAATATTGCGAACCAAGATTTGAAATTTTTATGCGAAGTTCCTTAGGATTTCGGCTTCGCATCGTAAAAAATTCAGCTTCTAAACCTTTGTAGAAAAAATATTATAGCGAAAATGCCACGATGACCTGTTTGGAGCAGCGAAACCCTAGAATCCAAAGCTCTGATACCAAATGTTATGAAACCAGCTCCAAAAATAGAAGGAAAGAGAGATCAACGCCTCAGAAATAAGCCACTTCGAGGGGGCAACATCCTTTACTTTACATAAATGAACAATTCTTGGATGATACAAATGACAAAACCTCCTTCTATATATAGGAGTCCATGGGGTCACAATATAATCCTAGCCAACCTAACAATAATAATATGAGGGCACAATAATAACAATATGGGGGCTACAGGGTTACAAGAATAACAATAAGGGGGCTACACTAACAACAATAAGGGACTACACTAGTAATATAGGGACCTAACATTGTCACCAAAAGTTAGTTAATTTGCACATTATTTTAGCTTAGAGGCTAATGTAGGCCCAATTAGGTAATTCCAACTCCTAATGAGAGTATAAATAGGAGTCACATGAATTCATTTTGTATCATCACTTGATTTGGATCATTCTCTCCCTTGAGAACTTCATATTTTTTCTCGGAGGACAAATTGGATCATGGATGAATTTTGATGTTTGGATTGGGTTTTCTTCTCTTGGAACTTTCTTATATTGCAAATATGTTGATGGTTGGATATATTCTCTTACATGTAAGAACAATTTGATGCTATTTTCTTTTACCTTGCTGTGTACATTTATAATGAGATTTTCGCTATTTTAGGGCTAATTGTTGCTTGCATTTACGACATCAATGTGGGATTATGTTTCTATATAACTTATCTCTATGTATGGGCCATGTTTGTTGAACGAATTGTCCTAGAGATGGAAGTTACCTCGACAAGCCATCTCCATTTGCAAACGAAGTATAAACACTTTAAGGTCACTTTCATTTTTGCTATAACATTGGACAGAGTTGATTTTATAGCCTCCTTGAACTAGAGACGAGATCCTTCTTCATAATTCTCTTTGACTCCATATCGCCAAGAAGAATTAGGCACTGATCCATCAAAAGTTGGTCACCTTAAATCCCTTTTTCAATCTTTTTCCTCCCTTTTCTAGGTCTAGCCACGCTCGGCCATCTAGGGCATCAGTTTCCCGACAATGTAACCCTTGAAAAAGTTTGATCTCCTAGCCCCTACTGCGCTGGTGTGTCCTCAAGGTCTCTTCCAAATTTGAAGAGATTCCGACAATGGGATTGCGAGGTATCTCAAGCCCTAGGGCTGCGATCAAACTTTTCCTTGGTATCTCCAAGGCTAGCACCTCATAAGATCAATTTGACACCTTCAAATAAAAATTCGTGTTTTGGTTCTTTCCCCTTACCTTGTTTAGGTTAAGATCATCATCGGTTGCTAGACTCCTTCCCCTTAACCTAGGTTGGGTCCACTTGGTCCCGTGTGGTCCCATTTCTTATCGTAGACAATTCGTCAAGGACAACTTGAGAATCCAAGTTTTACAACGATTTTAGGGATTGGGATACTCCTTCTCAAGCCATAGTCCTTTAACCTAACTCTCAAATCCTCACCTCCTCCTAGAAGATCTTGTACCTTGCTTAAAGAGTAAGCAAGCTCCATTCTTTGTCCTATTCTGGGGAAAGGTCTTTGAGGTCACTTCACGCCTATTTGTTGATCCATCCTTCATTAGTAACTTCTTAATACCGTGTCTCCTCCCATCGGTGAAAGTCTGTAAAGAGTAGGGAACCTTACATGTGGTGACAGTGGGCTAAGTCTCCATCGTTGCCCTTGACCTAGTAGTTGCCCTTTTAGGAGTCCATTTTAGGTCCCCTACTAGTTTGAGTGGTAACAAACCTCTTATGAGGAAGTGCATGTTCTTAACCATTAGGCCCACTCACGTAATAAAGAAACACATAGACACACACAAATTTCTCTCTTTGTCTATGGGGAGGGGTTGAGAGTGGAAGCCACCTTTGGTGGAATTAGGGGTGTCCAAGCATCGCACAATCCTGGTGATACCATCCTACTGGTGGGTAGATCATTCTTCCATCCAACATTGGGGCTGGACCTGACCCAGGCCTATTCGTGAAATCTATCTATCTATATGTATGTATGTATGACATCTTTCTGGAAAATATATGTTGTTTTAAGATGTTTTCAAAAAGATATAACAAATTCACTTAATTAACTTTTGCAAACTTAAGGGAAAATTTTACTTTTGTTGTGTTGGTTATTTATTGATTTCGAATTTCATTGTTGTGCTGCCAAGTTTGAGCACAGAAAGGATCTAGGTGATTTAGGGCTCTTCTCTTTGTTCGGAAAATATTTCATATGACAATATAGTTTGTTGTTTTGTAGAAACAAAGACACATGAAGTATGCATATATCTGTGTGTATCTTCAATTTTGTTGATGTCCGCACCAGTCTAAAACAGTTGAAATTTTCAGTGGAAATTAATATGATATTCAGATATTTCTTTTGTTGTCACTTTCAGAAAATTGGAAGCAAGCATGAAGTTGGTGCTATAAAACTTGGTTTCGGTGGCTTCAGCCTTGTGATATCCATGCTACCCCCAAAGTTACTTCGCTTACTATCTATTTTGGGTTTCCGTTGTGACCGCAAGGCTGGACTAAGGGACATTGAAGAAAGCCTTTGCAGTGGTGGGCTTCGATCTTCTGCTTCTGGCATGTAGGTTACTTTGATTTATCTATGTCATTTGTTTGAGAAGTGTGAGTATAAAACACATGCTGCTTAGAAGATAACCTGTTTCTATTTATACATGTAGAAAATGTGGCAAGAACTGCAACGGGTCATATCCTGATGGTTGAGGCACTAAAATGATTATCACTGAAAGAGCTAGCAATACAGAGAACAATTTTTATATGCCTCATATTTTCTTGCATTAATATTGTCTAGTAGTCGCTGGAGGTATTCAAAATGGTTGGTTATCAGCTTGGAAATTGGTTTAGGCAAATGGTATATTTACAGGAAAGAGTGCACAGTAGATTAACACCAATCAAACACATTACTTGCATCAACCCCATAGGAGATAACGTTGCACAGATAAATAACAGCCATTGTATTGCAAATATTGAGTATAATTTATATGGCATGCTCCTGGTTGATATCCTCCCATTTCTTTTCAATACATTTATATGTTGAGCAGCTGGTTCATAGTTCTTTATTAAATTAGTTTCTCACTAATGACACCACATTAACAAAAATAGACATGGTAATGACAGTAGAATAACGTACTTGAACACAACATTATGGTAGTGCTAATGAATCCTTGATTGACATCTCTTCCTAGCGCTATTAAGAGTTCTTGTCCTTGTGAGTTGACTTTACTTCTGTTCTTTATTTGATGACTCGGCAATCAACTTCATTTTGGTAGGGTTAGCTTCTATCAGTTGTCATCCTTTTCTTTTCTCAATATTCAAGTAGTGACTTCACTAGCATCCTGGCATGGTCCTTGTTCATTTTCCTGTCCATTGTACTTTAGTAGCATTCCTGACATCCCCAATCATCTCTTAGTCCTGCCTATGTCTTTTATTAGTGTAGATTGTAACATTTGTATTTTTTTGGACCACTTATATCCCTTTGCATTACAAGTTAGCTTGCTGCTTAACCTTCAAGTCAGTTTCAGATCATTTGTCTTTTACATTCTACAGTTTTAACTGACCTCAAATTTAGATACATATCAATATAATTTGAGAGAGATATATTTTGTATTTGCATATATGGACATTAACATCTTGTCAATGGTGGTTTTCTCAATTGGTAAAAGTGAGGGCGTAATGTGTTTCCATTAGGGTTCAAGCACTACCAACAACACTATGTAAAGTCTTCAGCAGAATTTGGGCCTTGTGCCACATTATGTAGCCTTCAGGAACAATATAATGAGCTGTAATATCCCCAATTTTGATTTTTCGTTTAACAGGATTAACGAAGTTTATTGGGGAAGTGCTAAGCATAGCACAATTTGCCACCTGGGAGAGGACGCACTCCCTAATTTTATGGCAGGCCTGCTATCACTTAATTATGCTGGCATAGGGGCAGGCTTGCATCCATAACGCCTAGGTCAAAGGCGCAGAACAGGCGTACCTACCTGGGCGCATTCGATTTCTGCGGTGGTTTTTAATTTAGCATCTAATGTAATAAGAGTACCCTTGCTGATAAAAAGGGAGGGCAATCTAATAAAGTTTCTGTTTTTCATTTTGACCCAAAATACGTTTCTCTGTCTCATATTTTTTTGTCTGCTGCGTAAACATCTGCGTTGCTGTTTTCGTGGCCCCCTCTTCGTTTCACACGGATCTGAGGGGAGCCAGGGCGCCTTCCTCATGGCAGCACCTGGCTACTCCCTTTTAACAAATCTGCCATCTCACGGATAACCTCTCTTGCATCTGCGTAGTTAGATCCATCATTTTACTGCTGTGCACAGACCCATTGCGCACTTGCAGGCTAGTTACACTATCGATATTTTTGCAGGTTCCGTAGAAATTACAGATCAATTGGTACCAGAGCTTGAGATCCAAGGGAAAATCGGATCTTGAGATGAGCCAATTTTTTATGATTATTTTTATTTATTTTCTATGAAATGAGCCAATTCTTAATGACGGTGGATACACAGGTCTCCTAGCCCCAGCAGCGCACAGACCTCCACCACACAGAGAGGAGGTGCACAGATCTACTTTCCACAGATCTCTCCCTCTTGATCATCTCACAGATCGGGTAATCCTGCCTTGCACAGATATTTTGCTCCAAGATGCCTCCTCGAAGAGATCCCTTGGCAGTGGAATCTGACTCCAATGCTTCAAATACCCTGCAAGACCTTGCCTCTGCTCTTAATGCATTAATCAAAATGCAACAACCAAATCCTCCAGATCCCATGCGTTTGGATACTTGAATCCAGCTCCCTGAGTTTGCTGGGCAAAGCAATGGAGAATCGGTGGATTCATGGATCCGTAGCCTTTCCACCTATTTCAAAACTTGCCCAGGCCTCACCGAAGAGCAAAAGATTCATATGGCTGCCTTACAATTGGAAGGCCTTGCCCAAACATGGTGGGATACAGAGCAAGAAAAGACCACATTCTTGGTCGAGCTTGGAGAATGCCTAGGGTCCTCTTACTCTCCCCCAATCCAAAGTTGGGCTCAACTTTGTGAAGCATTGAGAAACCATTTTTAGCCACCAGGGTACGTACAATCTTTATGGATCCGATGGCACCAGCTCCGCCAACTCCCTACACAAGGAGTGCAAGCCTACATCGACTACTTCTCCAAGCTGCACCTATTGGTCCACATTCCAGATCCGGAAGAAGTATTAATACTCAAGTTTATGGCTGGCTTATTGGTTTAACTCCGTAGAGAGGTAGAATTGTTTGAAAATCAGACTTTAGACATAATTTTTCAAAGGGCTCTGGCCATCGAACGGAAGCTCACTCCTAGGGGTCGTCCTCCTCAGTCCCAACCCACCTCCACCCCTTCGCCCCACTTATACATCGTTGTTCTTCAAATCCCAATACCAACACACCCTGGTGTTCCTTCCACAAGACTACTTCCCATAGTAATTCCAATTGTTGAGTTCTCAAATCTATGAAAACCAATAAAACCTTACTCACGAAGTCTACTACTTCCCAATCGGTCGACGACAATGAGGACGTTTCCCTTGAAAACCCCATTGCCCTAGATCCCTCTTTGATCTTAATGACCACTGAAGAGCCAAACTCATCAAACATCTTCACACACAATTGCCAAATCAAAAACTCATTGGCTTTACTGATCATGGACAATGGAAGCCAAAAAAATTTGGTGTCTCAAGAATTAGTTAACTGCCTTCATCTGGGCACTACTCCACACCCAAAACCCTATCATCTTGGATGGGTTAAAAAGGATGGTCCTCGCCTATTGGTTTCCCATCGTTGCTTGATCACCTTTGCCATAGGCCCATTTAAAGACATTGTCCTTTGTGACTTCTCGCCATTGGATTGTTCTAACTTACTTCTAGGCATCCCCTACCAAGCCCAAAGAGATGCTATTTATATGGCTAAAGCCCGCCAGTATAAACTTACCAAAGATGAGCGTACCTATATCCTCACGGCAGCACAACCCAAACCCATTTCTACTTACTTCTAGGCATCCCCTACCAAGCCCAAAGAGATGCTATTTATATGGCTAAAGCCCGCCAGTATAAACTTACCAAAGATGAGCGTACCTATATCCTCACGGCAGCACAACCCAAACCCACTTCTACCACAGATCAAATCCCTCATGTCCATTTGAATCATTGTGTCTCTCTCTGTTTGGTGCACCCCATAACACCAAATAATACTACACATCTGGTTCTCGAACCAATGACTCCTCTCCTTCACGAATTCGCTGATGTTTTCCAACCTCCTACGGGCCTTCCCCCATCTCGCCATATCGACCATTCTATTCAACTCATTCCAGGCTCTGCTCTACCTAATGCACCAACTTACAGGTTGGCCCCAAGAGAATCAGAGGAAATGGAGAGGCAATTGGCAGACCTCATGTAATATTCCCTTTTTTGGTGTCACCTTCGACAGGGTTAGGTTGGACTTCCAGAGTTAGGAGCAGATAGGTTGCAGGTACAGATTGGTGGTATTAGCGGGCTCAGGGGCTTTTTGGAAGAGTTTTGAGGAGTTTCCATGGTGTTCAGTGGCATTCGCTTGATATATTCCATCATCCGAGTAGTTTGGCTTTCGTTCCGGTGCATTCCGACAACTCTCGGAAATTTGAGTTATTTGTGGGCTTAACTCAGCTGATTACGCTCAAGGTGGCATTCCAAGAGGAATACATGATGGAACACCTTACTGTAATAGCTCATTGGAATCGAGACGTGGATACCTACATGATGGGACGGTTGGGCATGAGTTTCAGTGACCAGAGGAGACATGGTAGCCGATTTACTCTTTTCTGCATTAAAAAGGAATATTTTAATAAGAGGGAAAAGTGCACCATGAATAAAATAATATTAAAATAATGCTCTAGAAGGCTCCAAGAGATCTATAAAAGAAAGGGAGGAGGCCATTGAGGGATACCTTTGGATCATGCCATTTTCTTGTATGAGAGGTTTGAGACATGGTTCTCTACTTCAGCCGTAGCCCCGGGACGGAAACACTCGGGTGATTTGTGAGTGTTGGACGTAAACCCAACTCTCTTTGAGGAGACTTCATTCAGACTTCATTCAGAAGTTTTGCAGAGCTTCAAAGATATTGGAGTGAGGATCATTCAGATCTTCAACAGGTGCTTCAGTGGATTCCGTGGTAGCTGTTGCTAGAGGGAGAGTGCAGTAGTTCAGTTTTGGAGGCCATCGCAGTGTAGCATATTTTCCTGAGGCCAGTTGTATTTCAGTTATCTCAGCTATCTTTCATTTCAGCATGTAACTCCAATATATTACAATAAAGCTGAGTTATTTTCTGCATTATGGAGTTATGGATTTGCATGAAATGATATGCTTATTTTACATGGCAATCTTCTGTTAAAAATACATGTTGATTTACGGCGTAATTCGGGGTTTAAATTAATTTATGCAAATTTAGGAAAATATCCCATTTGGGGATATTACAGTGGTATCATAGCTGGTGATCTTGCCAGCCTGAGGGTTCATTGCAGATTAATTTTGAGATAAGATCGAGGGTTTCGAAGATTCTCGAGTGCCAAGATTGTTGTTGCTGGTGATTTTTTGTATCAAAGAAAATATAGTTTTCCAGAAGTCTGATTGGAGATGTTGTGCCAATAGAACAACTATGGAATGTTAATATGAGGCCAATCCACATAATGAAAGGGCCAATCTACGTATAACGTGATAGCCAAAGCCGTGGATTGAGTGTCCAATTATTCAGAGAGTTAAAGGGCCGAGATTGTTATGTGCATGCTTCAGTTGAGAGGCTGAATGCCTTTCTTTCTCAGAGTAGAGGTCGTGGCCATATCCTGCGAAAGGGCAAAAGTAAAGGCGGAGATTTCCATTTAAACTTGGAATCGAACTGTCAAGGAATGGGATACGGGTTTCAGAGATATCGGTGATGGGGTTTTTGATGGAACATGTTGTGTAGCGGAGTTTTTTGGCCACGTTCATTCCTATGCTATAGATTTGTGGGCCGTAGGAGGTAGATTGGGCATCAAGCACAACACCTTCAACACTATTCAATTCACGCATATCTGGGTGTGTATAGCCAAGCCGATTGTAAGAAGCAGGATACATTCAATTAAATTGTTGATCGATACATGACAGAGCTAAGTGTGTCATGGTGTGATGGCATAGCGTATAAGACCGCATTCATTGTTGGATCATCGTTACTGAAGCACATGATAGGAATATGAATGGTGGTGCGTGGCTTGGCGGCTATTGCGATCCATCACTCGCTAAATGAAGGAGTGCGCATGGAACATCGAGCTGCCACCTTTTATGATGCTATCTTCGACTCTATGAAAATGGTCAAGTGTGAATACGCTCTAGACCAACAGATTTAGCGTAGCTCAGTTGTAACTCGGATTGGTCAAGTCTATGGGAATTTTTGCTGACCCAGAAAATTCGTGGAGGGCAAGACGAATCCATCGTGGAAAGACATGTCGTAACCTGAACCCGCAGTATTAGATTGTGCTGCCATTCTAGCAGTAGATTTGCTGCCATTCTAGCAGTAGATTGAAGGATTAAGGTTCGTTAGGTGGAGGTTCACTGTTCGGGGTCGGCCGATTTTAAAGAGTGCAGCGAGGAGGACGAGATAAGTTGTAGAGGGTTGATTGTTAGAGGTAAACGCGGGTACGTTTTCCTTCCTTGGGCAACTGCACACTCATTGGCAACCGACATAATTCACATTTCAGTTGAAGACGCCGAGGGTGCACAAATAGCAAAGGGAAAGAAGCATGTTTGCAATGATAGCGTCACAGAACTTGTGAAACTACCCAATTCGAGGAGTCAGACAGCATATGGAAATTTAGAGGTAGAGTGTATGCTCACCGGGAAACCATTTGAATAATTTCACAAAGCGAAATTTTACAGGAGTTCCATCCAGGAGTTGAGTTGTAAATTTCCGCAAATTTCTTCGAGCATGGTTCTTCTGAAATTTCTAGGCTACCTTTAAATCAGGTTCAATATTTCTATACTTCACTGTATGCCATATTACTATTTTTCCTCAAAAATACCATCATTTAGATTTGATATCAACTATAATAAATCTCTCTAGGTTTAGGAAGATTACCCCATTTTGAAGCCTCATTAATGGTTGAAATCTCCTCTGTAATATTTATTTTGAGAAGAAATTTTTGTAGCTCATACATACAACAACATGCATATGAAAGGTTTAATTAAAGTCTTGACTGGAGGGGAAAATTAATAACTCAGAAAAACAGTGATAATATCCTTGGCTGAACCATTATATCCTTGGCTGAACCATGGAGGAACTCCTAAACAACTTGAGAAGATTAAGCAATGCAAAAATTAGTCCCTTGAAACAAAACAACAGAGCCTTCTCCAAGAAGGTACATAATTTGCTCCAACAAAGGCATTCGAGGAATTTACAAAAGGAGGAAGAAGTGGGAAATTGGCTTTATGCACTTGGGATGGACTTAAAGAGTGGAAGATCAGAAAATGACTTTCCCATGTTAGAGAAACTGGAATCCTGCCTTTCAAAGGTAGAGCAATCTAATTGGAGTTTAAATTGGGCTTTGGAGCCATCTATGCTTGCATTGGTACAAGCTAGATTCTTGGAACATCCAAGTGAGAGAGTCAAGCTTATAGTTGTCTCTTGTTTTAGTGATATTTTGAGGATAACAACACCCTTCCCTCCCTACAATGATGATATTATGAAAATAATTTTTAGAATGATAGTAGGAACCTTTCGGGATTTATACAACTGTGCAGGATCTACATTTGGGAGAAAGCTTAAGGTCTTAGAAGCCATGGCCATGACTCAGACTTATGAGGTCATGATCGATCTTGAGTGTGATGGTTTGATTCTGCAGATGTTCCAATGCTTCTTTAGCATTAGGAGACATCATTCCGACATAGCCATAGCTCACATGCAGTCCATCTTGTCGTTATGTATGGGAGGCCGTGATGCCATTGGCCGGGAGTTGCAGACTAGGTTGTTGAGCATTTGGAGGAGAGAGCAGTTGGTCTCACTCGCTGCTTATGAGCTAGCCCAAGGGCTAGTTGAGCATAACATTGAGCTTTTCAAGAGACAGCTGACCAGGGAGGAGCTGCTCTAGTTTGGTGGATTAGGCAGCAGAAATGAGTTGAGGAGGAAGGGACTTTGCTTCATTTGCAAAGAACCTTGGGGCCCTGATCACTCATGTTTGAAAGATGCAGATGAGGTAGCAGAGGTAGAGCAGGTGGACGTTCCTTCGATATGCCAGGATGAGGACTCTTCTTCAAATGAGTCCACGGGATCAGTTGAGGATGTTTCTGGGGAGTGAAAGCAGTCATGCAGAGATGATGACAGTAGGCTGGAGTTGTATTCTAGTGTGCAGGGTGAGCTATCAGGGGACTCTACGAGAGATAATTTGGGTGATGAGTCACTGGTGACGATTCAGCCAGAGCAACATATGATGGAGCCTGAGTCAGCAGAGGAGGATAATATGCACATCATGCATGATAGTCCCTTGGGGGAGAGCTAGATGGAGGCTCACACTGAGTCTATGATGCGTATGAGGCTAACCTTAGGGTCAGCCATTGAGGAGGAGCAGTCAGATGCACAAACATCGAGTACGGTGACAGCAGTTGCAGATCCATATCCTCTGGATATGGTGGAGGTTGATGGGATAGTTCTGCAGGGGGCTAGTGGACAGCCGGAGCATTACATTCTCGATCAGGAGAGGTAGGAGTTGTTGGAGATGGTGGAGCATCCATCTTTGGGCTGACACATTGATGAGGTGCAGATAGATGTACATGCAGTCGGCAGAGCTGCAGTACTTTCAGTGAGTAGCACTCTCCAGGAGTACATTGATGGGGCTTGAAGCATATCTTGCCCACTTTGGCCCATTATAGAGAGAGGGGCTTTCTTCTACAGGCACATTTCGTTGGCAGACAAGGCAGAGCAGTGTGAGTTGATTACGGGCTGGCGAGAACACTCCAGGTGTGTTCCGTATGCAGTTGTTGCTACATTGGATTCTTCTTCCAGGATGGATTGGTGGGAGATCATGAGTTGGTACCCCCTTGATGGTATGATATTCTTCGTAGGGAGCACAGAGGAGCAGGGGCCCTTAGACATGACATATGATACAGATTCCAGTTGGCAGTGGGGCACAGATTGACATTTCTTCAGTATCCCATCCCGGTCTCAGGAGAGTAGGATCAGCATTGGATTTAGTCAGGGGTTGAATTGGAGAGAGGTGATGAATTGGTACACAATTGGTGGGGCAACTTACACCGTCATAGATACAACGCAGTAAGAGACATGGTCTTCACCTCTTAGAGCATCAATTTTAGCCAGAGGCAGTGCGCAGTCCGAGGCATGGGACTTAGGCGATGATTGGCCATCGTGGCATGGGGATCTGAGAGGATTGTTTGATGACAGGTACAGTGAGAGATCAGTTTGGGATCTTGGCATTGAGGGGTCTATTCCGGGTGGCTTGACACAGGCACATAGTAGCAATGGGAGGTTTGTATGGATTTCGGGCATTGGGTCTCAGTTGTGTCGGGTCAACAGAGGGGCCCACATATTTGGATTGCTTGAGGGCAAGCAATCTTGAGGCGGAAGGTCTGTAATATTCCCTTTTTTGGTGTCACCTACGAATGGGTTAGGTTGGACTTCTAGAGTTAGGAGCAGACAGGTCACAAGTACAGATTGGTGCTATCAGTGGGCTCAGGGGCTTTTTGGAGGAGTTTTGAGGATTTTCCATGGTGTCCGGTGGCATTCGCTTGATATATTCCATCATCTGAGCAGTTTGGCTTTCGTTCAGGTGCATTTCGACAACTCTCGAAAATTTGAGTTATTTGTGGGCTTAACTCAGTTGATTACGCTCAAGGTGGCATTCTAGGAGGAATACATGATGGAACACCTTAGTGTAATAGCTCATTGTAACCGGGACGAGGATACCTACATGATGGGATGGTTGAGCATGAGTTTCAGTGACTAGAGGAGACATGGTAGCCGATTTACTCTTTTCTGCATTAAAAAGGAATATTTTAATAAGAGGGAAAAGTGCACCATGAATAAAATAATAATAAAATAATGCTCTAGAAGGCTCCAAGAGATCTATAAAAGAATGGGAGGAGGCCATTGAGGGATATCTTTGGATCATGTGATTTTCTTGTATGAGAGGTTTGAGACTTGGTTCTCTACTTCAGCCGTAGCCCCAAGACGGAAACCCTCGGGTGATTTGTGAGTGTTGGACGGAAACCCAACTCTCTTTGAGGAGACTTCATTCAGAAGTTTCACAGAGCTTCAGAGATATTGGAGTGAGGATCAACAGGTGCTTCAGTGGATTCTGTGGTAGCTGTTGCCGGAGGGAGAGTGCAGCAGTTCAGTTTTGGAGGCCATCGTAGTGTAGCAGATTTTCTTGAGGCCAGTTGTATTTCAGTTATCTCAGCTATCTTTCATTTCAGCATGTAACCCCAGTATATTATAATAAAGCTGAGTTATTTTCTGCATTATGGAGTTATGGATTTGCATGAAATTATATGTTTATTTTACATGGCAATCTTCTGTTAAAAATACATGTTGATTTACGACATAATTCAGAGTTTAGATTAATTTATGCAAATTTAGGAAAATATCCCATTTGGGGATATTACACCTCCTTAACTCCGGCCACATTCAACCATCCTCTTCTCCTTGTGCTTTTGCCGCCTTTGTAATCCCAAAACGAGAAACCTCAAAAATGTGCCTTGTCACTAATTACCGAGCCCTTAACAAAGCCACAATAAAGAACCGTTACCCCCTACCCCGAATTGAGGAGTTACTTGACACCCTCCAGGGAGCTAAGTGGTTCACTAAATTGGATTTGACATCAGGATATCATTAGGTTCGAATGAACCCTGATGATGTGTGAAAGACAACTTTCAAGACCAAATTCGGTCTTTATGCATGGAAAGTCATGCCATTCGGCCTGACTAACGCACCAACCACGTTCATGCTACTCATCAATGATATTTTCAGAGGACATTTGGGTCGCATTGTTGTCATTTACTTAGATGACATTCTCATCTTCAGTAAGACATGGGATTCCCACATGCAACATGTCCGTCAAGTTCTCCAAATCCTCAGAGAGCATAAGTTACAAGTGAAGGAGAAGAAGTCCTATTTTGGCCAGCATTCAATTCCTTACCTTGGCTTCATGGTCAACTCAAAAGGTATTCAACTAGATCCGTCTCGCATCTAGCCTTGCAGCAATGGCCACAACCTTCTTCGACCAACGAGCTCAAAAGTTTCCTAGGTGGTATTAATTTTTACCGGAAGTTTATTCTTCATTTTTCTTAGATTGGTCGTCCTTTTCCTCAACTCTCTAATAACCATTCTACATTTATTTGGACTAACGAGGCTACCAGCCACTTTGTTCATCTCAAAGAGGCACTATGCTCATCTCCAGTGTTGCGTCTGCTCGACCTCTCTCAACCATTTGAGGTTGAGTCAGATGCCTCACAATATGCTATTGGTGCCATACTTAAACAGGGAGGACACCCCATTGCTTATCACTCAGAAGCTCTTTCCGAGGCCAAGAAAAATTATAGTACTTATGAAAAAGAATTTTACAGCTTGGTCCAAGCTCTCAAGCAATGGCACCACTATTTGTTGGGCAAAGAGACTATTCTCTACACAGACCATTATCCATCGATCTTCATCAACTCACAGTCCAAGCTTTAGGAACAAAGGCATCTTAAATGGGCCTCCTACATTCAGCAATTTCATTTGGTGATCAAATATAAGAAGGGCACTTCTAACAAAATGGCAGATTTACTTAGCAGGCCACCCATTCCAATCCTCCCAATTCCAGAAGTGCGTTGTGCTAATTATGATTCATGGAAAGCACAATATGCTACTGATCCGGACTTTCAAGAGGTTTGGGTTACCTTACACAGTCCCACAGTTATCAATCAGACTCCCTTCTTGGACTACACCATCCGGGATGGTTGGCTTTACAAATTCAATTTACTTTGTGTCCCACAGTCAGACAATTGCCTCTTGCTCATTCGAGAAGCTCATGCATCAACCTATGGTGGCCACTTTGGTATCACAAAGACACTCCAACACCTCAAACACCATTTCTATTGGTCTTCTATGCAACCTCAAGTTGTAATATTCATGAGAGCCTGTGCCTTGTGTTCTCAAGCAAAACCTTCCAATAGAAAGCATGGCTTATATCAGCCTCTGCCTCTCCCTTCACGACCATGGGAATCAATCTTTATGGATTTCTTAAGCGGACTACCCACCACCCAAAAGAAACATGATGCATTCTGGGTAGTGGTTTGCCGTTTTAACAAAATGGCCCTTTTTATTCCTTGCACAAAGACAACTACAGAAGTTCAAACAACAGAATTGTATTTCCAACATGTCTGGCCACATTTTGGCCTACCAAGCAACATCATCTCATATCAAGACTCACGCTTCCTCAGCACCTTCCGGAAGACCATCTGGACACTACTTGGGTGTCAACTAAAATTCTCTACCGCCTTCCACCCTCAAACGGATGGCCAAACAAAGGTGGTCAATCGAGTATTGGTCCATGCTCTCCGTACTCATTTTTTGTGCAGTAAATAGTGGGAGAACTATTTACACGTTCTGCAGCATAGCTACAACAAGGCCACACATTCTTCTACTGGGTTCTCTCCTTTTGAAGTATGTTTGGGCTTCCAACTAGCAGTCCCAACCGAGCTTCCCCTCACTTTGGATCCCTAAGGTACCATGCACCGACAAAAAGAGCAACACTCAGCACACCAGTTTCTTCACCAACTTGCACAACGACACATTGTCGTAACAGCAGTACTCAAAGCAGCCCAAGATCGTGCCAAGCAAAGGCATGACAAAGAAAGAACCTCCAAGACCTTTTAGCCAGGAGACAGAGTATGGTTACATTTGGATAAGAAATGCTTCAAAGGATAACATCATAAACTTCTTCTAATCCGATATGGCCCTTATACCATTTTAGAACAAATTGGGAAGAATGCCTATCGATTGGACCTTCTCCCTCAGCTCGGAATACACAATGTCATTAATGTCAATCATCTCAAGTTGTTTGAGCCTCCCCTCTGGGAGGAACCAGTCACTATTACTCATCCGGTGGATAACATCCCGGACATCCAACTACCATTGTCAAAAGACACATTATTGGACACCAGGACTCGTTCTACCAGACATCGGAGCTACACCTCCTACCTTGTGGCACGCCAAGGACAAACTCCAGCTCATGGAAAGTGGATGACCGCCAAAGTGGTGCATCGTTTGTATCCTCATCTTCGCATGGAAGCCGGGACGCTTCTAGATCTAAACAGGGAGGAATTGGGTCACCTGGGAGAGGATGCATTCCCAAATTTTATGGCAGGCCTGCTATCAGTTAATTACACTAGCATAGGGGTAGACCTGCATCCATAACACCTAGGTCAAAGGCACAGAACAAGCATACCTACCTGGGTGCATTCGATTTCTGCGGTGGTTTTTAATTTAGCATCCTATGTAATAAGAGTGCCCTTGTTAATAAAAAGGGAGGGCAATCTAATAAAGTTTCTGTTTTTCATTTTGACCAAAAATACGTTTCTCTGTCTCTCATATTTTTTTGTCTACTGCGTGAACATCTACGTTGCTATTTTTGTGGCCTCCTCTTCGTTTCACACGGATCTGAGCGGAGCCGGGAGCCTTCCTCATGGCAGCACCTGGCTACTCCTTTTTAACAAATTTGCCATCTCACGGATAACCTCTCTTGCATCTGCGTAGTTAGATCCACCATTTTACTGTTGTGCACAGACCCATCGCGCACTTGCAGACTAGTTACACTATTGATTGTTTTGCAGATTCTGTAGAAATTACAGGTCAAATATCCCCAATTTTGAGGGGCATTGGAGACATTTTTGGTACATGGGACTTAGGAGAAATAGAACATTTCAACGTTAGTGGAATATGGGGGCCACCCCTCAAGTAATATGCAGCCCTTGGAGGAAAAATCGATTTTGTGGGAAGGAGGTCGAAATATTTGGCTGAGGGACCCATAAGGAAAGGTGAGGCAATGATTATAAATAGAAGGTTGAAGGCAACATTGAGCACCTTTTGATAATTTGACATTTACACATTGTTGGTCAAGCTGTTCAGCTAAGTCACAAGTGTTGTTTAGCACCGAAGGTTTCCAAGGGGAAATCTCACTCTCCTCTTCGGTGGACCATGAGTACCACCCCCCTAGGGAGGTAATCTATTGATACTTGGGTGAGGAGATTTGCGGAGTTTGGATCCCATTTTAGCAGGTTTCCTTCAGCTAATTAATACTCCAGGGAGGAAGTAGTAGGGAAATCGTATCACTCTTTTCATCTGGCTTCCAGGGGTGTTTTTGTCTGGAGAAATTTAGTGTAGTTGCTCCAAGGGAAGACTAAGCCTTGTGGAGAATTTGGAGGTTGGAGATTGTAACTTTTGGGCAGGACATATTTCTCTTTTTAGGGTCTATGCAGGGACAAATTTGTGTGGTGTCGGGCTCAGCTCTTAAGTGTTGGAATTTATGGTAGAACGACTCTTCTACTACAGGGAAAATTTTCGGAAACCCTTCCTTAGCAGATTGAGGAGGAATGAGGAGGATTTTAGCAGATTTCATCATTGGGGGATGCCGTCTTTTGTTCAGGAGGGCGTAGTGCCAAAATAGGTCAATTTTGGAAGGTAGGAATTAGCCAAATCCCTTCTTGGGCTTTTGTGGGTTTGTTGAGAGGAGTCGGGCATTAAATTTGCAGAATTTTCCAGGTAGTATTCAGGCCAGAAACCCCTTGTTTATTCAACAGTGTGTTTTATTATTGAGCTGGTAATTGCACCATTTTGTGGGTTTTCCGGGTGGTTGGTTTGGGGCAGATTCCTTTTTGGGTTTGGTTGAGTATTTTTGGGAAAAGCTACAACTGCATTTTTCGGTGAATTCGGGCACCACAAAAGGTCATTCTCAACATTTCTAGTGCACAACAGTTGTGAATTTCTGGGTCTGCGTAGAAGGGTATTGGGCCGAAGCTTCCTAGCTCTTGGGGGTCATCTCTTCCACTTGGGTTGCTCCAGATTGCTTATGCAAGCCCAAGTTCACTTGTTCCTTGCTATATGTACTCCTTACAGTTCATAATATAATAAAATGGCTCGGCTTATTTGCCCAGTTTCTTGGTGTTTTTGATGGCGCATGGATATTTGTGATTCTATTTGGTATAGCCTAGTTCATGCGTCTGTTATTAGCTGTAAATTTCAATTTGGAATACTACAGTGGTATCAGAGCCATGATCTTGGCCAACTGTGGGCTAGCCAACTAGATTGTGGGAGATTTGGGCATGTATGCACAGTGACAGGTTACACCATACACCACCCATGGCTGAAGGGAGATTCAATATATAGAAATTCTGGAGTGAAATCCGCTGGAACGATGAGAGGTTGGCTCAGTTAAGGAAGGTTTTAGACCAAATCCATCATTGTCCTGATAGCAGAGACACTAGAGGTGCACAGGCTGTGGGAGTACAACCATCTACACAATATGGAGAGAGTTGACAAAATCAAGGCATTAGATCTCCTCAAAAGGAGCAGACAAGCCAGTGACAATTAGAGGGTGAGATCAGGAGGCGATTTTGCTGCTGGAGACCTGGCTTTAGATATCAGGAGACTGAGGAGGAGGAGGAGGTCGAGCATGATGCTGAGGGCACACAGGATGGTGAGGATCACATAGATGCACCCAGTGTGACGGAGGAGTCACCCTCGTTGGAGACTCCCTTGACCTCTCCGATTGATATCTTAGTGGAGAGAGTAGAGCATGCACCAGTAGTGCCATTCGCTGATGAGGTGACCAGGATTGTGTCTGGGTTTTTGGGTGATAGCAGCACACAGCATATGGGGGAGTTTCCAGGAGAAATAGCCACCCTTGATGAGGCACCAAGATATATGGAGGTATTAAAGGATCGTTGCCCACAACAGTTTCATCAGTTTCAGGCCGACCTTCTAGCATTAAAAAGGAAGGCCACGTCAATGTGAGAGGCTATTCTGCAGTAGAAGGAGCTGGAGGGCATGAGAGTGGCTTGTGCCGACTCAGCAGCCAAACTGACTCACGTTGGGGAATGGTTGGATTCCCTAATGGTACAACTAGAGTGCACGTTGGAGCGTTGTAGCAACCCTCTTTAGGCATAGATAGACGGGACTGGCAGCACTGTTAGGTTACGTTTGCCCATTTGAGAGACAGAGACAGAGCTACCTAGTTAGATGTCATGTGTTAACTAGGATAGCGAGATGAGACAACCTGAGTTGCATAGGGTGCAACATCTGCATGTTGGGGTTGTTCTATTTGCGGGAGTTCGTGCATTCAATCCCTCTCTTTGGGTTGGAAGGCGAGAGATTCTGAGTTGGTACCCGTTGGAGTGGGCTATGGAGATGGTAGTGGACCCGGGTGTAGCTCAGCGGGAGCTTCCAGGGACTAGGGATTCTGGAAGCCTAGACTTCCATTGAGATCCGGGTGGGACTACCTATCATTTCCTAGGTATGCCGGTTGATTATGACCTCGATGTTATAGTTGACCTAGTAGTTGAGTGGGTGCTTTCGCTAGGGGAG
Organism: Pinus albicaulis; assembly: GCA_034641835.2. Lineage (NCBI taxonomy): Eukaryota > Viridiplantae > Streptophyta > Pinopsida > Pinales > Pinaceae > Pinus > Pinus albicaulis. Next base: position 1,209,444,814 of record CM076577.1, read on the forward strand.
TTTGGGTCAACACCAGTGGCTAGCTCGATTATGGGCAGACTCCTTGTGTTGTCTTGGTATGATGGTTGTACATGGGATCACATGATGATCAGCATACTCTGGCAAGAGTTTTTTGGAGGAGGTGGCATTGGCAGGGCACCAGACAATGCCTTGTATGGAGCTGGGGATTCTTCATATTTGTGTGGGGCACAAAGGACACAGAGGAGGATTTAGAGGGGAGATCCATTCATTGAAGGGTATGTTGATGCGACGGTAGAGGTGATGATGTCGGACGGGTACGGGCTGACGCGTATGGACACATCTTTAGGCCATCAGATACAAAGATGTGTGGGAGCATTTAGCGTTGAGCAGTGGTTTGCAGGTGGGCATGGAGATGCATGGTGGTGTGTCGTAGTGTGTTGGATTGCGTTGTGGAGCGTCGTACATCGCATTGGGTGCACGCGAGGGGTGATAGGTTCAGTGACACAGGGAGGACGCAGGGTGGTACAGGATGGTATAATAGTAGTTAGGGGTATCCAATGGTGTACAGGGACAGGTTGCGGCGTATAGTGGCATGCCGAGGAGTGTGGTGATACATGGTGGTAGGCAGTGGCACATGAGGTGACATAGTGGGGTCTTGGAGCGTTGCCTCCATAAAGACTTATGGATAGGGGCATTAGGCATACCATTAGATGCAACTCACCTAGGATCGATGAGGACATTTTTAAGTATCCGGGGACACCTTGTTTAGCGGAGGCAAGTCTTCGAGGGGATTATCAGCAGATCTGAGGTGGAGAGAGGGTCGTCCATAGGAATACTCTTTAGTATCCCTGCAGACTCACGATCATACCCTTGGGAACCTACCCAACCATCAATCCTCCAGTGTTGCTTACATTCAAAGTGTTGGAAAGTGTAACTAGGTTTGGTCTTCATAATGACTAGTAATTATGAATTTATGTAATGAAGAAGACAAAGATGATAAAATGTATTTTTGTCAAGCTTGCTTTATGGGTTTCATGAGCAAGTAGTTTTTATTATGGGTCAAAGACTTCTTCTTGATGTCTTTTAGGGATTTTTCATCTTGTCATAAATGTGTAATTTAGAGTCATGTATTTGAAGGAAATGGAAATGAAGACAACAAACTTCGAGGAAAGATAATTACTCCAAAAGACCAATTACAACCATCAATTTCTCAGAAAGGAAAGGATCTAATATTCAAGAAAAAAAGAAAGCAACTCTACAGGTCCACCAACAACCATGATAGGGCAACCATAATGTACTATCCTGAAGCTTAAAGGAGTAATAGAAGATAGAAATGTCAGAATACTCATAGATTTTGGTAGTACTCACAATTGCATAAGCATTGTTGTTCCTAAACAACTAAACCTTTTTTGTGTATCCCATCAAAAAACCTTATCGTGACGATTGCTAATGGACAAAAGGTGAAAGAAGTAGCAAAATGTCATAAGGTTTCAATTTAGATACAAGAGTTGGAACTACAAACAAAAATATATGCTCTACCACTTGAAGAGATGGATATAGTGCTAGGTACGGAATGGTTGATGCAATTTGGAAGTTATACTACAAACCTTGAAGAACAGTTCATGGAGTTTAATTGGCAAGGACAACACTACTAATCATATGGTGTTGAAGCTTCCACTCTCAATAAAATGCAAACAATACACAAAAACCTCACCAACATTGCCAATGACGTAAATCCCATAAACACAAATAAACTTCATTTTACCATGGAGACATGCCCAACTAGAGAAAGTTCTATTTCCTATGCTTTGAGAACAACACATTCTTGAAGAAGGTGGCAATGTTATAAACATAAATAATAATAAATTTATTACTTAACTGAAAAGTCAAGGGGCAGATACCCTTTCACATCGTGACCAATCAATGCTATATGTAAATTGTCACGAGGGTTATTGTATCAACATTCTTTCTATCAATAAATACAATTTCATAAAAATAATTTCGTCTTCGAATAAAAATAGGAACTATTTGTAACATTACCAATTGAGACGACGAAAGTTCGTTCTCACACATTTTTTTTTTTAAATGTCTAAAATATAAAGAAATTCTTTCAGACATTAAATATATAAAATGTATATAAGAAATTGATAGGAGAAAATATGATATGGTAACAAATAAGAGCCCTGTATATACACTAGGTGGGATGCCCTTTCATGAATAGTCACATCCTTTCATAATTATAAATTATACTTATTATTTATATTATTTTATCCATATTTGTGTTCATAATGTTAGAAAATCAATGGGAATTAGATTTTCTTATGTTAGTTTTGGACAACTAGGTCCAAACTCCATGTTGTGATGCTCAGATGAACATGCCAATATTTTTGTTGGATTCCTCTTTCGGAGAGGTGCAAGATCGATCTAAAGATCATCTTGATTCGATGAGCAGAACATTTATTTTGAATTTATTCAAAATATGTGTAGGTTGGCCTGAATTGAAATGTAGGCTTCAAGCCCCAATAGATGTGTCACACACCCTCATTGATGGATATAAATAGGTCAACGTTGGAGGTCATTTTCACTCATCCATCATCACACATTCTCTCTCCTCTCCTAATTGGTTCGATCATCACTTGGAGTCTTTTCTTCTCCACACGTGGGAAAATTGCAGCAAGGAGAATTTCTGTTTCGACCTAGGGTTTTCAGCACAGTGTTGACCAGCGTTGACTTTGGTCAATGCATGGTCAAAATGACCCAAATCTTGGTCAGAATTCTGATTTCTGCAGTCCATATTTATTGGCACAGAAATTGAGGTTGACCGTTGACTTTGACCGGGTTGTGTTGACTTTTTGCTGCTGCTGTTTTGCGGTGAACGTTGACTGGGACAATGTTGACTTTCATTGACTTTGGGTTGATTGATATAGTTGTTCGAGAGGGTTGTGTGACACTTCTGGTTGGCTGACCGTTTTGAGACTTTGCTAGTTGAAGCATCCTGTTGACCGCCGTAACGCACCAACACTGATATATATTTTTGGCTTGTCTTCTGTCGATCTATTGGTATGTTCTATCAGCATTTTACTTTCTTGTTTATGTGATTGTTGTTTGCTATTGGGGATAAAAGTAAAGTTGCATCAAGCATAGAACATCTTTCTATCAATCAATATAATTTCATAAAAATAATTTCGTCTTCGAATAAAAATAGGAACTATTTGTAACATTACCAATTGAGATGAATAAAGTTCGTTCTCACACAATTTTTTTTTTAAATGCCTAAAATATAAAGAAATCCACACAGACATTAAATATATAAAATACATATAAGAAATTGATAGGAGAAAATATGATATGGTAACAAATAAGAGCCCTGTATATACACTAGGTGGGATGCCCTTTCATGATCAGTGATATCCTTTCATAGTTATAAATTATACTTATTATTTATATTATTTTATCCATATTTATGTTCATAATGTTAGAAAATAAATGGTAATTAGATTTACTTATTTTAATTTTGGACAACTGGGTCCAAACTCCATGTTGTGATGCTCAGATGAAGATGCCAATATTTTTATTGGATTCCTCTTTCGGAGAGGTGCAAGATTGATCTGAAGATCATCTTGATCCGATGAGCAGAACAATTATTTTGAATTTATTCAAAATATGTGCAGGTCGGCTTGAATTGAAATGTAGGCTTGAAGCCCCAGCAGATGTGTCACACACCCTCATTGATGGATATAAATAAGTCAACGTTGGAGATCATTTTCACTCATCCATCATCACACATTCTCTCTCCTCATCTGATTGGTTCGATCATCACTTGGAGTCTCTTCTTCTCCACACATGGGAAAATTGAAGCAAGGACCATTGTGGAAGTTGCCCGTGCCATGCTATGTGACCAAGGTCTTTTGATGTTTCTGTGGGGAGAAGCTGCGAACACTGCTGTGTACATACAAAACCGAATCCCGCATTTCGCTCTGGACTCCAAAACTCCCGAAGAGGTTTTCTCTGGTAAGAAACCTGACATCTCACATCTTAGAGTCCTTGGATTTCCTATTTATTTTCATGTACCGAGGGAGAAGAGGAGCAAGCTTGATGCTTCTGGGAAGAAGGGAATGTTTGCGGGCTACAACGAAACTTCAAAGGCCTATAGAGTCTATGTGCCTGGTCAAAGGGAAGTGGAGATATGCCACGCTGTTACCTTTGACAAAGATGCTTCCCTGAGGAAAGTAATCAATCTTCCAAGATCTGAGGAAGATCATGAAGCAAGGCTTGGAAATCAAGAAGAACCGAAGGATGAGACGATGCCCGATGTTGAAGGACCGATGGACTCTATTGATCCACCTCCTTCAATGAGGAAAAGGCCGTCATGGCTCAAGGACACTCTCGAGGATGCCGAGAGACATATGGCCCCAAGGGGGACATTCCGTGAAAGCAAGAAGCCAAATAGATACCAAGGGTATCTAGCAGCCATGAGTACAATTGTACAACCTGAGCCTGGATCTTTTGAGGAAGCTGTAAAGCATCAAGTTTGGAAGGATGCTATGCACGAAGAGTATGAGTCCATTATGAAAAATGATAGACCGGAGGACAAAGCAGTTGTCACCTCGAAATGGCTCTATAAGATCAAGCATGGATCTGATGGTATTGCTGAAAAGTTCAAAGCAAGGTTCGTTGCCCGTGGCTTCTTTTAAAAGGAAGGTGTAGACTATGATGATATATTTGCACATGTGGCCCGATATACCACCATCCGATCTATCATAGCCCTTGTTGCTACTCAAGGATGGAATCTTCATCAGATGGATGGGAAGATCGCATTTCTGCATGGTGCGATAAAGGAAGAGGTGTATGTGGAGCAACCTCTGGGGTTCGAAGTCCAGGATCGAGACACCCATGTTTGCAGGTTGAAGAAAGCCCTCTATGGGTTGAAGCAAACACCCAGAGCTTGGTACAAGAGGATAAATAGCTACCTGATGAAGCTGGGCTTCACTCGTAGTAATGTTGATCCGAACCTCTACTTCAAGGTTGATAGAGAAAAGCCTCTCATTCTGGTGCTATATGTGGACGACCTCTTCCTGACAGGTGCTGACCCTCTCATTCATCAGTGTAAGAGGGAGATCACTATTGAGTTCGAGGTGAAGGACCTAGGACTGATGCATTACTTCCTAGGCCTGGAGGTTTGGCAGAGACCTGGCGAGATTTTCTTTTCTCAAGGAAAATATATTGTGAAGCTTTTGGAAAGATTTGGAATGGTGGACTGTAAGTCCGTGTCGACACCGATGGAGCTCAACTTTATGAAGTTAAATAGCAGCGTTGTTGGGCCCGTGCTAGCAAATCCTACTGAGTATCGTCAACTCGTAGGGGCCTTGATGTTCTTAGTGAACACCCGTCCGGACATATGTTTTGCAGTGAACACTATGAGTCAACACATGGTTGATCCTCATCACATTCACTGGGTTGGTTCCAAGAATCTATTGAGATATCTTCGGGGCACGATAAACCATGTGCTGAGATACACTGCCGGGAGTGTGACACTCCATGGATTTACTGATGTCGATTGGTCTGGTAGAGTGGTAGATCACAAGAGCACATCTGGATGTTGCTTCGCACTTGGGTCTGCTTTGATGTCTTTGATGAGCAGGAAGCAGAAGTCGGTGGCTTTGAGCACCGCCGAGGCCGAATACATTGCAGCGAGTATGGCCTGTTGTGAAGCACTTTGGTTGCGAAAGCTCTTAAGTGAGTTGTTCTGGCATGTGCTAGATACCATCGTGATACTCTGTGATAACCAGAGTGGGATTCAGTTGTCCGAGAATCCTGTGTTCCACGATCGATCCAAGCATATTGATATCAGCTACCACTTTATCCGGGATATGGTACAGTGAGGCGTCGTAAGGCTTGATCATATAAGAACTAATGAGCAGGTCGCGGATATTCTCACAAAGCCCTCGGGGAAGGTTCAGTTCCTAACTTTTCGTGAGAATCTTGGAATCGTGGAACGACCCTATGCTGAGGGTCATGTTGAACGATGAGCTCTGGGAGCTCTAGGGGGCATTGGGGATAACTCCTCGGAGTTATAAGCACACACAGGGCTAGGCTTGCCGAAAATGTTGTGGTGCTTCTGCCCCATCGTTATGATGTTGAGTTGGTTCACCTCTAATGATCTGTGCACCGTATGCATCCTACCCATTGAGTCTCGGACTCATGGGAAGTACCTCTCATTTGGCCAGTGAGGTGGGAAAAGCTAGAGACTAGTAGCAAAGACCGATGGATGCATCGTAGATTGTCGTACTCTCTATGTCTAGGATGGCACGTGTCCAACCACTTGATCTAGGATCAAGTCTAGTGAGGTTTCAGACCTCCAACTGATTTCGGGTCAGGGAAACCAACTTTGGGTTGGTATGAGACTCTTTTGAGTCTTATAGAGGTTTCGGACCTCTGGGCTGAATCTGTCAGCCGGGAATGATGTCTTTGTGACTGACCCTCTTTCTGTTCTCAAATAAAGAAGCCAACAAAGCAAGTTATGGCGGGATGACGCACGATGTTTGGATGGCACAGGTGGATGGAGTTCTCCCTAGTTGAGAGGCAGTGTTAATTTTGGACAACTAGGTCCAAACTCCATGTTGTGATGCTCAGATGGAGATGCCAATATTTTTATTGGATTCCTCTTTCGGAGAGGTGCAAGATCGATCTAAAGATCATCTTGATCCGCTGAGCAGAACATTTATTTTGAATTTATTCAAAATATGTGTTGATCGGCCTGAATTGAATGTAGGCTTAAAGCCCCAGCAGATGTGTCACACACCCTCGTTGATGGATATAAATAGGTCAATGTTGGAGGTCATTTTCACTCATCCATCATCACACATTCTCTCTCCTCATCTGATTCGTTCGACCATCACTTGGAATCTCTTCTTCTCCACACATGGGAAAATTGCAGCAAGGAGAATTTCTGTTTCGACCTAAGGTTTTCAGCGCAGAGTTGACCAATGTTGACTTTGGTCAACGCATGGTCAAACTGACCCAAATCTTGGTCAGAATTCCGATTTCTGCAGTCCACATTTATTGGCATAGAAATCGAGGTTGACCGTTGACTTTGACCGAGCTGTGTTGACTTTTTGCTGCTGCTGTTTTGCATTGACCGTCGACTGGGACAGCGTTGACTTTCGTTGACTTTGGGTTGACTGATATCACTGTCCGAGAGGGTTGTGTGACACTTCTGGTTGGCTGACTGTATTGAGACTTTGTTGGTTGAAGCATCCTGTTGACCGTCGTAATGCACCAACACTCATATATATTTTTGGCTCGTCTTCTGTCGATCTATTGGTATGTTCTATCAGCGTTTTACTTTCTTGTTTATGTGATTGTTGTTTGATATTGGGGATAAAAGTAAAGTTGCATCAAGCATAGAACATCTACGGAAATTTACATCTTAATTGGTAATTACTTGTGATTAATTAATCTTCTTTCTTTTGTATATTAATGTTCCTTCTTCACCAAGCACTTACACAAACTGTTCATCCAAGATCACAATGAAGTAAGAGACAAGAATTTAGGCTTTCAAGCCAGGGAAAAACCCAACAATCTTCTTCTTATTGAATCAATTCAAGACAAGATATCCAACCCAAGATCAAAGACTCACTTAAGCTTCCTCGTCAACCCTCTTCTCTAGTGAAAAAAAAAATAGTTAACTTCTACTTAAAGATAATCAACGTTCTTGCCACAGACTTCTTCTCGGCCCTGTCACAGAACTTTAGCTCTTCTTGTAGATCCTCGGCTCTATCATGATTTCAGAGGTTCAGTCTTGTTATAGACTGTAATCACCTTCAAGTTTTGATCCTTGATTGCACACTTCAAATAGCAGACTTCGACTACTTTAGATCACAGGCTGACTCTTTATCTCAGCTTCTTCAGATAGCTTCAGGACTTTGTATTATAGGAACAAATCACAATGAATTTTGGTTTCCTTTTTTTATTGCAGACCATTCTTATCCAAGTTCCATGTGACTTAGGATCTTTGTCCTAATCTCACTTTACATGACTCAAGAATATTTGTCCAAGATGCTTATTCAATCCATCATTCTCCTTATCCATGTCCCTGTACTTGACTTAGGATATCTGCCCTAATTCGTAACAGTATCTGACACAAGGAGAACCAAGCTAATTCAAAACATCATTCTCCCTGTCCTTAATGCATTCACTAGACTTACAGCTGTTAGTCCTGGCCTAGTACATGACACAGGGAAAACTAGTGTCCAACCTTACTCCCTCTCAACCTGAGAGGAGAAATTCATGCTCACTCCCTCTAAATCAGGGAGAATTCATCAACAAGGCTCAACTTTTGTCAGAAGTACCAATACTTCTCTTACATCAGCTACTTGTAATGGTAGCTCTCCTCTTACCATCCCTCTTACCTCTTAAGTCTGCTGACCTTGCAGCTTCAAGGGCTCCAACTCTGCCTCCTAACATATCATTATCATGTACTTGTGATCTTCAAGGATTTTATCAAGTTGTCCTCTTCAAAGTACTATGCTTGTACTTTGATCACTGTTCCAAGATTCCACTAATTTGCTCTCTTATCAGTCCTCCGTCTGTTATTGAGATGACTGAAATAGGGATTTTCCTAGCAGCTCACACAACAATGGGTCCTCTGTATCCTAGGTCCACTAAAGACTGTTGTTTAACAACACCATGAGCAGACCACAAACATCAGAAAATCTGACCTGTAAATTCTTCTTTTCTAGACAGTCCTTTACACTAGTTCAAACCACATCGTATTGTTTTCGGTTACAGTCCTCCTGAAGTTCAATCTACCCGTACATATTTATGCACAAACCTTTGAAGGATACGACCCTAATTACCGGACTAGTAGTCCTTCTTTTAGAGTCTCAGTCCTTCCCTTATGTGTGCACATAATTTAGGGCATATGAACTCTCCAAAAACTGATTCTTTAGACAGTTGATTTTGCATGGAAGAACTCTCAACTAGAGCATCAATACAAACCCTTTAACAATAGTTTCAACACTGTACCTAGGACATCATAGATCTACAATGCTACACTTTCCAATCAAGCACTCTTTCTTCTTGAAGACTTTGCTACATGTCATCCTAACCAGTTCGGATCTGTGGAGAAACACATCAGTCCTCACCACAACTTGGACTGATCCTTTTTCTGTGCATAAATCAGATACTTGTTCCTCTTTCCTCCATTCTCACGGTCTAGAATACAACATACAAGAACCTTATGTCCTTTACCTTTCTCTACTGTAACTCGTCCTTAAACCAACAACCAAAATAACCTTTCGGCCCCAGTCACAGGGAACTTCGGATCCTTCACTGAATGATGCATAAAACCGTCCACACACTTTTCACTAAATTGGCCAGACTTCCTCCTTGAATCTGTACCAGAACATGAGACAAAATAAAAATACTGCTTTCTGCTCCTTATCTGGCTTGGTTTCTTGAGGTATGTAGCCTCCTAAGCTCAGTTTTTATTTGAGAAAAATGTACTTGATGTGATAGATTTCAAAACTATCTACTCCTCCCTCTTTACACTAATTCTGAAGAGGGAGTTGACATCTGTTACCAGAAACAGGATGATAGACACTGTTCCTGGAAAAAAAACGCACTAGAAACGAGACGGGATGAAAACGTTGTTTTCTATGTCTGTTCTCTCTTCATTTTGAGTGATCAGAAATTTATCTTGCATTTCATTTTTGGGAAGTGGCTTGCGCGACATATCTTCTTTTGGGAGGTGGCTTGCACTGCATATCTGCATATCTGATGAATTATGCACACCAACGGAGTCCTTTCCTCTACAATTCATCTACCAGGGCTGTGACAATGAAGGGCTTCCAATTGGCATTTCTGTAATCTATTAGCAGACCCTTGACAGGGGAATAAGATAAGAGAAGCCTTATAGCTGGAAATTCCTGACAGAGTGAGTCTTTTCTTGACCAGGGAATACCTGACCAGTCTTTTCTTTTCCTGCTAGTCATTTGAATATAAAGAATATAGCTTATAGGCTATAGCTTGTTTAAGGCAAAGTTAAAGTTAGTAAAGTAAATAATAATATGGAGGTTGTTTTTTTGCAAATTGTCAAGGGAGACATGCAAATGTGTAACATGTCTCTACATCATTTTCTAAATTAAATTTTTGAAATGAATAATAAAACATGTTTTAACTGGAAAAAACCCCTGTGCACATATATTTTTGGCTTCAAAGACTGAACGAAATATTTTTATAGTTAGACTTATACATAAAACTGTTAAAATTTTACCATGTTAACTAATAAAACATTTTACCTAATCCACTATGGTTAAATGTGATTATTACAATTTCAGTTATGTAAATAATGAATGTTTTATTTTATACTTTCCATATTTTCCTTATTTTCTCTCTCTCATCGTTTCTTCAATGCAAAACCTCCAAACTTCGTTTCTCGTCCCATTGTCGTTTCTCGTTTCTGGTAACATAGGAGTTGACTATCCAAAAATATATCCTCAAAAAATGCTAGCCTGCCTTCTATGTTACAAACCTGGTGTTTGATACACCAGTTACCATTCTTAGCACTAGAGGTCTTTGACATCTTCCTTTTGTGTCTTTGGAGGTTCTTCATCTTAGCTATTAGTGCCTCCAACCTTTCCTTCCTTTTGTCGTTCTTGGGGTTTTTAGGACAATCTGTTTTTTAGTGTCCATATTCATGACAACCAAAGCACTAGACTTTGGACATGTCTCTATTTTTTATTTTCTTCTTCTTGTCAAGATTCTTCTTTGACTTCGCTGCAAAGGCTTGAGAAGTTTCATTGTCAGGTTGAGAGTTACTTCTAGCCTTTATTCTGGATTCTTCTATTGAACATTGAGACCATAATTCTTCAGATGATGGAGCTTCTATTCTTGCACAGATGCTACTTGCAAAGCCATCCCACCCTTTATGTAAGGCATTGATTGCCATTGTAATTAATTCTGAATCAGATATTTTCTCGCCAGCTTCTAGGAGTTGATCTTTGCTTTTTGATAGCTTCATGAAGAAGGAAGGTATAGTGTCTTCTTTTGTTTTTTTTGATTGATATAGTTGAGTCTTGAAGGCTATCATGTGACTTGTTGTACTGACGGAGTATAATTTCACCAAGGTATCATAGACTTCTTTAGATGTAGATAGTTCTGATACAAAAGTGACAAGGTGGTCTTTGATAGATTCAAAGAGAATTCTTTGAGCCTTAACTTCTCCTTTTTCATATTTTTCAACTTCCTGGCATTATTCTCATTAGGAGTAGGTAACCTTCCTAGAATGAACTTCATGACATCATTCTCTCTAAGGGCTAGGTCAATTCTCTTTTTCCATGCCTTGAAGTTGGATGCTCCTTCTAACTTATTGCTTTCTTTTCACATATGCCATTGGATTAGACATAATGAATTGGAGGTGAGATGCTGCTAAAAGATATCTTCAGATATGGCTGCAAAAATGATCTTCTTGAGCTGCTATAGTGATGATATTTCTTTCGTCTTTCTAGTATAGGTGTCTCCTCTTCACCTTAGCTTTGATATCATGTTAGAAAATCAATGGGAATTAGATTTTCTTACTTGGTAATTACTTTTGATTAATTAATCTTCTTTCTTTTGTTTATTAATGTTCCTTCTTCATAAAGCAATTACACAAACTTTGTGAAAAATCCTAAATCTGGATTCCTACTGCAACAAATTTGAATTACTTCTCCTATTATTTTTCATAATTATTTCATTACAGTGAAATATCGAAGTAATTACTGAAGCAGTCTACACAAATAATGTTGCAGAATAAATCTAAGTGGTGAAACAAACTGAACAAAATACAATGAAAAATATCCACATTTGACACAATTATTTTTAGACTAAGTCCCCGGAAAAACCCAACTTGGGAAAACCGGTGCAGTAGATCTGAGGGTTTTGTATTATTAAGCAGTAGAGTCTTGAGTACAGCTAGGGTGCCAATATCTGGCTCACCCTTAAGAGAAAATCTCGGCAACAGAAGAAATGTGAGATATACGCATAGTTTTGAAAACCGGAACCGGTGACCGGACCGGTGGACCTAATGAACCGGGTTTCTAACCGAAACCGGTCTAACCGGGAGCGGTCAGATGCCAATGAACCGGTTTAAAAAAAAATACATTAAATAATTATTTTTTTAATAAAAAAAACTATTTTTAAGATTTGCAATCATGATTCCAAGCCAATAGAGACAAAATATGCAAAGTTTGCTCATTTATATACCATGCAAAGATGAATATATCAAAATGGCACCGAGTGCAATACATATCATCGAAAAATACATAAGAAATGAGGCTCCAAATGGCCCATAAAGTCCAAAACCAATGCTACAAGCTATGAGGCCATTGGCCTAATACAAGACTACACATGAATGATGATCAATCATCAAATTCATCACCGCTACTAGACACAGGATCAACATCGGCTGCTACATAGACATCATCTAGATCAGAGTCTGAGGATGCCTCAGCCTCAGGCTCATCTGCAACCTCAGTACCCTTGCCACCAATAACAATAGAAGTGGACCTAATGGAAGCACGAGTTGCTCGAGGTGCATGACTAGTGTCGACCATTGGTTGTTTGCCTTTGCTTGATGTAGCTACCAATCCTGGGTCTGCGTCTGATGGTGCCACCAAATCTGCTTCAAATTCACCCCCTGCTACTGCTGCATCAAAATCAAAATCAGCCTCAAACACTGGATCTTTAGTCTCCTCCACCCATTCTGATGTTGGATCAATATCATCCAACACAATGGGATCTAGATCAGGTGTTTTGCTCATCAGTTGGTTCCGCCTCAAGCGAAGGTTGTATTGCACAAACACAAGATCATTTAACCGTTTCTGTTCCAAACGGTTTCTCTTCTTTGTGTGTATGTGCTCAAAAACAGACCAATTGCGCTCACAACCTGAAGCACTGCAAGTTTGGCTGAGGATTCTAATTGCAAACTTTTGCAATTGAGGACATTGGCCGCCAAATGACTCCCACCAATGTGTTGCAAATAAAAAGACATTCATTAGTAACATAGTTCATTTCATTACTTATTTACAAACAATTTAACTTGAAAAGAAAAACAAATTGGAATTGCTTACCTGGTTGATCCACATCTCTTGCCATTTTCGCCAAGTTCTTTCCAAAGGTACCAGCTGCCATACTGAAAAGAGTAAGTTGTTTATGTGTTTCCAAAAGGTCTGCACGGTTAGGGACCATGCGCTCCAAGCAATCAATCAATCCAGATCTGACCTCCCCATCCTGCTGATCTCCTAGCCGAGCTCTATAATGATACTTTGGGTTCAAAAAATACCCAGCTGCATGTATAGGACGATGGAGTTGATTGTTCCATCTGTTATCAATGATCTCCTATATCCGGCCATATTTAGCTAACCTGTCCCTGTAAGCTGCCCGTATCTACTCCTTGGCCTGATCCATAGCCTCATAAATGTATCCCATTGCCATCCTTTCCCCATCCACCATCCTTAGCACCTTAACAAGGGGCTCGGTAATTTTACCAGCTCTGAAGACCTTTTCCAAAAATAACTGTCAAAGACTTTCTTTTTGGTGTCTTTTCCATCTTGTCTACGAGCCCACCGGGATTCAGTCCAATCATCAGAAGAAAACATTTTCTGCAGGTTTTTTTGTTGAGAATTGAGACATTGCAACGTGAGGAAGTGAGTTGCAAATCTCGTAATGGCAGGCCTAACAAGCTCTTTGCCCCCTGTGTTTTTCCTCATTAGGCTCAATACCCATGAGTGGTTGTAAATGTATTTTGTAATGCACTTGCCATGCTCTATAGTGCTTTTTACCCATTCCAGTTTGCCTATGTCCTCAAGCATGAGGTCTATGCAATGTGCAGCACATGGAGTCCAAAATATGGTACTATACTTGGACTCAAGCATCTTTCCAGCAAGAACATAGTTTGATGCATTATCTGTGATGACCTGCACAACATTTTGCTCTCCCACTTCCTGAATAATCTCATCCAAAAGCTCAAATAGAAGGGCTGCATCCTTCACCTTATCAGATGCATCAACTGATCTCAAAAACATTGTTCCTCGAGGGAAAGCAACAAGGAAGTTAATGATAGTGCGGTTCTTTCCATCAGTCCATCCATCTGACATGATGGAACAACTTGTTTTGAGCCTTGACTCTTTATATTCAGCCAAATACTCATCAATACTAGAAATCTCTTGTTGCAAAAGAGCTCCCCTTAACTCATGTGCAGTAGGGCCTTTGAAGCCCTTTCCTGCAACAAAAACAGAGTCCCACATAGCTTGGTAATAAGGTGAGTTAGCGGCATTAAATGGGATATCTAAATCATACCACCATCTAGCAATGTACTGATGAGAAGCTTCTTTGCATTGTTTTTTCCAATGTTGATCCAAAGTGGGTTGACGACTTGGAGTTGGCTGGGACATGGAGGCAGTGGCACTAGCAGTGGTTGTGGGATTAGCATTGGACGAGAAATAACTCATGAGGTTGGGTCTCTTTGTTGGGTTTGATCTTTTGCCAACAGGAGGAACATACTGAAAGGGGTTATTGGTGGAAGGGATAGAAGAGGAGTCTTGAATATTACACTCCTCATTTTCATACCCACTCTCTCTCATCATTTCTACTATTTCCCTCTTCCTTGCAATTTCTTCTTGGATGGCCTTCTCCCTAGCCTTAGTCTCCTCAAACTTTTCAAGCTTGGCAAGGTATTCTGCCCTAATCGGACCTAACAATGCATTAGGTGCATCACATGGCGTTACATTGCCTCTTATCCCAGCCAAGTGATGTTTCAATCTAAGAATACCCCCACCTCCAATACATTTTCGACAAAGTTTGCATACCATCTTTCCATCAATCACATCACAATGGGCCCATGCATTGTCCTTGGCTTTTGGAGCCATCTTGACTTGAAATAATTGAAATTTGGAAATAAATCTGCCATTTAAAAAAAATTGCAGCTAAGATAAATGGACAACTAAGGCTAAATTTACAAAACAAAATGCACATTCAAACATACAAAATTTTATAGCATAGGACTAGAGATTTTAGAGCAATAAAATAGCTAAACACATGAGAAAATAAATACATGAACAACAATGAAATGAAGGATTTTTCAAGTGCAAATTCTTACCTGGCAATGCAAACTAGCCTCCTTAGTGTCCTCCTGAAGATGCCAACGCTATTGACAGCTCCAAACTATCTCCAAGATCACTGCTCCGGCAAACACTCAACACTCTCCAAGCTCTCAATCAAACTCACAAACAGCAAATGAGTTGGTGTGAGACAAAAGAGAGGTTGCTCCTCCTTATAAAAGATTGGGGAGGGTGTTTTTGGAGGGAAACAACCCTCCCCTTGGCTCCAAATCAGCGCTAAAACATAACTGCCGTCGATAATGTGGGTCCGCGTAGGAGTTAGCAACTAATCGGCCGATTAGGTCCGGTTTTTCTCAAAAACAGGCGAAATGCCCTAGGTAGCCGGGTTGCTTGGCCGGTTTCGACCGCTGGGCTATCTGACCGGCCGGTGTGGCCGGTTTTTAAAACTATGGATATACGTCACTATGCTAGTCTCCAGCTGATCCGATATAGCGTTGGTGAAGCCCCTCTCTGCCTCTATGTGATGCCTACGCTGCTAATGTGTAAGTCTGCATGGGCGAGCTGAAAAACTGTGTTACCTCTCTTATACAAATGATCAAGCTGATCTGAAAACTGAGTTTTGGCCCTCTTGGCTTAGAAACACTGGCTTCCAACTATCTTCGGATTGAATCTAGAAGGCACTGCATCACTTCTGTGTGATTCCCTTCAGGAACTGGGTCACCCCTCCAGATGATTGCGTTGCCTCTACTGCGTCATTGCTGCCTCTCTCTTTGAAATGTACCCCTGGTCCTCCTGACCAGTTACTGCATCTGCCCCTCTCTGGAACTTATCATTGAATCGGAATCACTTAGCAAACCTTGCCCTAGTGATTCGATCTTGATCAAAAGCTGTGTCTCTCGCACAAGCTCGAAAATGCCAAATGCTCAATGTGTTTTCCATAGGCTCCCCACCCTCCTTATAATATTTCGTCGACCCTTTAATGGCCAAGATTAAAACATAATCAAGGGCAAAGATTTAATTGGGAGTTGAACCATGACTTTATCTAGAAGATTCACATTTAGTTTAATTAATACCTTTAATTAATCAGTTTCCCTAAGTTTAGATTTAGGAAAACATTAAAAAACGATTAATTGATTTAATTAAACCATCTCTAACTAGAATTTTCCAAAATCCTTTCTGGGTATTATGGAATATATGTGTCTTAGCCTATATACAAAATTACAAGGCTAGAGCACATCCGATGCTACCATAAATCAACACTCCCTCTTAGCGAGGAAAGTGCTCTAGCAATACAACTCTATGTGTTGCTTTGACTTCTGTAACATTTACTACTGTGCTGTTGATGCTGCTTACCAACATCGCACAAATGTTGCAACTGTACTGCTGTTGACTCTGCCTCTTGCTGCCAACTACTACTATACTGCAACTCCCTCTGAATTCTGCAACCATGTTGCTGCACTGCGTGAGCACTGCTCTGCACTACACTGCACCACTATGCACTACGTTGCTGCTGCTCCATTGCTGTTGCCGCTATTCTGTTGCACTGTTGTTAATTGCAACAAAAAAACATCCAAAATTGGACAAGTAATACTGCATCTGAATAATAAGACTGTCAGCTACTAACTTTTGCACTAGCTCTCTGAAACTGCTGAGCTGTTGTTGCTCTGTACTGCGTGAGGACTGCACTGTACTGCGTTGCACCAGTGTGCTCTGCGCTACTGCTGCTCAACTATTGTTGTTGCTGCTCTTCTTCTGCGTTGATTAGATTCTAGTACTGCAAGCCATTGCATTGTCTCTTCCTCTTCTGTTGCAACTGTCCATCCTGCTACTGTCTTAAGGCTCCTGTAGCTCGTATGTGATCCAAGAGTTCAGAAATACTCAAGGATCCTACCTCTTGTAGATTTTGGATCTACAACTCCAAGTCAACCCACTTCCCTCCTTTCGGAATATGAGCTAACATAGCACAATCAGCTTCTGCCTCAATCTTAGCAGCTCTGGCTTGAGGATCCTGCTTCTCCTCTTTGTCCTTTTTCTTAAGAGGGAATTGTGTGGCATAATGTCCCATTTCCCCACACCTGAAGCACTTGATCTTGGACAAATCCTTCTTCTTTTGCCGTTGTTGCCCCTTTGATGCAAGGGCTGCGTTTTCTTCTTCCTCCTCCTTGGATTTCGAACCGCTGTTGCCATCCTCAATATGGATTTTGAGGAGATCTCTCCTCGGCTCTTCTTGTTGCAAGGCTGCCCACATCGGTTCCCATCCTGGAAGTCTTTCTCTGCCTAGAATGCTCTGGACAAAGACCTGATAGTCTTCTGAAACAGAGTTCAGAGTGAGCCTTACCAGCTCTGAGTCTCTAGGTGTTGACCCCACCACTGACAGCTGGTCTCGGTTTTCCTGAATATGAGACAGGAAGGAGTCAAAATGCTCTCCCTTCTTCTTCTTGGTGTTACGCAACTTTTCCTCTAGATACATCTTCCGCTGCTCGAAAGATCCTTGATACAGCTTTTCCAGCCCTACCCACATTTCTCTAGCAGTGTCCTTTGCTGCTATGTGGGGTACGATGTCATCCTTTACGCCATCTAGGATCAATTGTTTGGCTCTTGCCATGTTCTTCTTGAAGACTCTCAAATGTGCTACATCCAGTGGTTCTGCAACTGCGCTGTCAATGAGGGCCTTTGGATCCTGCTCATCAAGGAGAAATTGAATCCTTGACTTCCAAATGACATAGTTGGAGGCACCCTCCAACCTATCTTGGTCATGCAATCCGTCAACTTCTCCCTCTAACCCTCTGCTCCGCTAGACTTAATGCACTCCTTAAGGAGTAAGGCAATGCTTTTGCCGCTGCACGAGAAACAACCGAGTCTCTTTGAGTAAGAGAACTCTCTGAGGTCAAGAAATCCCCAACTATGCTTTTTAGAAATTTTCTGATGCTTATGCACCCGCACTCACTGTTGTGCAGCTACTCCGTCCTTCAGCGACGCTGCCTCTTCTGCAACTGAAAAAGCTTACCCCTCTGTCAAGTCTCTTGAAGGGAGCTTTCTCTATGTTGGATTTCCCTCTTGGCCTGGACTGTGTAACTACTGGGGTAGTCTACTGCTGCTTACGTAGTTCCCAGTCTCTTCAACGTTGATCTGCTGGTGCACCCTTGTTTCTCCTACACTTCAGCTTGAATAAGCTTTGATACCATGTGAAAAATCCTAAATCTGGATTCCTACTACAACAAATCTGAATTACTTTTCTTATCATTTTTCATAATTATTTCATTACAGTGAAATATCAAAGTAATTGCTGAAGCAGTCTACACAAAAAATGTTGCGGAATAAATCTAAGTACTGAAACAAACTGAACAAAATACAATGAAAAACATCCACATTTGACACATTTATTTTTGGACTAAGTCCCCAGAAAAAACCCAATTTGGGAAAACTGGTGCAACAGACTTGAGGGTTTTGTATTATTAAGCAGCAGAGTCTTGAGTACAACTAGGGTGCCAATATCCGGCTCACGCTTCAGAGAAAATCTCGGCAATAGAAGAAATGTGAGATATACCTCACTAGGCTAGTCCTCGACTGATCCGGTATAGCGCTGGTGAAGCCCCTATCTGCCTCTGCGTGATGCCTACGCTGCTACTGCGTGTTGAGATTTTTTGTATTTTGGGTTGCATCAGTTGTGCACTAGGTCCCAAATTTTGAGGAAGGACTAGAGTACACTTGATCTACAAGACCCAAAAATTGATTTGGGAACTTTCATCTGGTTTAGGAGATATTAAATTAATTAATTATTTTAATGTATTTCCCATTAAAGTGAATTTAATTAAACATATGATGAAATTGTCTTAAGTCACACGGATCAAGCTTTCTTTTAATCTTAGCCATTGATTAAAGATTTAATCTTGGCTTTTGGTTTCCCAACGAGAAAAGTATAAAGGAAAGGCTTGGGGTAATTTGTAAAGAAACACGGAGGCAGAGCACTGAAGCTAAGCTGAGATTCTAGGGCAGGGTTTGCTAAGAATACTTAGAAGTGTTTTAGCTGCAGAGAGGGGAATTTAGGCCAAGGGGATGATTTGATCCCGGGGTCTAGAATACACAAGAGGCAGAGATCAGCTCAAGGACAATGCAGAAGAGGAGAGCAGTAACAAGGACAACGTGATTTTCAGTAGGAAACCCTCAGAGGGTTACGCAGAGACCCTAAGGGGCAGCGTAGTGATTGCATCACCCAGTCTGGGGTAATGCAGTCTCTTCCAGAGCAGTGCTGAGGGTTTGAAGGGCTTTAGAGGTTGACGTAGAGGTTTCCAGGGGCAGTGCTGGGGTTTCTAGGCCCTAATCTTGGTTGAGTTTTGTAAATCCCGTTTGAGAGTGTGGATCAGTCATTTTTTTGGCCCTAGATCAGCTAGTGAGATGTAGATCTAGTATATTCTCTGTTTGGTTTTCTAGATCTGGAATCCAGATTTGTGTATTCAGAAAAATTCTTAATAATAAAACCATCCAACAGCCAGAGACCTGTTTTCCCGCATTAGGTTTTTCTAGGGACTATTTGTCCAGAAATCACTGTCACTTTGTCTATGTGTGCATGAACTTGTTTAAGATCTGGATTGGTAGAGATCTGTTATGTGTTTTGCTTTGATTTTAACTTGAATAATAACTTTTCTAAGTAGGAGGAGCATAACCAGATTAACAGTGATATTTTCTGCATAAAGAGTAAGGATTTGGAAATTTCTACACTGCGTAAGCCTGCGTGGGCAAGCTGAAGAACTGCGTCACCTCTCCTTTGCAAATGATCAAGCTGATCTGAAAAATGAGTTTTGGCCCTCCTAGCACAGAAACCCCAGCTTTCAACTAACTCTGGACTGAATCTAGAAGGCACTGTGTCACTTTTGTGTGATTCCCTTCAGGAACTGGATCACCCCACCAGATGACTGTGCTCCCTCTACTGCGTCACTGCTGCCTCTCTCTCTGAAATGTACTTCTGGTCCTCCTGACCAGTTACTGCATCTGCTCCTCTCTGGAACTGATCACTGAATCGAAATCACTTAGCAAACCTTGCCCCAGTGATTCGATCTTGATCAAAAGTTGTGTCTCTCTCACAAGCTCGAAAATGCCAAATGCTCAATGTGTTTTCCATAGGACCCTCACCCTGCTTATAATCTTTCGTTGACCCTTCAACGGCCAAGATTAAAACATAATCAAGGGTTAAGATTTAACTGAGAGTTGATCCATGACTTTATCTAGAAGATTCACACTTAGTTTAATTAATCAATTTCCCTAAGTTTAGACTTAGGAAAACATTAAAAAACGATTAATTAATTTAATTAAACCATCTCTAAGTGGAATTTTCCAAAATCCCTTCGGGGCAGTGTGGAATACATGTGTCTTAGCCTATATACAAAATTACAAGGCTAGAGCACATCTGATGTTGCCATAAATCAACAAATTGTTCATCGAAGATCACAAAGAAGTAAGAGACACAGGAATTTAGGCTTTCAAGCCCGGGAAAAACCCCTTGATACGAGAATTTAGGCTTTCAAGCCAGGGGAAAACCCCTTAACACGAAAAATCCCAACACTCTTCTTCTTATCAAATCAATTCAAGATGAGATATCCAACCCAAGATTAAAGACTCACTTAAGGTTCCTCGTTAGCCATGCTCTGTAGCAAAAAAAAAAATAGTTAACTTCTGCTTAAAGGTAATCAACCTTCTTGTCACAGACTTCTTCTCGGCCCTATCACAGAACTATAGCTCTTCTTGTAGATCCTCAGCTCTATCAAGATTTCAGAGGTCCGTTCTTGTTATAGACTGTAATCACCTTCAAGTTTTGATCCTTGATTGTACACATCAAATAACAAATTTCAACTACTTTAGCTCACAGTCAGACTCTTTATTTTGGCTTCTTCAGATAGCTTCAGGGCTTCGTATTACAGGTGTTGTCACACAGAATGTCTAGGCACCGCGACAATGGCTCAGATCGGGGGCTGTCACCTTGATCCCCAATCTCTCTATCTAAGTTGTCTCCTTGCAAGCTAAGGGAGGTAGACCCTAATCAGAAAATGAAGGAACAGAATTGGTTGCAAGCCAACCAATCTAGGAGACACAGTGAAAACACCAAATACTTGATAAAATTAACGAGATTTTATAGATCCAATTAGATTAAAAACTTTAAAACCAATACCTTGTGGAGTCAAAATATCTCGTTATGCAATAAAGCCAAGTAATGGATGTAAAACTGCTGCTATGAAAATACAACTGACCACAATGATATTCAGTAAAAAGTACCACAATCATTCATTAAGATACTTAAGCCAATCAACAAAGCTTATCATGAAACGATCATTTAAAAAGACCAAATGCTTGAAAAATTTCCGAATTTATAATGTTCCAATATAACCCAATCTAGAAATTAGAAATGTTCCATAGTCAAATCTTAGATAAAAAATTTAAGCTCATTTCACTATAAAATTTTTTTAGACTTTTTTGAAAATTTTTTAATTTTTCATTATTTTATTTATTTTTTCAAACCTAAAAAAAAAAAATTAAAATGACTTAAAACTAAACTATGAATTAAAATCTAAAATAAAAAATCCTAAATAAAACTAAAGCTAAAGTTAAACTTAAACTAAATTAAATCTAAAACTAAAATTTAAATAACAAAAATCAAATTATAAAACTAAAACTAGAACCTAACTAAACAAAAATCGAAATCTAACTAAACTAAACTAAAATTAAACTAAATTAAAACTAATACCTTACGCTAACCTAAACTAAGTCTAACAAAATTGAACTAAATTAAACTAAATTAAAACTAGAAATTAAATAACATAAATTAAAACTAAAACCTAACTAAAGAATTAAAATCCTAATCTAAAACCTACCAAAATCGAAATCTAATCAAACTAAACTAAAACCAATAAAAAAAAAATTGAATTCAAATCCTAACACTAAACTAAACAGGACCCCAACTTTATTAAAATCCAACAACTAAATAAATCTAAACCTTAAAAAGAATCCGATCCAAAGTCTTTAACGCATATACAAGTTAAATTTTTATGTGTGTGTTGTTTGTTTTGTGCAGGTTGACAGAGCGGATGGCGTGAGGAGGGACGAGGGCTCGACGGCGGGCAGAGCTGGTTGGACGGCAGACAGAGATGAGCTCGGACGGAGGGCAGAGGGAAAGGAACAAGGAAGGATGCAGAGAAAGGAGCCGAGGGACGTCGACGACAATGCAGGACAACAGAGGAGGGAGCACGTGAGGAGGAAAAGCTGGACAGCAAGGGAGAATGAAAGGCTCGACAGTAATGAGGCAAAGGAGATGGGTAACGCAGAAGCAAAGGGATCGACGACAAGGCGAGGGAGGAGATGGACCGGACGGCGGACAAGAAGAGGAAGGTAGGGTCGACGAGGAGCTGGATAGTAGACTATAAGAGGAATGGAGTAGATTTTTTTTGGTCAGCGTTTATGCAAAGGCAGAATAATTTCAAATAAACTCAGTACACACAAATTTTGCCCAGCAAATTTAAATTTATTCCTGTCAAAACTCAGATTTTTTGATGCTCCTTTAATTATATAACGTTCAGATTTGCCCACAGAGGCGATTCTGAGGCCAGATCTGGCCCTTGGGGGTTAGATCTGACTCAGATCTAAATTTTTTTTTTGAGTAAACCCTGCAACCTGCAAAAACCAGTCAAATCCTGAGAATATATACACCAAATTTTTTTATTAAACCCTTACAGCCCCAATAAAATACAAATTTACAAGCTAAATTACAGATCTGAGGCCCTCATGGCCAGATTTGAACCCATTTCAGCACAATTTTTAGAAATTTGAAATTTTGAAGAGAGGCACAAGTCCTAAAGACCCTGTAAAAACACAATTTCGTCAGATAACTTTGAGAAATTAGAAACGACGGGCTTTTTCAGATTTACGAATCTGAGAGTCGGTTGGTCCAACTGAAGACTTCCTCAGATGCTCAAATCTTAAAAAAAAATTCCCTGCACACTTAGATCTGAACTTTAGATCGATAGAGATTTAAGAAAATAACATGAGATCTTTCAGAAAAATCAAAATGTCATTTTATGAACCCAGAAAACTGCACAAGATACCTATATGCAGATTAATCCATGAAGGCCATCAACCATAAAATACCAAATAAAGTAGTAGAGTTTAGAGACAATATCACCACATAGATCTGGAAAAGGAACACCAAAGTTTGTAACCCCAAAGTCTTTATGCTTTATTCATCAAAGAAAATTCATAAGGGCTTCCAAGACAAGTGCACGATTCTAAGATCGGATGACTCAAGACTGACAAAGACCTTTAATTTATAGGACAAAATCTCCAATGGCTAGTTCGGTTGATCCACGTCAAAATAATCTCAACCGTCGATAAGATTTGATCATCTTTTAATCTGGACCGTCGAAATTAAAAATTTGGGTAAAAAACGAATTTATCATTTAAATCCATTTTAATTAACTCAAAAATATTATTTTTGAGTTAATTACCTCAAATTTTTGACTTTGACTTAACCACCTAGGCCCAAGGGTCCAAAATTTCTTAAAATTCTCAATATTCCCATGGCCTGGGGTCTTTAAAAATTCATTTTTTAAGGACCAACGAATTTTGCCTTTGAAGAATTTTATCCTCACCTAGGACCTAAAATTAATTAAATTTTTGGCTTAAGATTTTTTAATTCATTGACCAGAAAATTTAATTAATTGATTGAGAGGGGATTTTAATTATTTTTTCTAGCCCTTTTTACATAAGATAATACATTTAAACACATGAATGGGGAATACCTGTTCGTATAGACTCTCAAATAAATGCCCAATTCTGCGACTCAAAACATGATCTAGTAGACCAAGTAGGTTGTAATAAAATAATCTAGCCAAATAGTTAAGATTATTCCTAAACTATTTTTACAAGGACTTGATAGAAAACACTAGGACTCAGCATGTTGATGACAAAATCCACCCTAGCTTTGGGGTGAGGCTGGAGGGGAAAACTTTTCCGATAACTTGTGTCGAAAAACACAAGTAAATCAGTGAGACAAAAAACCTCCTAGGATAGAAGTCATCACCAACATATTAGGCTTACCTAGGTTGTTACATACATTGACGTTGTTACTTAGATCATTTACATCATAAACATGCAGAATGGGTTTACATCATTTATAAAAACTGTCGTCTGCCGATGAAATCTGGATGACGTGAACCTCGAACATGATAAGTCCCATTTGAAAAAATGGGGGTGTACTGCTATGGGGTCGTTGACAAAGTGTGGTCAACATCTGGCTCTACTTGGGGACATGTTGCTTCATTGAAGGAATGTGAGAATCCAGAATCTGCATCCAAGCAACACACAAAATTACATAAGTAGTGTCCATCCAAATATCATCATATAACATTAAGCACATGAAAAATAGAAGCTCTTCTTTTATTTATTATTCTACTTAACATGAAAAGTAAATCTACTCTAACTGCAAAATGAAATGCTGAAATAACAAGGAATAAGGTTAGAAATACAATACAGAGGATGCCCAATGGCATCAGATGTCATCTTTGAAGAACAACTTGAGCAATTGGCCATTCGCAGGTAGCTGCACTGGTTCGCCTTCAACGTGCTCAAGTGGAATGAGTTTGGTCTAGCAATGCCTCTGATAATATAGGGTCCCAGCCACAAACTGTCAAATTTCCTGTGTTTTCCAGGCTTTTCATTTTTTCTGTCCCATAGTAATACCATGTCTCCAACCTGCAAAGATCTAGATTGAGATGATTTATCAAAGCTTTTCTTAATGTTAGATTGATTCTTACACATATTATCTAAAGCTTTCTTACGAGTTTCATCCAACTCCACAATCTGATCAATTCTATTTTGAACAGCATCTTTATCAGTGGATAAATGCTGAAGGAGTTGGTAAGCTAGCAATTTAAGGTGAACAGACAAAGTTACATCCAAGCCATAAACTAATTCAAAAGGACTTTTACCAGTAGATTTCTTTTTAGTAATTCTATCTGCCCACAAAGCATACTTGATTTTGCTGTCCCAAGATCTCTTATTATCTCCTACTATTTTCTTGATAATGGTTATAAGATTTTTATTACTTGATTCAGCTAAGCCATTACCCTGAGGATAGTAATTAGATGAATGAGATAAAGTAATGCCATACTTAAAACAAAAAGATGAAAATTCAAGAGAATTAAAAGCCTTGGCATTATCAGTAGTGATCTTGGCAAGGACACCAAATCTAATAATGATTTGATTTTCAATAAAGTCCATAATGACCTTTTCATTGGCATTCTTAGTAGGAATGGCTTCAACCCATTTTGTAAAATAATTAGTTGCAGTTAAGATCCAGGAGTAGCCATTGCTAGAATTTTCATGGAATTTTCCGATGAAATCCAGACCCTAATGTTGAAAAGGTACCTCAACAACCACAGGTTGTAGGGGCAAGGCAGCTAGCTTCTACTTCCCAGTGAATAGTTGACAGGCTTGGCAACTTCTAACAAATTTATGCACATCTGAAAAAATCGAAGGCCAAAAATAACTAGCTCTCAGAATTTTGTGGTCGGTAGTTCTAGCAGCATAATGACCACCACAAAATCCTGAATGAAACTCATAAATCAACTTTTTAGACTCAACTTCATCAACACACCTAAGTATTATCCCCTCAGGATTTCTCCATCCAAGGCCATCCTTCATGAGGCAATACTTAGTGGCTTTTAACCTAAGAGCCCTTCTTCTATGAGCAACTAAATGGTCAGGACATATAAGATTTAACAAATAATGAATAATGTCCTTATACCATTCATGCTTTCCTAACCTTTGCAGCTCAAGCGAAGATGCATCATTAAGACAGATCAAACCAAGCGCTTTCTCATTACCCTCGGTTATCATTTCAGCCAAGCCTTGACCTTTGACTAACTTAGTGGGTCTAATCTCTAGATCATACTCT
This sequence comes from Pinus albicaulis, assembly GCA_034641835.2. Lineage (NCBI taxonomy): Eukaryota > Viridiplantae > Streptophyta > Pinopsida > Pinales > Pinaceae > Pinus > Pinus albicaulis. The sequence goes on from CM076577.1 coordinate 1,209,470,815, forward strand.
TGAATTTTAGTAACCCACTTAGCACGAGTCCCTAAGCAATCAGTTTGAGTTAAGATATTTTTAATTGCGGAATGCGAGACAAGAACAATAATTTTAGAATAACCCACATAAGTCCTAAAATGCTTAAGAGGCTTAACGAAAGCATAGGCTTGCTTTTCCATAGTAGTATACTTTAATTCAGAATTTTGAAGCGCTCTACTCATGAAAGCAATAGGCTGTTCGTGACCTTATTCTTTTGTAATAAGACACCAGCAATAATATCTTCAGAAGCGAAAGAGAAAATCATAAAATCCTTTGAGTAATCAGGACTTGCCAAAACAGGAGCTTGAGCAATAGCACCCTTAATCCCTTGAAAAGCCTTTTTACCATCTTCTTTCCACAAAAAATTTACATATTTTTTAAGAAGACTTTGAACATGCTTAGCTATTTTTGCGTAATTTGGAATAAATCTTCTAAGAAAATTAGTTTTTCCTAGAAAAGACTGAAGGGATTTAAGATTATGAGGTAGAGGAATCTTTTGGATTGCCTCAACTCTTTCAGGATCAATCTTGATCCCATCTTTGGAGATGATGTGACCAAGTAATTTCCCTTCAGTTACTCCAAAAACAGATTTAGCCGGATTCAAGGAAATCCCAAATTCTCTACATCTATCAAAAACCTGCTTAAGATGACCTATGTGAGTAATACCATCTTTAGAAAAAACAGTAAGATCATCCTGATAAATTTCAATAATTTTTCCAATTAAACCTTTAAAAGCATAATCCATAGCCCTTTGAAAAGTAGTCCCAGCATTAGTCAAACCAAAAGGCATTCTAATGTATTCGAAAGTACCCCATGGTGTGGTGAATGTAGTTTTGTGACGATCTTCTTTTTTAACCCAAACTTGATTGTATCCAGAAAAACCATCTAGCAATGACATCATTCCTGAACCTGTTACTCTTTGCAACATAGTCTTCATGTTGGGCAAAGGGTAATTATCCTTTTTACATGCTAGATTAAGGTTTCTAAAATCGACACAAAGTCTAATAGTACAATTCTTCTTCCTAAGAATCACCAAGTTGGAACACCATGTTGAATGTCTAGTTTTAGCAATGATTTTAGTCGCGAGCATTTTCGAAAGCTCTTTCTGAACCAAAGGGGCTAACTTAGGATTTATTTGCCTAAGCTTTTGACGAAAAGGTTTAGCATTCTCATCTTTCAAAGGGATAATGTGTTGCATGACATCTTCCCTATATCCTTTTAACTCATCATATGGAAATGCTAAAACATGCCTGTACTCATGAAGTAAATTTGTTAACTTTTTCCTTTCTTCTTCACTAGTACCTTTACCGATTTTAACAATTTTAGGATCCTTAGAAGTACCAAGATTTACTTCAATGAATTCACTTGGATCCCTTCTATTCTCCTCTTTCAGCTTTGTGGCATCATGCCGATCAAAGTGTTGTTCTAAAGCAGCAATATTCCAAGGAGTAGGATTTACAATATCATCATGATCTTCAGATCCATCCTCATAATTTATTCGAAAATCTTCAAACTCATCCAAATTATTAAGAAAACGAATAGCTTGCTTTTCATCATCAAAAACTTGCCAATGTTCTGAATTATCCGGGACTGACGGTCTGAAAATAATTTCCATTTTTATCTTTTCCTTAATTAATTCATCAGATAATTGTAAAGTAGAAGCGGCCAGAGCGAGCTCATCTGCTAAGGCATTCTTTTCTCTTGGGACAGCTTCAAGGTTAATGACATCAAAGTGTTCCATAGCATCCCACACAACATTTCGATAATTCCTTAACCTCTGATTTTTACATGTGAATTTGTTCTTAACTTGCATTATAACCAGATCAGAGTCTCCCTTGATACTAAGTAACTTAATTCTTAAAGCCTTTGCAAATTCAAACCCAACAACAAAGCTTCATACTCAGCCACATTATTTGGTTGCATCAAACTGAAGTCTATACGCAAATTTTAAAACACTACCAAGGGGAGATTTCAAAACAATTCCAGCACCCTTACCATACCTAGATGCTGCACCATCAAAATGCATGTACCAAACCTAATCCTTTAAGTCCCCAAATTTCTCATCAACCTTGTCATCTAATGGAACCGTGAAATTGGACATAATAGCATAATTCCCCATGTCAGGTTGTTCCTTAATTATTTCATTATGAGGTCTGTTAGGATCTTCTACATGGAATCTTCTTTCAGGTTCTCTATTTAGCTTTACAAACCCTTCACCTCTAGGAGAAGGAATCATAGCATAAGACTAGTTCATCTGAATACTTCCTCCTAGATCAGAAGCCCACTTTCTTGATAACAACATACCCCAAGCATCCGGAACATCAACTACAACTATTCATAACAATCATGATATCAGGGTAAACCAATAAATGAACTTGTAAATCTTTGATCAACCCATGAACTTCAATTTTCTTAGAATCCATGGCACATATGTTGTAGTATGGTCTAGAAACTCTTAAATTAAGTTGTTCCATGACCCTCTTAGTCATGACACAAGCTGAAGCACCAGAATCCAGCATACAATTATTCAATTTATAACCATTAACCATCAAAGTAACAAAAAATGGCTGATGATCTTTGTTATCTGATTCCATTTTTTGCAAATATATAGGGGCATCTTGATAAGACACTTCAGGAGTTTCATTTTGAGTAACATTAACATGTGAAGCTCCAAGAACATCTAAAACTTTAGCTCTCTGATTAGGAAACTTTAAAGCCTCAGTAAAAGGCACCAAGATCTTAGCATTTTTCAACCATGCACCCAAATCAATATCCAAACCAGGACTAGGATTAAAAATTCGAGGGGGATTTTGATTATGACCTTGCTCTTTATCCCTTCTTTGATAAGTTAATCCTTTGCCCTTAGCAATTTCCAAAACTTGATCATGAGAGGGCTTTTCACCAAATAATTTAATCATCAAATCCCTCTCATGATCAAAATTATTGATACTATACGAAGATGTGGAAGGCTTAACATCTTGACTATTTTCTTTAACTTCCATCCAATCTTCCATAGACAAAGAGAACTCCCTACCAACAACATTTATCTGATTACTTGCACCAAACATTCCATTATTTATTATTCTTTTCACAATGGGACAAGTAACTTCTTCATGAAGAGCATCACAAACTCTACAATAAGGAAGAGCTTCATCAACCGGATTAGTAGATTCAAGCAGATTCGAAGGTCTCTGCTCACTCGATTGACCTTTTTTCTGCCAAGTATTATTTCCTCGATTATTATTATTATGATTCCTAGGTTGAGAATTCTGCGTTTGAGCCCTTTCCATTTGGACCAACCTAGACTGTAAAGTGCTTATTTCCTTAGCATGGTCAGAGATTAATTTCGCTTGATTAAGCTACATGCTTTCAAGCTTTTGCATTAACTTTTTCATAGGTTCATCATCATCCTCTAGAGGTTCTTTACCTTTAGGTCCCTTTAACTTAGTGGCAGCCCTATCAAGACCAGGAATTTCAGACTTCCCAGATGCCCTTTTATCCTTTTCAAGCTCTTCAGCGAAAGCTTGACAAGCCTTATAATTTGCAGTTTTAGCATGCCTTAACTCATATGAAGTTTCAGAATTAAAAGCATCTATGTAAAAATTCAAAAGAGATCCATTAGGAGGTTTATGAGTTTGAGATATTTCTTTAAGAATACCATTAAATCTCCTGTTAAATTCTTCAATCGTTTCATTTTCTTTCTTTTTTATGGTACTGATCTCTCTTACCAGATGCCTATCTTCCCTTTTATCACCGTACTTGTCTTTAAAGGCAGCTACAATTGATTCAAAGGTATCAAATGAATTATCAGGGTTTTCCATAAACCATTCAGCAACATCTTGGCCAAAAGTAAGAACAAAAAGTTTCATCTTCACATCATCGAAATTATTATTTGTAACTGCAAATCTATTCCACCAATTAGTGAAACCAAACAAATGAGACTTACACTAACTGCATCATTTCCTTGAAAAGAAGGTAATTTATCCATTCAAGTTTGAGGCAAAGCATGGGGATAACTCTGAATATTAGCAAAATTGCACGGGCTATAAACATCTATGATATCGCGTTGAGGTGGATCACAAAAAAGAGAATGGATATCAGAGAGAGCTTCCTGGCTGAGATTATCAAGAAGTGTACGAGAAGAGAGCTTGTGTAATCGGACTCTAAAACGCCTTTCAGGATCCGGAGTAGGATTAATCAAGCTACTTGGATGCCTTTTCATATAAATTCTTATGGAAGATGAAGCCAATGGAGTCGCCACTAGGACAGGAAGCTAACCCAAATACCTGAGATGAAAGATGAATAAAGAGATGAATGTCGTAAAGCCAAAGTCCAATAAATTGGTCCTTGGCAATGGCGCCAAAAAATGTTGTCGCACAGAATGTCTAGGCACCATGACAACGGCTCAGATCGGGGGCTGTCACCCTTATCTCCAATCTCTCTATCTAAGTTGTCTCCTTGCAAGCTAAGGGAGGTAGACCCTAATCAGAAAATGAAGGAAAAGAATTGGTTGCAAGCCAACCAATCTAGGAGACAGCTAAAACACCAAATACTTGATAAAATTAACGAGATTTTATAGATCCAATTAGATTCAAAACTTTAAAACCATTGCCTTGTGGAGTCAAAATATCTCGTTATGCAATAAAAGCCAAGTAATGGATGTAAAACTGTTGCTATGAATATACAAATGACTACAATGATATTCCGTAGAAAGTACCACAATCATTCATTAAGATACTTAAGCCAATCAGCAAAGCTTATCATGAAACGATCATTTAAAAAGACCAGATGCTTGAAAAGTTTCCGAATTTATAATGTTCCAATATTACCCGATCCAAAAATTAGAAATGTTCCATAGTCAAATCTTAGATAAAAAATTTAAGCTCATTTGACTATAAAAAATTTCTAGACTTTTTTGAAATTTTTTAAATTTTTTATTATTTTATTTATTTTTTAAATCCTAATTTTTTTTTTTTTAAATGACTTAAAACTAAAGTATGAATTAAAATCTAAAATCAAAAATCCTAAACAAAACTAAAGCTAAAGTTAAACTTAAACTAAATTAAATCTAAAACTAAAATTTAAATAACAAAAATCAAATTATAAAACTAAAACTAGAACCTAACTAAACAAAAATCGAAATCTAACTAAACTAAACTAAAATTAAACTAAATTAAAACTAACACACACCTTACGCTACCCTAAACTAAGTCTAACAAAATCGAACTAAATTAAACTAAATTAAAACTAGAAATTAAATAACAGAAATTAAAACTAAAACCTAACTAAAGAATTAAAATCCTAATCTAAAACCTACCAAAATCGAAATCTAATCAAACTAAACTAAAACAAATAAAAAAAAAATCGAATTCAAATCCTAACGCTAAACTAAACTAGACCCCAACTTTATTAAAATCCAACAACTAAATAAATCTAAACCTTAAAAAGAATCCGATCCAAAGTCTTTAACGCATATACAATTTTAAAATTTTATGTTTGCGTTGTTTGTTTTGTGCAGGTCGACAGAGCGGACAGCGTGAAGAGGGACGAGGGCTCGACAACGGGCAGAGCTGGTTAGACGGTAGACAGAGATGAGGTCGGACGGAGGGCAAAGGGAAAGGAGCGAGGAAGGATGCAGAGAAAGGAGTGAAGGGACGTCGATGACAATGTAGGACGACAGAGGAGGGAGCACGTGAGGAGGAAAAGCTGGACAACAAGGGAGAATGAAAGGCTCGACAGTAATGAGGCAAAGGAGATGGGTAACGCAGAAGCAAGGGGATCGACGACAAGGAGAGGGAGGAGATGGACCGGACGATGGATAGGAAGAAGAAGGCAGGGTTGATGAGGAGAAGGATAGCAGATAAAGAGGAATGGAGTGGATTTTTTTTGTCAACGTTTATGTAAAGGCAGAATAATTTCAAATAAACTCAGTACACACAAATTTTGCCCAGCAAATTTAAATTTATTCCTGTCAAAACTCAGATTTTTTGATGCTCCTTTAATCATATAACGTTCAGATTTGCCCACAGAGGCGATTTTGAGGCCAGATCTGGCCCTTGGGGGTTAGATCTGACTTAGATCTAAATTTTTTTTTTGAGTAAACCCTGCAACCTACAAAAACCAGTCAAATCCTGAAAATATATACACCAAAAAAATTGATTAAAGCCTTACAGCCCTTATAAAATACAAATTTACAAGCTAAATTACGGATCTGAGGCCCTCATGGCTAGATGTGAACCCATTACAGCACAATTTTTAGAAATTCGAAATTTTGAAGAGAGGCACAAGTCCTAAAGACCCTGTAAAACACAATTTCGTCAGATAACTTTGAGAAATTAGAAACGATGGGCTTTTTCAGATTTACGAATCTGAGAGTCGGCTGGTCCAACTGAAGACTTCCCTAGACGCTCAAATCTAAAAAATAATTTCCTTGCACACTTAGATCTAAACTTTTGATCGATAGAGATTTAAGAAAATGACATGAGATTCTTCAGAAAAATCAAAATGTCATTTTATGAACCCAGAAAACTGCACAAGATACCTGTATGCAAATTAATCCATGAAGGCCATCAACCATAAAATACCAAACAAAGTAGCAGAGTTTAGAGACAATATCACCACATAGATCTGGAAAAGGAACACCAAAGTTTGTAACCCCAAAGTCTTTATGCTTTATTCATCAAAGAAAATTCACAAGAGCTTCCAAGACAAGTGCACGATTCTAAGATCAGATGACTCAAGACTGACAAAGACCTTTAATTTATAGGACAAAATCTCCAATGGCTAGTTCGGTTGATTCACGTCAAAATAATCTCGACCGTCGATAAGATTTGATCATCTTTTAATTTGGAACATCAAAATTATAAATTTGAGGAAAAAACGAATTTATCATTTAAATCCATTTTAATTAACTCAAAAATACTATTTTTGAGTTAATTACCTCAAATTTTTGACTTTGACTTAACCACCTAGGCCCAAGGGTCCAAAATTTCTTAAAATTCTCAATATTCCCTTGGCCTGGGGCCTTTAAAAATTCATTTTTTAAGGACCAACGAATTTTTCCTTTGAAGAATTTTATTCTCACCTAGAATTAATTAAATTTCTGGATTAATATTTTTTAATTAATTGACCAGAAAATTTAATTAATTGATTGAGAGGGGATTTTAATTATTTTTTCCAACCCTCTTTACATAAGATAATACATTTAGACACATGAAGGGGGAATACCCGTTCGTATAGACCCTTAAATAAATATCCAATTCTGTGACTCAAAACATGATCTAGTAGACCAAGTAGGTTGTAATAAAATAATCTAGCCAAATAGCTAGGATTATTCCCAAACTACTTTTACAAGGACTCGATAGAAAACACTAGGACTCACTTAGCATGCTGATGACAAAATCCACCCTAGCTTTGGGGTGAGGCTGGAGGGGAAAACTCTGCAGATAACTTGTGTCGAAAAACACAAGTAAATTAGTGAGACAAAAAACCTCCTAGGATAGAAATCGTCACCAACATACTAGGTTTATTTAGGTTGTTACATACATTGATGGTTTTACTTAGATCATTTACATCATAAACATGCAGAATGGGTTTACATCATTTATAAAAACTGTCGTTTGTCGATGAAATCTGGATGACGTGAACCTCGAACATGATAAGTCCCATTTGAAAAATGGGAGTGTACTGCTATGGGGTCGTTGACAAAGTGTGGTCAACAACAAGAACAGATCACAAGAAAGTTTGGTTGCCTTTTTTATTGCAGACTCCTATACTTCGATTCCTTTTTATTTACAGAAATGAACTTCTTATGTGCTTCTTGCTTGCTTTTAAAAGAGCTCGACTTGGAGACTATATATAGCTGTTTGATGGGTTCCCATAAGCCATATAGGCCGACACGACTGAGAGAGAGGGCCGACTTCACCTTTTGACTCTTTTGAACAAAAAATTTCTTTTTTTTTTCTTGTAAAATGTCAAAAATGACATGACTTAATAACAAATAAATTTGACTCTTTTGACTCCAAAGAGCATGAACAACATACTAGATCAATAAATAAAAATAAATAATAATTTTCTTTTATTACAAAGACCGATACTAGTTACATTTTCCAACACATAACACTAAGAAATTGAAATTGAATATTTTACTAATGTCCAATAATCATCAAAGTAGGTTAAAGGGTTAATGATTGCAACCAACATAGACAAACCCAAAATAGATTTCTGCAAAAGACCCCCCAAAATTGAGATGGAATGAATGCTTTGTTAATTTGTAGTTGTGTACAACAATGTTATGCCAAATAATATATTAGACTTCCTATTACTGGGACAAACCTTCCCTATGAAATGTTGAATTTTTTACTAGGATGCATAGTAGAAACCTAAGTCACCTGACACGGGGACACGGGACACGATGGAGACACGGATTTGGGTGTCGGATTCGGACACGATGTCCCCCCGGATCTTCCTCTTGATGTAAGTTTTACAAAGATTTAAGATACATTGATACATTTGTAGGAATTTCACCTCCACTTTGGTTATCAGTTTTCCTTATCACTCCATGCATATAGTTTTAAATCTAAACCTGACATAAATACTAAAATCTGGAAATGACTGAAATTTGTGAAAAGACAAATTTGGAGATTTTTGCAACTGCTGAAAATGCAGAAATAACACAGAGGAAAAATATAATAGCCATACGTAGAAAATAGCAGAGTGATTTTTGGTGAATGTGACCCTGGAAAAACCCCCTACAACTCTTGGAGAAAACCAGTTTGAGAGCTCTTCTTTATTTCTGAAAATTTCTTTTACAGAGAAACTGAAATATACAGTAAAATTTCCAGAAAACACAAATTTAACTTATCTCGATTTTCGTGCTTGCACATTGCCTCGGAAAACGTGCCAACCAACAAACTTACAAAACGGAAATTTTACAGCATTAATGACAACATTAAATGCTGAACTGTCACCTCAAAAATCGTGCCCAGAATCCTATAGTACGAATGTACTGTTGTATGGACTATATGGAAAAGTACAACTGTACTTACTCCTCGAAAACTATGCCAAAATTTGCCTCGAAATCTATGCTACCATTGTTGTATGGATTTCTCGAAATCTTTGTCGAAATAACAGTAGTGCCGGTCCTTGATTTTCGTGCCTAGAAACTACCTTGGAATTCGTGCAGAAGCTGCTATAGGGATTTCTCGATTTCTGTGGCTCCTTTCCCGAAAAATGTGCCAACCTCTTGTTGTATGGATATCTGCCTTGGGATTTGTGCCACTTAGCTGCTGTACAGATTTGCTAAAGTCTTCTTGTTTCCCTCCTTCAACTTCTCACTGCTCAGAAATTTTCTCCTTGCTCTCTTTCTCTTTCTCTCAATAGCTCATGAAAGATTGAATAACTTTTTTTCTCTCTTCTCCTTTTACCCTAACCCTAAGTGACTTTTGGGGAATCCCTAAATCCAATTGTTGAGATAACTTTAGATCAAACACTGAGAATAAATGTGCATTTAATTCTCACTTTCTTTTTTTTAACTCACCCCACTTAGCCTTTTATTTCCATAGTCACTTTTTCACTTTCTAATTTTTCATTGACTTTAATAAAGTCACGTTAAAATTAGAATGTAACTTTATCACTTATAAAGTCACTTTAAAATTATATTTGACTTTACTACTAAGAAAGTCACTTTAGGAGAAAAGTACAAATAAATTTGGACACTTTTCCCTAGGCCAAAGATCAAAGCCTTAGAAAACCACTTGTCCTCGGGTACCCAAATTTTAACACTCCCTCTTATTGAGGAAAGTCACTTTAAAATTAGATTTGACTTTACTACTAAGAAAGTCACTTTAGGAGAAAAGTACAAATAAATTTGGACACTTTTCCCTAGGCCAAAGATCAAAGCCTTAGAAAACCACTTGTTCTCGGGTACCCAAATTTTAACACTCCCTCTTATTGAGAAAAGTGTTCCTCACCACTCCCATCTTGTCTTTAAAATATACATGTTTGCCCCGTGGTAAGGCTTTGGTCAAAATATCTGCTACCTGCTCATTTGTGGAAACATACTCAAGCCTGACAACTCCCTTTTGGACATAGTCTCTAATGAAGTGATACTTGATCCCAATATGCTTTGACCTGTCATGAAAAACTGGATTATCCGTGAGTTTTAAACTTTGATTATCACAGTAAATCACTGAAGGTCTCAATGCTTGACCAAATAGACCAAACAACATCTTGCGAAGCCATATGGCCTCACAACTAGCTAGCCAAACTAGTAGCCATATACTCTGCTTCCGCTGAGCTCAATGCAACTAATTGTTGTTTCCGACTGAACCACGACACAACTGCGGAACCCAACCCAAAACAACACCCTGAAGTGCTATTCCTATTAGAAGCACAACCTGCCCAATTTGAATCAGTGTACCTTGCCAGTCTCACTCCATCTCCCTATCTATAATCCAAACCAAAATCCACTGCCCCCTGCAAGTAACGAAGAATGTGTTTTACAGCCACACATTGCACTCTCCTGGGCTCACACATGAACTGACTCATTGTGCTAACTGCAAAACATATATATGTTCGAGTGTTGACCAAATACATTAATGAACCAATCAACTGCCTGTAGAAAGTAGGATCCACCAACTCGGAATCTGAAGCGTGAAGCTTCTTCTAGTTAGTGATCATAGGTGTAGACATGGGCTTGCAATCCTCCATGTGAAATCTGCTAAGAATGTCCACAATGTATTTCCCCTGCCCTAGGAAGAAATGCCCCTCCTCGTGCCACACCTCCAATCCCAAAAAGTAATGCATGAAGTCGATATCCTTCATCTCAAACTCTGAAGCAAGATCTTTCTTGCAGCCCTCAATGAGTCTCACTGCACTAGTGATGACCAAGTCATCAACATACAACACTAGAATGAGAGGCTCCTCACCCACCACAATGAAGTATAGGTTCGGATCAGCCTCACCCTTTGTGAAACCCAACTGCTGCAAGTATGTATCAATCCTCGAGTACCAAGCTCTAGGAGCTTGCTTCAGGCCATAGAGTGCCTTTTTAAATCTGCATACAGGGGACTCCTTCCCATGCACCTTAAAGCCCTATGGTTGCTCAATATAAACCTCCTTCTATATGAAGCCATTGAGAAATGTGGTCTTCACATCCATTTGGTGGATCTTCCAACCCTTCTTTATTGCTATTGATATAATGGAGTGAATAGATGTATACCAAGCTTCGGGAGTGAAGGTCTCCTCATAGTCAACTCCCTTTACCTGTGAGAACCCTCTCGCCACAAACTGAGCCTTGAACTTCTCGATGCTGCCATCTGCAACATGCTTTATCTTGTAAAGCCATATGGAAGTAACCACTGATTTACCTTTAGGCCTCGACACCGCCTCCTAAACATCGTTCTTCATAATCGAAGAATATTCTCTCCAGACCTACTGGCTAGCTGCCTCCTCATAGCTAGAAGGCTGAGAATCAACGATGTTGGTGATCAATGCCATATAACTACAGAACCACTCAGTGTTGATTTATGGTAGCATCGAATGTGCTGTAGCCTTGTAACTTTGGATATAGGCTAAGGCACATGCATTCCATAAAATCCAAAAAAGGTTTTGGGAAATTCCACTTAGAGATGGTTTAATTAAATTAATTAATCGTTTTTAATATTTCCCTAAGTCTAAACTTAGGGAAATTGATTAATTAAAGGGTATTAATTAGACCAAGTGTGAATTTTATAGATAAAGTCATGGATCACCTCCAAGTTAATCCTAGCCCTTGATTATGTTTTAATCATGGCCATTGAAGGGTCAACGAAGGATTACAAGAAGGAGAGTGTGGGGCCAATGGAAAACACATCAGACGCAGAAATAATCAAGAGATCGATTTCTTCAGCCGAAGGAAGAGTCGAAGTGATTCTAGATTGCATAGAGGGGAAGGTGGTCCACGAGGGAGAATTTCCGAAGAATAAGGAGCGTAGGAAGAGAAGTGAGAAGGGAGCCATAGCAATAGCGCAGACAAAGCTAAACAGTAGTTAGGCTGGGCCAGCGCAGAGCAGCAGAGGGAGTTTCGATTTCATTTGTGGAGACAGTTGAGGGTTCATCCAGTAGCCGGAGGGCATTTCTGGAAGAGGGTTTAACTCTAGTCTCACACTACAGTGAGCACCAAGGCAGCCACAACGAGCAACAACAGTAGTAGTGACGCAGTGACAGCGTGAGTGACACAGTCACTGTGCAGAAATCACGCAGAGGCATTCAGAGTGAGAGCAGGTTGGTGCCGAAACTTCTTGGTGAAGTGAGAATTGTCTCACTAAGCCCATTCTCATCAGATTTCTTCAGGTGATTGATTGATAAATACAATCACACATTTGTACTCAGAATTTCTGCTTAATAAAGAAACCCTCATCTCTGCTGCACCGGTTTTCCTGATGTAATATCCCGTTTCGAGGATATCTCTAAAACATGGCAAACTCCAACCAGAGACAGACTGGGAGGGCATTTACCAGATATATCGCCTCTGAAAAGAGGACGACATCTGGAGGCTACCTGGCCCTTTCCAGACTCTGTCTAAGAGTGAAGATAAACACACCAAGTGGTATAGAACTAGAATGCTCAAAAATATATAAAAATAACAGTGCAGCAGACATATAATAGCATAGAAGGGAAATACGACAACTCATCCAGAAACATAGAGAGGAAATGCTAGCCATTTTATTAACCTGAGAAATAAAATGAAGTACAATAGGTGATCAGAGTGATGGCACCTAATCTTGCTCAAGGCAAGCGAAGAAATACTCTCAGAATACACAGAAAATGGCTTTTCTCTGAACTACGTCCCCTCTCCTAGTGACTGCGTAGTCTCTATGAAAGCCCAGCTCCGTAGCAAACCCAAACAGCAAAACCTCTCACACAATACTGAAGAAATAACCTTGCCCGAGCAGGCACTTGAAGTCCCCCGGGGCTAAGGGCGAGATCTCCGACCGGAGACACTCAATACACTAAACAGTGCTGCAGACAGGCTAAACAGCTAGCGTGCTCACGAAGACAAAACGTCTAGCTCAAAATCATCAACAACAGAATGAATGAAATGGGAAGGCTCCTCCTTCTTTTATAACGTTGGCCTTCCTCCAATCCCAAGGCCATCTCCTCAACGTAGCCTCCATCTCTTGCCACGTGTCCAACCTCTCCTGCGCAGAAGCTTCTAGAGCTAACGTGAGCCCCCTCTCTACGTGGTGCTTGGCCCCCCTTGGTTCCCCCTTAAGTTACAATGTCATGCTACTAGGAGGATGTTTTATTTCACTTAAGTGAGTTAGACGCTCTCTACTCACTTTTTATTTATTTATAAACTATAGACGACAAAACTATACAAAATCGAATATTCCAATTAGCTGTCGCTAATTAGGAATATTACAGTCTACCTCGGCAAAATGTTGCTTGTCCTCAAATAACTGCAGTGATGGATGCTGCAAAATCTTCTCACTCTCCCAAGTGGCATCCTCATCCGACAAATTCTTCCACCTCACCAAGAATTCCCGGACTGCCCTGCTCCGTAGCTGCCTCTCCCTTGTATCAATAATGGCCTCTGGCTGCAACACCAAGTGCCCCTCATCATTCGTGGGTGGTAGCTCCTCTGTCACTGTCACCTGTTGCCCCAACGCCTTCTTCAAGCATGATACATGAAAAATGTTGTGGATCTTGCTGCCTTGGGGCAGCTCCAACTCATACGCAACCTGTCCAATCCTGCGTATCACCCTGTATGGCCTGTAGAAACGAGGCTTGAGCTTCTCAGCTCTCTTCTGCTTCAGCGATGACTGTCGGTATGGTTGTAATCATAGGTAGACCAAGTCCCCTACCTCAAACTGTCTCTCCACCCGACCCCTGTCGGCATACAGCTTCTGTTGGTTCTGTGCTGTAGCCATATTGTCCTTGAGAGCTCGGAGAATGTCCTGACTCTCTTGGATCCAAATCTTGGCTCTAGGAGCCTTGCTAGCACCGAACATCTCATCAGCAAAAGATAAGGAATGATACCCATACAAAGCATAAAACGGTGACATCCCAATGGACATGTGATGTGTCGTGTTGTAGCAGTACTCCCCCAAATGTAACCATCTCAACCATGCTCGCTGCTGCCCACTGACATAGTTACGCAAGTAGCCCTCCAGCCACTTGTTAACTATCTCCGTTTGTCCATCTGTCTGTGCGTGATAACTGGTACTCGGTGTCAACTCCGTCCCCACCAGCCGGAAAAGCTCCTGCCAAAATCCACCCATAAAGCAGCTGTCCCTGTCACTGATGATGGTCTTAGGAAGACCATGCAGCCTGAAAACCTCTCTGAAGAATAGCTCAGCCACCTGTGCTGCTGTGTAATGTGCGGATATGGCGAAAAAGTGCGCATACTTTGTCAGCCGATCAACGACGACAAAGATACAATCTTTGCCCTGCACCATGGGCAACCATGTGATGAAGTACATCGATATGCTTTCCCATCTCCCCTCCGGAATGGGAAGAGGCTGCAACAATCCTGCGGGATGGTTCATCTCCCCCTTGTTCCTCTGACAAACATCGCACTCCCTGATGTGATGGAGTACGTCCTCCTTGAGGCCCTTCCATGAGAACCTCTCTCTAATGGCCCTGTAGGTTTTGGTAAACCCCTGATGGCCTGCCAATGGAGAATCATGTGACGCCTGGAGTATCTTCTTCTTGAGCTGAGACCCCTCAGTCAAGAAGATCCTGTCCCTGTAATAGATGATCCTATCAACCACCCTGTACCTGTCATCCACTACCTGTCCATCCAGCACCTCACATGCAAATCTGTCCTTGGAGTACTCCACTAAAAGTCGAGCCTTCCAATCTGTATCCAAGCTCATAAGAGATAACGTGGCTGGTCTACGTGAAAGGGCATATGCTACCACGTTATTCTTACCCTTGACATACTCAATGTCAAAGTCATATGCTTGGATCTTACTGATCCACTTCTATTGCCTCTCCTGTCGCTGCTTCTGCTCCAAAAAGAACCTGAGGTTGTTGTGGTCAGTCCTCACCCTGAACTTGTTCCGTTCCAAATACTGTCGGAATTTGGCCAAGGCATGCATGATGGCCAACATCTCCTTGTCGTATATAGAATACAACCTCTTGTGTGGAAGGAGCTTCCGGCTCTCAAAGGCTATAGGGTGTCCCCTCTGCATCAATACTGTGCTGATCCCCTCTCCCGACGCATCACACTCCAAGACAAATGGCTGCATAAAATCCGGCAATGCAAGCACTGGGCAGCTACTCATCACCTCCTTGAGCCTATCAAAGGCTCGCTGTGTTGTATCTGACCAACTGAATGCCCCCTTCTTCGTCAAATCTGTAAGGGGTGCAACAAGCTGTGAGAACCCTCTGACGAACTTCCTGTAATAGGTACATATCACAATGAACCCTTTAAGTTTCGTCACATTCCTCGGCTTCGGCCAGTCTCTGATGGCTCTAATCTTCTCCTCATGGACCCTCACTCCGTTCACTCCAATAATGTGTCCCAAATACAACATCTCCGTCATCCCAAACTCACACTTAGAGAGCTTAGCATAGAACTGTTGCTCTTCCAAGATGCGTAGTACTGCCTCAATATGCTGGAGATGTTCCTCCCAAGTCCTGCTATATATGAGTATGTCATCAAAGAAGACCAATACAAACTTCCTCAGATGACTGCGGAAGATATGGTTCATGCAAGACTGAAAGGTGGCTGGTGGGTGCATTGGTCAGCCCAAAAGGCATAACCAAAAACTCAAAGTGCCCATAATGACACCCGAAGGCGGTCTTGGGAATGTCCTGTTCCCTCACGCGAATCTGATGGTACCCTGATCTCAAATCAATCTTCGAGAAGAACTTGGCTCCTCTCAGCTCATCCATCAACTCATCGATCCTGGGTATAGGATATCTGTTCTTCAGTGTCTTCTTGTTCAAGGCCCTGTAATCAATGCACATCCTCAAGGTGTCATCCTTCTTCTTCACCAACACTACAGTAGAAGCAAATGGACTCGTGCTCGGTCAGATGTGCCCAAGAGCCAGCAACTCTTGGATGGCCCGCTCAATCTCATCCCGATAGG
This sequence comes from Pinus albicaulis, assembly GCA_034641835.2. NCBI lineage: Eukaryota > Viridiplantae > Streptophyta > Pinopsida > Pinales > Pinaceae > Pinus > Pinus albicaulis. Next base: position 1,209,486,918 of record CM076577.1, read on the forward strand.
CTTTGGGATGCCTATAGGGGGTAGTGATCACTGCCTGAATACCTTGCTCAAGCTCAATGGTGTGCTCGAACCCTTGGTCCGGTGGCCGACCTGGTGGTATATCCCCAAACACTGCATCATACCTGTCAAGGATGGCCTGTATATCAGGATGAACTGCTCGACCGGTGGTCTCTGCCTCTGATGCCCGCAACTCAACCTCCCACTCTATGTCTTCCTTCCGGAAATCTGCCTCCATCCGGTGTGCAGAAACTATCTGAGGTGGGTAAGTGTGCATCCCTCGGATCTTCTCATGCTTCCCGGTCTTCATATCATCCCACTCCATCTCTAAGGCCTCCCAATCTGTGGTGACCTTCCCCAGAGTAATCAACCACTGAACACCCAATACCACATTGGTATCTGGTATGTTGACCACGAAAAAGTGATCGGTCATGGTGTAGGTACCCATCGTCACTGCCAACTCTGGAACAAGCCGGGCACACTGCATCGTCTGGGCTCCCGGGACCAAAACTGAAAATCCGTCAAAACTCTCGGTCGGTATACCTCTCCGCTCGACTATCTGTGCATCAATGAAGTTGTGGGTTGCCCCACTGTCAACCAAAACTGATACTCGCTGGCCACGCACTATCCCTCGTACGCGCAGCGTCAAATACTTGGGAACTCCTCGCAATGCTGCAAGGGTCCCTCCTGTGGGTGCAAAAGTTGCACCTCCTATACCTGGAGGTGGAGGTGGCAACTGATCCTGGGCAGTCTGACAATCTCCTGCCTCCTCATCATCCTCCTCATCCTCTTCCCCGCTATCATCGGAGAAGACCTCAATGAAGTGTGCTTTGCCAGCAGCACACCTATGCCCTAGTGCCCACGACTCCTGACAAGTGAAGAACAACCGCTTCTTTCTCAGCTCCCTCCTGGCATCATCATCTATCTGTGCCCGTCCTGGATTCCCCTTTGGAGGAGGAAGCCTCACATCCTTCCCCTTGGGCTGGAAACCCTGTCTCTGGGGGTAAGGTGTCCGCGTCCTGGGCAATGCATCCTGTAAGTCCCTGGTCCTGCTAATAGCATCCTGGAGTGTAGCTGGTCTAGTAGATCTGACTAGACCCCGAAGTGGCTCTGCCAATCCCTCCACAAACATATAGATCATCTGAGCCGCGGATAGATCTGGCACCATCACTGAAACCCTCAAGAAATCTGCAATGTAAGTCTCTGGGCTCCCAGTCTGCTGGAGCCTCGTCAGCTCAACAAAGTGTTGTTCCGGATCCCTTCGATCAAAACGCTCCATCAACCTCCTGGTAAACTCGGCATATGTCGTCACTGTAGAATGCCCGAGTGTGACCATCCCATGGAACCACCAGTCCTGGGCCTCACCATCCAAATGTAATGTCGCCACCTTGATGGCCTCCGTCTCCGAAATCTGGTTAAGCTGGAAATTGATGTCCAACTTCTCTACCCAAGACTTTGCCGAACTGTTTGACGAGCCATCAAACGTAGGCAAATGGAATCTGCTAGATGTGCGGTGGGAATCTCCATCATGGTAATGTCGGTGCCCTCTATGATGGTCGCGGGGTCTACTGTCCTGCTGGAGCTGAACAAAATCTCAGAATGAGAGAGCATCCCTGAACTCCTGCCCATAGGCCTGATACTCTGCAAAATACTCGCCCATGTGTCCAGGCTCTACCTCCTACTGGGCTCCTACCCCTATGTCTGCTCCTAAGAAAGTGGGCATGGTAGAGCGGGTAGGTGCTCGTGAAGCCATCGGCTGAATAGTATCACGCTGAGCAGCACCCTGCTCCGGCAAATGATGGGATGTACCTGATCCCTCTCCTACCTGGAAAACTCGTGGGCTCTCCCGTTGTCTAGCCTCCATAGCGGTGAATCTCTAACCCATCACCTCAATCTGTCTGGCTAAATCCTGCACCGATTTGAGGAGTGCCTCCCCGAATTGTTTGGCCTCTGTGTCATCTGCCATCGGCCCTCTCTGTACTGAATCTATTACAGGCTCCTCCTACTCTGCGTCTGTCACAAGCTCTCTCTCCTGCTCTGTGTCCACCACCCGAACACAGTCTCCCTCTCCGCAGGTGTTCTCCAACCTACGCTCACGGTCTCTGTACTTCTTGCCTCTATAACAAATATATGGTCTCTTCCCCGGTGTCATAGACCACAGGCTGAGCCAGAACTATGCTCTGATACCACTGTAATATCCCGTTTCGGGGATATCTCTAAAACACGACAAACTCCAACCAGAGATAGACTGGGAGGGCATTTACCGGATATATCGCCTCTGAAAAGAGGACGAAATCCGGAGGCTACCTGGCCCTTTCCAAACTCTGTCTAAGAGTGAAGATAAACACAGCAAGTGGTATAGAACTAGAATGCTCAAAAATATATAAAAATAACAGTGCAGCAGACATATAATAGCATAGAAGGGAAATACGACAACTCATCCAGAAACATAGAGAGGAAATGCTAAGCCATTTTATTAATCTGAGAAATAAAATGAAGTACAATAGGTGATCAGAGTGATGGCACCTAATCTTGCTCAAGGCAAGCGAAGAAATACTCTCAGAATACACAGAAAATGGCTGCTCTCTGAACTGCGTCCCAGCTGCTGGAAAACTATTGTGTAGCTGCTACTGCTGGAATGAACTGAAGACTAGGGGCTGATCCCCTTGCCGGAATGAGATGAAAATCTGCATATCTCCTCTACTCACCAACTCGGACAAAACCCAGAAACCATATCGAAAATGGTCGACCCCCGAAAACCACCAGAAAATACCTCCTTAGGGAATTACGCTGGCCTCCAAGGCTCTGCGCAGAGGCTAAATGATAATAGTTGAAATACGGCCTCAAAATCCACCAAAATCCTCCTACTGGCAAAGGCTGATCCTCTACTCAAAATCTCGGCTGAATCTCCTGCAGAAATCTTGATCCGGAGCACCTCCAAAATGGACTACGTCCTCTCTCCTAGTGACTGCACAGTCTCTATGAAAGCCCAGCTCCACAGCAAAACCTCTCACACAATACTGAAGAAATAACCTTGCCCGAGCAGGCACTCGAAGTCCCTCGGGGCTAAGGGCGAGATCTCCGACCGGAGACACTCAATGCACTAAACAGTGCTGCAGACAGGCTAAACAGCGAGCGTGCTCAAGAAGACAAAACTTCTAGCTCAAAATCATCAACAACAGAATGAATGAAATGAGAAGGCTCCTTCTTTTATAACGTTGGCCTTCCTCCAATCCCAAGGCCATCTCCTCAACGTAGCCTCCATCTCTTGCCACGTGTCCAACCTCTCCTGTGCAGAGGCTTCTAGAGCTAACATGAGCCCCCTCTCTACGTGGTGCTTGGCCCCCCTTGGCTCCCCCTTAAGTTACAACGTCATGCTACTAGGAGGATGTTTTATTTCACTTAAGTGAGTTAGACCCTCTCTACTCACTTTTTATTTATTTATAAACTATAGATGGCAAAACTATACAAAATCGAATATTCCAATTAGCTGTCACTAATTAGGAATATTACACCCGAGTTGGGTTTTTCCAGGGACAATTGTCCAAAAATAATGGTGTCTATGTGTGAATACTTGTGTTATTTCTTTCATGTTGTTTATTTATCGTGAAGTCTGTAACATATTTTATTTTGATATTTAACACAGTAAAATGTTACATAATTGTGTGGGAATCCAATAGAGGAAATATAATCAGTAGCTATAGTAGAATGCTGCATTATAGAATTTTCACATGGTATCAGAGCTATCAAATCCAAAGGAAGCAGAGTCAGAGAAGGGACTACGCAGTTCAAAAGCTTCATAAGGGACGCAGTGCAGAGGAAAGAAAACACAGATAAGTATGGCAGAATTATATGTTTTATCCTCTAGGTTAGAAGAGCATTGTGCTGTTTTTCAAGTCAGCATCTGCAGGAACCTGGTATATTGATAGCGGGGCTTCAGCTCATATGACTGGAGTACGAGAATATTTCTCGAGCTATAGGGAGGAGCAGATGAACTTCCAAATCATTATGGGGAATAGCACGAAATGCATACCAGTTGGGAGAGGAGTCATAGTGTTTCAGACGGAAGCCGGAACCAATGTCAAGATCACAGATGTACTACATGTGCCAGGGCTGGGCATGAATTTAATCTCAGTATATCAGTTGCAGGACAAAGGGTATGACATACACTTTGCCGGAAAGAAGGTATATGTCAAGCACCCTAGTTGGAAGCAAACAAGGCAGATTGGATTTAGAAGCATCAGACTATACAGGTTGCAGCTTGAGTCTCCAATGGCACTAGCAAGTAGTAATCTAGAAGACAAGAAAGGGTTGAATGAACTTTGGCATAGAAGAATGGGACACTTGCATCATGGTGCATTGAAGATGCTCAGAGAAACAGTTGATGGGGCACCTGTTCTCAGTATGGAGCATGATGATGTATGCGGAGGATGTGTACTTGGGAAGTATGTTAAGGAAACTTTTCCCAGAAGTGAATACCGAGCAGCAAGCATATTGGGACTGATACACTTAGATATATGTGGACCTATGTCCACTAACGCTCTCAAGGGTGGCAAGTATTTTGTCACATTCATCCATGACCACTCCAAGAAAACCTAGATCTACTTCCTAAAGACTAAAGATGAAGTCTTTGAAAAATTCAAAGAATTCAAAGCTCTTGTTGAAAATATGATGGGGAAGAAAATAAAGATGTTGCATTCAGATAATGGTGGAGAATACATAAATAGAGACTTCACAGATTTCTGCACAAAGGAGGGCATCAGGAGGGAGTGGACTGCGCCATACAATCCTGAATAGAATGGTGTGCCAGAACGAAAAAACAGAACAATTGTAGGTGCAGCCAAGGCCATGTTATTCGACCTGGACTTACCCAGATATTTATGGGTTGAAGCCTGCAACACGGTAGTGTACATCCAGAACATGACTCCTCATAGAGCCTTGGGGAAGAAGACTCCTGAAGAGGTTTTTACAGGGAAGAAACTGGAGGTAGGGCACCTTCGAATATTTGGTAGCATGGCATACTATCATATACTGTAATATCCCGGATGGGATATTTTAACTAAAATGCAGAAAAATACTGAATACCACACTTTGCCTATTACATATACCAAGTGAGAAGAGAAGCAAGCTTGATCAGACTGCAGAGAGGGTGTATCTTGTAGGATACAGTGAAACCTTCAAGGCATATAGGGTCTATATTCCTAGCGGCAGGAAGGTTGTGATAAGACGCGGTGTCAAGTTCATGGAGGATAGAGCTTTTCAGAAATCGCGTGATATGCCGACAGAATATCACACTGCTGAAGTTCCTTTAGTGCAAGAGTAGCAGGGGCACCAAGAAGATCAGACAAAAAGACAGACGGTGGTACCTAGTACAGGTACTAACATTTTCACAGAAGAGGATCAGGAGGAGACTCAGTCTGAGGATCAACCTGATCAAGAGGAAGAGTTAAGAGAACAACCTTCCACCAGTGGTCGGATCAGCAGAGAGGCTCAGCGAGACTCCCAGGAATGGGAAGAGGCAGCGTAGACCTCCTGATTGTTACCAGGCTCTAGTTGCCCAGGTAGAGGAACCTTCCAGCTTCCAGGAAGTTGTTCAGCACTAGGTATGGGTAGATGCCATGATAGAAGAGTATGCTTCCATCATGACAAATGATGTCTGGGAAGTTGTGCCCAGACCCCAGAGCAAATCAGTTGTTGGATCGCGATGGATCTACAAGATCAAATACACTACAGATGGTAGCGTAGAGAAATATAGGGCAAGGTTCGTGGAAAAAAGGTATGCTCAAAAGGAAGGCATTAACTATGAGGAGACCTTCGCACCAGTTGCCAGATATATCTCCATCCGAACTGTTGTATCCTTAGCAATACAAATGGGATGGGAGATTCATCAAATGGATATCAAGACAACGTTCTTGAATGGAGAAATTGAGGAAGAGGTATATATCGAACAACCAGAGGGTTTTGAGACTCATGAAAGGAAGTCTCATTTATGCAGATTAAAGAAGGCCCTGTACGGGCTCAAGCAGGCTCTGAGAGCATGGTATGGTCGAATAGATAGCTATTTGCAAAAGTTGGGATTTGTCAAGAGTGACGTAGATCCCAATCTTTACTATTTGGTGGTAGAGGATGAGCCATTGGTAATAGTACTATATGTAGATGATCTGTTTCTCACAGGATCATCTAGGCTCAATAAGGATTGCAAACAGAATCTAGAAGCGGAATTCAATATGAAGGATTTGGGGTTGATGCATTAGTTCCTAGGATTAGAAGTCTGTCAGAAGAATGGTGATATCTTCATGGGGCAGGAGAGGTATGCCTTCGAAATTTTGAAGAGGTTCAGAATGCAGGATTGCAGGCCTATGGCTACTCCCATGATCACAAATTGGAAAAAGATAGATGCATCAGAAGACGCAGAAGTAGACCTCACCTTATACAGAGAACTCATCAGGTCATTGATGTATCTAGTTAACACTAGGCCAGACATTTGTTTCACTGTCAACACTCTTAGTCAGTTCATGGTGGAACCCAAAAGAGTGCACTGGGCAACAACAAGGCACGTGCTAAGGTATGTATGAGGAATAGTCAGATTTGTTATACGCTATGGCCGAGGAGAGGATGTTAGACTTAGTGGATTCACAGACGCAGATTGGGCAGGAAGCTCAGTGGATAGGAAAAGTACCTCTGGGTACTGTTTTTGCGTTGGATTAGGAATGGTGTCCTGGTGCAGCAGGAAACAAAAGTCAGTAGCATTGAGCACAGCTAAGGCAGAGTACATGGTAGCTAGTACAGCTACATGCAAAGCTATTTCGCTTCAGAAACTTCTTGTGAGTTTATTCAGAAGCAGGATGGAGTCGACTTGCGTTTACTGTGACAGTCAGAGTTGTATCAAACTCTCTGAAAATCCAGTATTCCATGATCGGTCCAAACATATTGACATAAGGTGTCATTTTATCAGAGGCTGTGTGCAACGTGGGGCTGTACAACTCCAGTACATTCCCATAGGAGAACAGACAACAGATATACTCACTAAGGCTCTGGGGAGGATTAAGTTCGCTCAGTTCAGAGAATAGTTGGGTATGACTGAGAATCGATTTCGGTAGTCAATGGATCTTCAGCGTAGAATTCAGAGGGATTTGTAGTACAGTGACATTTAGCAGCAACATGTAGAGTTAGCAGCAGTACAGATGCAACAGTTTTTGTGCAGTATTGGTGAGCAGCATCAACAACACAAGAGTAGATGTTCTAGAAGTCAGATCAGCAGCACAGTGAGTTGTTTTGCTAGAGCACTTTCCTCGCTACGAGGGAGTGTTGATTTATGGTAGCATCGGATGTGCTCTAGCCTTGTAACTTTGGATATAGGCTAAGGCACATGCATTCCATAAAACCCAGAAATGGTTTTGGGACATTCCATTGAGAGATGGTTTAATTAAATTAATTAATAGTTTTTAATATTTCCTTGAGTCTAAACTTAGGGAAACTGATTAAACCAAGCGTGAATCTTCTAGATAAAGTCATGGATCACCTCCAAGTTAATCCTAGCCCTTGATTATGTTTTAATCTTGGTCGTTGAAGGGTCAATGAAGGATTATAAGAAGGAGGGTGAGGGGTCAATGGAAAACACATCAGACGGAGAAAGAATCAAGAGATCGATTTCTTCAGCCGAAGGAAGAATCAAACTGATTCTAGATTGCAGAGAGGGGAAGGTGGTATCTCCAGGAGGGAGAATTTCTAAAGAATAAGGAGTGGAGGAAGAGAAGTGAGAAGGGAGCCATAGCAGCGGCGTAGACATAGCCAAGCAGTAGTTACGCTGGGCCAGCGCAGAGCAGCAGAGGGAGTTTCGATTTCAGTTGTGGAGACAGTTGAGGGTTCATCCAGTAGTCGAAGGGCATTTCCGGAAGAGGGGAAAACTCTAGTCTCACATTATAGCGAGCACCGAGGCAGCCACAACGAGCAGCAACAGCAGTGATGTAGTGACAGCATGAGTGACGCAGTCACTGCGCAAAAATCACACAGGGGCATTCAGAGTGAGAGTAGGTTGGTGCTGGAACTTCTTGGTGAAGTGAGAATTGTCTCACTAACCCCATTCTCATCAGATTTCTTCAGGTGATTGATTGATAAATACAATCACACATTTGTACTCGGAATTTCTGCATAATAAAGAAATCCTCATCTCTGCTGCACCGATTTTCCCGAGTTGGGTTTTTCTAGGGACAATTGTCCAAAAATAACGATGTGTATGTGTGAATACTTGTGCTATTTATTTCTTGTTGTTTATTTATCGTGAAGTCTGCAACATATTTTATTTTGGTATTTAATGCAGTAAAATGTAAAATAATTGTGTGGGAATGCAATAGAAGAAATATAATCAATAGCTGCAGTAGAATTCTACATTATAGAATTTTCACACTCAGGTGGTTTACTCTCTCTAACCTGTCTCATTGGCCCAACAACAGATGTGGCCTCGCGCAAGGTGTCCTTAAGCCACTTGGGCTTCGTCTTCCTTGAGCACACTTCTCTAATCAGAGTGAATGAATCCTCATCATCATTAGAAGCCTGAACTCCTGAAGGCCTGCCAATTGACCTCATGCCTGAACCTGTGCCTATAGATGCTGAAGTACCATGTAAACTGTCCATCAGTGGACTACCCTGTGAATTGTTACCCTGAGTAGAGCATCATGAATAGAATTTCCCATGACATGTATGGGTATATGTCGATTACTTGGCACCAGACCATAGCTTCTAGCACTGAGTATAGGTTCGACGAGTATAGCATCCAATGAGGATAGCTTTCTTCTAGCACTGGCTGACCGGAGTTCTAGCACTGCCTGGCTATGATATTGTTGTGGGCTATGACTGGAACTGAAACCTGGCATCAACTCTTGGATCGACTCTTGGATCGAGTGCATTTCCACCTGGCATGGACACTTGTAATGGAGTATCGGATTGACTACTCTTGTATCGACTACCGGGAAAATCCTCTGCGGACTCCTCTGCATGTTGCCCGAAGCACCACCCACCTGACTCTGCGAGCCACTGGTCACTGATGGACCTGACATTGTAATCGAAGTACCTCCTGATCCCTGTCCATTGGATCCCTGTGACTGACTCAGCTACTCCTGAGGGTCTAGTGAATCCAGATACTCTAACTCCCATGACCTCCTGAAAGCCCTCTCCTCCTCGAACTTCACATCTCGCCTGACAACAATTTTCTTCTTTGCAGGAATATAAATCCGATAAGCTTTCAAGGTCTCGCTATAACCCACAAAGATGCCCTTGTCTGCAGTGGGCTCTGGCTTGGTCCTCTTCTCCTTGGGAACATAGGAGTATGTAATGCACCCAAAGATATGAAAGTGACCAACATTAGGCTTCTTCCTAGAAAAAGCCTCCTCTGGAGGCACATTGCCCAAGGCACGATGTGGACTCTTGTTCTGCAAGTACACAACAGTGTTGCAGGCCTCTGCCCACAAAAACAAAGGTAACCCTTGATCATGAAGCATGGCTTTGGTAGCCCCTAGGAAGGATTTGTTCTTCCTCTCCGCAACCCCATTCTGATGGGGGTTGTAAGGAACTGTGAACTCCCTCCTAATGCCTGCCTCCGCACAAAAATCAACAAACTCACCAAGGGTATACTCCCCTCCATTGTTTGATCTGAGGACCTTGATCTTCCGATCTGTCTGGGTCTCCACAAGAGCTTTGAACTCTTGAAACCGTTTGAAGACCTCACTCTTGGTCTTCAAGAAATAAATCTAGGTCTTCTTGGAGTGATCATCAATGAATAACACATAATACTGATAGCCACTCAAGGGAGATCCGACCACTCACATCGGTATGAATCAAGTTAAGGATCCCTGTCGATCTGCTATCTTTGCTGGGAAAAGGGGATTTGGTAAACTTCCCCATAGCACATCCTTTGCACACATCAAGGTGATTAGAACTGAAATCTAGCACACCAGTGGTGATCTCCCGCAATTTCCTCAAGGCCACATGATACATGTGCCCCATCCTGCGGTGCCAAATCTCACACAAGTCTGAACTGCTAGATCTGCTATCAATACTACTACTCAATGCCATAAGGGGCTGGAATGAGAACTTGTACACCTTAGCATGGCGCACACTAATCACTCTAGTTGAATCCGCTGGAGTGCCCCTAGGATATATAAGCACCTGCCCTCTCCTGAACAACACCTCATACCCTCTATCCTCAAGTGTTGAGACAGATATCAGGTTCTTCTTCATTCCAGGCACATATAAAACATCTAACACTTTTCAGGGAAGTTTGGGTTCCCTATCAGATGTCAATGTCCCCACATCGACTGCTCTAACAATGCTGTCATCACCGAGTACTACCTCTATATCAGTGCCACTCTCTGAAAGCTCAGAGAAGTACTCTCGGACTCCTGTCATATGACGAGAAGCCCCACTGTCAACATACCAAATACTAGAAGATGCTCTACTAGTGGAGGGAAGTGCACACTCCCTCTGAACCTGTATGGTAGATGATCCTACAATAGTGGCCTCACAAGCTATGAACCCAAACTTCTGATCAAAGATGTCTGAGAAGCCCTCTATTTCTGCAGAAGTTGCCTTGGTCTTGTCCTTTCCCTTCTTGTTCTTCTTCCTTCGGGTACTGAGATTGTCCCCGGCTTGATTTCCAAATGGCCCTCAAGTCTCTTCTTATAGTCTTCTCCCTGATGAATCAACGACCAAGATTATATTGTTAATCAATGGCTCAGATTAAAAGATGACTTGATCTTCGTTTTCTAGAAGATTCACACTCTGCTCTATTAATACCCTTTAATTATTTAATTTCCCTAAGTTTAAACTTAGGGTCTGCATTAAAATAATTAATTTTTTTAATAAAGTCATATCCAAGTGGAATTTCCACAAATGATTTTTGGGTTCTCTGGATAACTGTTGTCCAAGCCTCTCTACCAAAAATGAGACTTAGAACACTTCCTGATGCTATAGAAATCAACATTGTACACCTAAGCATGGCGCACACTAATCACTCTAGCTGAATCAGCTTGACTGCCCTAGGATATATAAGCACCTGCCCTCTCCTGAACAACACCTCATACCCACTGTCCTCAAGTGCTGAGACGGATATCAGTTTCTTCTTCATTCCAGGCACATATAGAACATATGACACTTTCGAGGGAGGTTTGGGTTCCCTATCAAATGTCAATGTCCCCACACCGACTGCTCTAACAATGCTGTCATCACCGAGTACTACCTCTATATCAGTGCCACTCTCTGAAAGCTCAGAGAAGTATTCTCGGACTCCTGTCATATGACGAGAAGCCCCACTTTCAACATACCAAATACCAGATGATTCTCTACTAGTGGAGGGAAGTGCACACTCCCTCTGAACTTGTATGGTAGGTGATCTTGCACTAGTGGCATCACAAGCTATGAACCCAAACTCCTGATCAAAGCTCTCTAAGAAGCCCTCTACTTTGCAGAAGTTGCCATGGTCTTGTCCTTTCCCTTCTTGTTCTTCTTCTCCGGACACACAACTGCATAGTGTCCCAACTTTTGACAATTCCAACATTTGACTTTGGAATAGTCCTTCTCCTTGTTCACCTGCTTACCTTTACCTTTGCCTTTGCCTCCACCTCCACTTGTGGAAGCTTGCTTCTTTCCTTTGCCCTTCTTGCCTCTTGCTAACAATGCCACATTGTCATCCTCCACATTTTTGGCTGCCCCAAGATGGTTCTTTTTGACTCATTCTGAATGCAATCATCTCACAACCTCTCCCATCCGGGAAGGTTCTCACGTGCAACAATGCCATCCACAAAACTCTCCCAAGTCTTGTGAAGACCATTCAAGGCTATCCTCACCAACTCAGTGGGTGCTATGGTCTCTCCTATTGCTGCCAAATCATCTCTCACTGAAGTGATCTTTATGTTGCAGTACTATCAGTCTTAGCCATTTTAATGGCCTTCAGTTTCTCCCTTAGGACCATTTTTCTGTTTTCATTTGAGCTCTACTAAAGACTGGTCAAGGTTGTCCACATCTCATGTGCATAAGTCTTTCCTCTCACATGAGGAATGACATGATCTTTAAATCCATCCGAAATTAGTCTTTTTGTCTTAGCATTCTTTTTGTTGAACTCTGCCAACTGTACAGGGTTAGCAGGTACTGGTACTGGGTGCTGTGTGTATGTACCATAATGCCCCAGACTTCTGCTTTCTCAAAGATGCTCTGGATTCTCTCCCTTCATGCACTGTAGTTGCTCTGCCCATCCAACTTATCTTCAACCCTCAAACCCAAAGACATGTTTGTTGTCCAAACAAACTGAAATTTTCAAATCTGTGGTAAAGGTTCAGTTTTCTGTGTAAAAATCAGCTTGTTGTGATTCACTTTGCTGTCCCTAACTGCACTTTTCAGCCAACCAAGCGTTGATACCATGTAGAAATTTCAGCCCCACTTCGGTTATTAGTTTTCTTTATTACTCCATGCATATAGTTTTAAATCTGAACATGACATAAATACTAAAATTTGGAAATGGTTGAAATTTGTGAAAACAAAAATTGCAACTGCTGAAAATGCAGAAATAACACAAGAAAAATATGACAGTCACACACAGAAAATAACAGAGTGATTTTTGGTGAATGTGACTCTGGAAAAACCCCCTACAACTCTTGAGGAAAACTAGTTTGAGAGCTCTTCTTTATTTCTGAAAAATGCTTTTACAGAGAAACTGAAATATACAGTAAAAATTCCAGCAACCACAAAATTAACTTATCTCGATTTCCATGCTTGCACACCGCCTCGGAAAATGTGCCAACCAACAAACTTAAAAAACGGAAATTTTATAGCATTAATGACAACATTAAATGTTGAACTGTCACCCTTGAAAACCATGCCCATAATTCTGCAGTATGACCGTACTGTTGTACGGACTGTATGGAAAAGTACAATTGTACTTCCTCGAAAATTGTGCTAGAATCTGCCACGAAATCTGTGCTGCCACTGTTGTACGGATTTCTCGAAATCTGTGTTGGAATAACAACAATGCCTCTCGATTTTTGTACCCAGAAACTGTCTTGGAATTTGTGTCGAAGTTGTATGGATTTCTCAATTTCTGTGCCTCCTTTCTCGAAAAATGTGCCAACCTCTTGTTGTATGGATATCTGCCTTGGGATTTGTGCCACTAAGCTGCTGTATGGATTCGCTGAAGTCTCCTTGCTGCTCTCCTTCAACTTCTCATTGCTCAGAAATTTTCTCCTTGCTCTCTTTCTCTTTCTCTCAATAGCTCATGAAAGACTGAATGACCTTTTCTCGTTCTGTTCTCCTTTTACCCTAATCCTAAGTGACTTTTGGGGAATTCCTAAATCTAATGGTTGAGATAGCTTTAGATCAAGGGCTGAGAATAAATGTGCATTGAATTCTCACTTTCTATTTTTTAACTCACCCCACTTAAATAAAGACCCACTTAGCCTTTTATTTCCATAGTCATTTTTTCACTTTCTAATTTTTCATTGACTTTAATAATGTCACTTTAAAATTAGAATGTAGCTTTATCACTTATAAAGTCGCTTTAAAATTAGATTTGACTTTACCACTTATAAAGTCACTTTAGGAGAAAAGTACAAATAAATTTGGACACTTTTCTCTAGGCCAAAGTTCAAAGCCTTAAGGAACCGTTTGTCCTCGGTCACCCAAATTTTAACAACATCATACAATCTTACATATTACAAAGTAATAGACATATATCAATGATCCAATATGAGAAAGACAAGATACTGTAGTTTTCTCATTAAGTCATTAAAATCAAAATGTGTTACATAAGTACTAGCCTCTAGGCTCTAGGTAGTACACTGCCAATGGAAAATAGAAATAGAAAATACGAAACAACTACAAGTCTACAAGACTACAAGCCTCAATGAGTCATCAATCCTCATCATCATAATCAACATCACTGTCCTCATCCTGATCATCATGGTCACCACTGCTCTCCTTTGTTGCATCCTTCCCCTCTGTATCCAATGTCATCTCTGCATTTGCTGGTGTGGAGGATGATGCCTCTATTGTATCAACATCATGAAATGTGATAGGCTCTAGCACTGGCTTATTGAGATCCAAGTTGGTCAATGCCAACTCAACACTGCTGTCCAGACCCATATCATCAGGAAAGACATCCCACATCTTTGTCTTTCCCTTCAACAAATCCTCTCCCTGCCTGTAGATGAGACGAAGGTTGGTGTGCACATACACCATTGTCTCTATCCTAGATTGCTCAAGCCTGCTCTTCTTCACACTATACAAATTCCCATATGTGCTCCAATTCCTCTCGCAACAAGAGGATTAAGTCACCTGAGAGAGGAGCCTCATGGCTAACTGTTGTAGAGGAGGGTCTGTTGCCCCATGAGTTGCCAACCAAGAATAGGGCTTCTTAGCCCCCCTGTCTTGAATCACATCATAGCCTGCAAATCGTCGAGTGCTAGTGGAAAACTCTGCAAAGGCATCCTCCACCTCATCAAGGTATGCCCTATCCTGAAAATCCTCCTGAATTCATCTTTCCTCCCTTATGAGATTTCAACATCCATGTGAGGAGGGAATCTGCGGGAAGGTCCACCATTCAGCCGCTCATGGCTGTAGTATTTGGGTTCAAGGAGGGAGCCAAACAATGTACAGGTGTGCAATTCTTGTTCCATCTGCTGACAAGAATATCTTGTATGCTGGTGAGGAAGGCCTCTGGTGATGTCTCATACTTTGGGCATTGACTCTGTAAAACAATGGTCCTCACAGACTCAATCATGGAATCCCATCCCTCATAAACCTCTCATAGGATGGGTTGGTCTGTATTTGCAAATCAAAGCAAGGAAATGATAGGGTCCATGATCTGAATAAGTAGATCTACCTTCTCTCACTTGACATCATCCAACACTGTGTCCTTCACTTTTTTTGAGGCTGTTTGATCCGTCTTTCTCCAAAAAGGCCAAAACTCTGAAATAACCATGGCCCCAAAAGTGCTCTAGACCTCCCTCAACCTCTTTAACATGATGAATGAAGAGGCAAACCGTGTATCTGCAATATTCAACAATGATAGATTGGTGTACTCCTTGTAGATAGTGAGAGAATTTGTATGGTTTTGTACAGAGTTGCCGATATCTTGTGCATCCTCAATAATACTTCCAATCCAAAGCACATAAGAGGCAATAAATTTCAGTGTTAAGTTCAATGAATGGACAATGCAAGGTGTCTAAAATATTTGTGGATATTTTGCTTCCACAATCATGCTAGCAGCCTTGCAAACATGTGCATATTCTGTAATGATTTGCACACAAGAATCGACATCTACATCTTCAATAATTTTAGTAAATAACTCATCCTTGTACTGTCCAAGTGCATCCATTGATTTCAAGAAAAGTGGACCATTCAAGGATGAGACCATGAACTTGATGAGTGGGTGTCGTGCTCAATCTGTCCATCCATTAGAAACAATGCTAACCCCAAATGTTGGCCATGCTGATTTAATAGGCTCAAGCATTTTGTCCACCTCTTTCTTTGCCTTTGTCAACAATGTGGTTCTAAGCTTCTCTAACCCGGGAGGCACATACCCTGATGGAGCCCCTTGACTTAGAGCTCGACACATTTCAATAAATAGAGGTGACCGTGCAACATTAAAGGATATGAAGTTCTGTTAGAAAAAAAATGCAATGGTGAGATCAAGCTCTTCCCTCTTCTCTTTTTGGAAAATCTTGCCCATTGGACCAAGTGCAGTTGCCTTTCATTTTGCTGCTTGTCCCACACTAAAACTCTCAAAAGGGAACTTGTTGCTGCTTTTCCTCAAGAATGGAGGGGAGTCATCATTCTTGTTTTGTTTTGATTTTGATGCCACAGTTGCCGCACCAACAAATGCCTCTTTCTCCAATTCCTTCCTCGTTGCTGAAGGAATTATTGTACAAACTGCAATGCCACAACTTGGCAAAGCCAACAAATGAGATTTCACATGGTAATATGTGCTCATGAAATGGCTGTGGCAAAAACTGCATTTCCATGCAACATTGCTTCCTCCCTTCGCCTTGCTGCCTGGCCCTGCCTCTCTTGCCACATATTCCCACAATGGGTATTTGGGGTCTTGAGTTTGTTTTCCCTGAACATTTGAAGCTGTTGTTGCAGCCCCACTTCCAATAGATGGAATACTTGTAGACTTTGATGAAATAGGGACAGCAGGGGCATCTCCAATGGGGACATTCTTCCCCTTTCATTGCCCCTGCCTTGCTGCCCTTGATTGAGCTACGAATAGTGTAAAAAATAAACAAAAATGACCAAATATGTAAAACATATGCACATGCAAACATTAAAAGCAAACTAAATGCAAAAACATAGAGAGACAGTGCACTTACCGAATGCTCGAATCTCTTTGAAAACACTCCCTTTATCCTTGCTAATCCTTGCTCTATGCTCAACTCACATACAAACAATGGTGAGAAAGAATGAGGGAAACTGGACCTTTATAACTTTCCAGACGCATTTTCTCGGGTTCTGTGTCCGTCAGATTCGGATTCGATCGTGTTTGTACAAGACACGATCGGGATTCAACGTATCTTATATGAACACGATCAAATCCGGCTTTTTGGATTCGAATCCGTACATGTCGTGTTGGACACGATGGATTCGGGACACGTGGCCCCATATGGTCGAATCCGGTTTAGAAACTGATCTGATCTGATAATTACTTCCTAATGATTTCTAGTCAATTTATCTCGTGTCACTTATATCATTGAGCAATTATACACAAAAAAATCTCAATAGTATGCAATGAAAAACAATTAGATCATAAAGAGTGCCATGCAGAATTGAGACAACAAATTTTCCTTTGGAAGCTGAATCTTGGGAGAAAACCCAGCAACTCGTTCTCTAGGAAAAAAATGTTCTTCAACAATATTTGCAATTCCAAGAATATTTTAGAAATCTGTGCCAAAATCCAAGTCTATTCACCAGTCAAACCTGGTCAAGGTTCCCGCTTAGTCAATGCTGGTCAAGCCTTCAAAATGGTCAATTCTAGTCAACTTTTTGTCCTGGTCAACCTGTCCCCTGTGGTCAAATTTGGACATGTCGTCGACCCCTGCGGTCAACTCAGGCCTGTGGTTGATTTCTTGCGGTCAAACTTGGACTTTTTGTGTGGTCAAACTTGTACAGATTCTCAGTCAAACACAGCTAAATTCTCAGTCAAACGGAGCAGATCAAAACTTGGTCAAAAGGCAGCTTTTATTACTTGGTCAAACTTCAGATCTTCTTCTTGACTCTGCACGTGTGAATAGAAGAGAGAATATGCTAATCCTGATCAGTGATTGGTCAAAAAGTGGAATTATACTTGTGTATTTATACTTGTTGAATGGGTGACTTTGACCAAGGGTCACACTCTTTCATGGTGGGGCTAAATTGACCATTTGGGGCCTACATGAGGCCCAAAAATACAAATTTTAATTTTTCATTTTCATAATTTTCCTTGGCCGACTTGGGAGCCCACTTGGCGTGTGGGAATACCTTCCAGTGCTACACAAAAATCAACACAAAACACATTGAAGTTACACTAGTATCATTCAAATCTTATTTTTTCAAAATATTTAATGATAGAAAATGAAAATCTTGTAGCAGGCAAACTATGGCCCTTCCTATCTATCATTTTTCATTTTTACCCTATACTTTTGCATGCACATCAACTACATATTCAAATGTGTTCATGCTTGTTGGTTTGTTTCTTATAAGCTGAGTTTAGCATAAGTATAATCTAATCTATCGAATGACTTATTCCAACTGAGTAAACTGAATGTTCAGTTTAATTTTCTTGTTGCAGGCTTCTGTTGTCGTACCATGTTATTTTACCAGCTTTTTTCTCTATCCCTCAAGTAAGCCAGATTATGCACCTTGTCTTTTTGTATTTTTCATTTTAATATAATGTCAAATTAGATGCATTGTAAATTTATATTCAAAGTTTAAATTTATCTTTTTGTATTTTTCATTTTAATATAAGGTCAAATTAGATGCATTGTAAATTTATATTCAAAGTTTAAATTTATGTTCAGTAAGATGCTTAAAATGCCTACATTAATTGATTTTTCATCTTTATAGGAACGAGAACAGCATATTGAATGTGCAGAGCGAGTTCTTGCGACTTTACATGAAATGTACCCAGGAAGCTTTTTTCTAAGGTTTTTACACTAATCCATTTACATGCATACCATGACTGTTACCACGAGGGATTTTTTTTTGAATAAGAATAAATTTCTGATGGCCTTTGTGCTCTTTTGCATGTCTTTTGATTTTATACTTTGGAAATGTTCATGCGCATTTCATCTCTAAGTTGCTTTGAAACATTTTACAACTTCTACCATTTAGTCCAAGTTGCTTTTCTTGCTGTAATGAAAATCTCATTATATCAAGAAGTATACTGATTATACCAAAAAGTAGGTGGTATGGTATACCTTAAGCATCTGATGAGTTGGAGAAAGTCCATCTGAACAAGATAATAACATTGGAAAACAAAACTATAGCCATTTGTTACTGCCAAAAATTCATTCAAATGATAAAGCCCTAAAGCTTGAGAGCAACCTTTAGGGAACTAAGAGGGGTTGTCCATTGTTGCCACGACAACTCCCTCTCTCACTTGAGGTTGTCTCTCCTTTGGCACAAGGGGATTATCCCGAGAATAGGATCACTAAAAGAATACAATGAAGACTCAAGGTGATATGAAGGGTTATCTTTAGCAAAATGAATATTTTAGGATGGGATAATAAAGTGATGGAGAACCAGGAGTAGTGCCTTTCCAACTTGGGTAAATGGCGTCAACAAAGGAAGCCAAGAGGGTCAAACATAGATGAATAGGGAAGTGACAAGTGTTGTTACAACTTACAACATGCAATATGTCACCTATGAATGTCAGTTATGATTGCTGGAAAAGAACATTGTAGGCCCTTATAGAGGCACCTTACTTCTCCACATGCTCAACACATAAGGGTGATCTTACTTCAAGTGTGAAAGATCATGAAACCTTTCAACGAAATGGCATCACATAAATGATTCAACTAGAGAGTGAAAAAAGCAAGTGGGTTAAATAATTAACACCTCATCCGACCTCCTTCACCAATGGCATAGTAGCCCTAAACTGGAACCCCTATTGCTGTAGACTTAGAAACAATCTCCAACCACATATATTTATCAATATGAGTGAAAAAGAGAAGGCACACTTACATGGAAAACCTTAAGATCACACTCATCTTCATAAAATATTCAACTAGGATCAAAAGAAGTGTTTTTCATTCATCAACTCATAAAAGATAATGGAAAGAGTTAGTCCTTTTATAGACTTCGAACTCCATCTTCTTGCAATAGTGGATTCTAGATCCATGTATTTCTCTAAGGAGATAAAATAAAATCATGAATATATCCAGATCCATAATTCAAGGAGCATGTAATCACTGAATTTCCTCAAGAGTTGGGCATTATCTTTTTTGGGCTCTTGAATGATTTGCTAGCTGTCATAGGGTTTCCCTAAAGTCGGGACTCCTTCAATCACTCTAACAAACTCCATAAAATGTGAAACTGCATGGAAATATGTGCAAAAGTGGTCAAATTGGTTGTTACAACAGCCTTTCACAAATTAGAGTACCCTTAAAATATGTGATTTAACCTTGATTCTGTTCTCATTTCCCTTGCAGTGCTGCTCCCTTGTTTGTCAAGGCTTCGAGAAATGATTACTCCTTTTCTTTTGGCTTTGGATCCTTCTTTGGATGATGGATCATTTGCACATCCTCCCACAAATAAATTGAATACCAATCCAAATACCCTCTAAGCTGGGAGCTGTCATCTTTACCTTAAAATCTGCTTTAACATATTTATTAGACTTCTGCCATGCAGGAGCGTTTTTCAATTTCAGGAAACAATATGTGCTTATAACCTTGTGTGGCTTCCCTTTTCCATTCTCCCATTGAGGGCATTCCACCTATTAAGGCTTGACTACTCTTCACATCTGCCAGAGGTATTCTTTGATAGTGTTTCCAATCTTCTGGCTGGTTAACGAGCTAAGAAAAGGGTGCATTTACAGCCTTTTAATACGCCTCCTCATACTGCCAACAGTATGCAATAATCATGCTGAGAGAATCCTCAAATGAAGTACCCGCACTGTCAAGAGCAGGCAACAGAACAGAAATGAATATGTAAGGATGACAGAATCTTCATTTTATGAATAGGTGCTCTGTCATAGAAATGATCCTTCAATATGGGCACAAGAATCTGCTGAAGATGGTATATAAAATAGTGATAAAAGATCCCTAGAATCTAATGCAGATCAGCTACAAATAACTCCCAAGTAAGGCACAGGCTGACTTATGAAAATAGTTGCTCCCAAAAAGACCAAAGGAAAACTCTCACAAAAATTCTCGGTTGCCTTCAAGTAGTAGTCTTTAGTAACAATCATCCATCCAACAACTAGTCTTCCATACTTTGATCCTCGAGATTTTATCTTCATGGCCAAGGCATACTGAAAAGCCCATGCCAAATTACTCCAAAACTGCTGCATAAATCTGGCCTCTCAAGGCTTCAGAGTGTCACAAAACTAGGTGCAATTATCATTGAAGGCCTCTCATGATGCCAAGTAATCACAATTAATAGCACTTTCTCTGCTGAAATAACTGCCAAGCTGGAACAATGAAAAATATATCTGATAAATGGCTTTATGCACCTATTCGGTGCACCACTTCTCTACAAAATATGCATTGGAATCCACATTTAAGGGAGAACTAGATATCTATCCATTTGACACTTCATATTTCTTGTCAGGCCCATATATCCAGATTCCATAGAGCATTCCCATTGACAATGTCAACAAACAGCCAATAGTATTTCTTCAGAAGTCTGGAAAAGAATCCCAAATTCTTATAAATCTGTAAGAAGACACCCATATATGCGAAGAAGATACTCTGAGAAGAATACCAAAAGCGCTCACAACTGTTCTATGATGACTTTATAAGTCACATCATTAATGCCATGAAAGAATTCACAAAGCTGGAAGATGTAATCATCAACATGAGCAAAAGGCAACTTGAACAGTACACTATCCTTTCCAACAAATAGTTTGTATGATATGGTACATGCTTGTTACTTCTTTTAATTTTTCTACGTAGCTTTCTTCCAAGATATCATATATGAAGAAAATAAAAGTTTATTTACTGATCAAAAGAGTTTGAAGTATGAATATGGTAAATCATTTAGGAAGTGGAAATTTTAATTTTATATCTTTATGCATTTCATTTTTCTTTTGTTTGATTGTTGCAGCTATTACAAAGGTCGCTTGCAAAGGTTGAAAAGGGACTTGCCTGGCTCGATCAAATGTTTTATAAAACTTGAAGAGGTATGAAAAATATAATTTACTATCCATCACTACAGTGTTGCATTTGGTTGCATGGTTATGGCCTTAGTTCATGAAATGTGTATGGCTTTCAAAAATGGAAATGCCTAGAAATGTGGCTGCCCACCTCAAAAAAATTGCAGGGGGAGAGGGGTACATAGAGAAACACACACACACACACACTATATATATATATATATATTTGCAAGGAAAAAAATCTGCAAATTTGATTTAATACAAAACAAAATTTACATCTGCATATTCCCAAGAGCCCCCCCTGTGGCTTGTTGCCTTTACAAAATAAGCATTTCTGCCCCCAAAGTTCAAAAAAATTGAGTACAAGTATTCATATTTGCTTCTGATCCAAAAATGAAACAAAAAACTTATCTATGTGTACTGTAATGTATACACACACACATGCATATACATATTTCTAAGGAAAAAAATCTGCAAATTTTATTTAATTTAAAACAAAATTTACATCCACATATGCCCAAGACCTCCCTGTGGCTTGTTTCCTTTTACAAAATGAGCATTTCTTCACCCAGAGTTCAAAAAAATACAGTACAAGTATTCATATTTTCTTCTGATCAAAAAATAAAACAAAAAGCTTCAATGTATCCAGAAAACTGTCTCTATGGCTGTCCTGTAATTTGTCCCATACTGCACAGACTGTTAGAGCATTGTTTGCTTCTCCAAAAAAGAAAAATTAACATGCTAGTTATATTCATCTAGATAAATATCATATATGTGTACTGTAAAGTAAAAGGATTAGTTATCTCCTTAAGGCTCAAGAAGAAATTGTGTGTGCTGGTCTTCCTTCTAAATAAGGCATGCAATATGAAGACAACAACCCCAGTAGTTAGACCATACACCAATAACATAGCACCAAGGAATATATCATCAGTATCTACATGATATGATTGGTGTGACCATGAATAGAGCAACATGAACCAAGGCAATCCACCACATAATCCACTAAACCAACATCTCTTGCAACATCATGTTGAAGTAAGAGGCTCAAAGATATGCTCAGCCAAGATGTATTGTCTCCAAGCAAGAATGAGGACATGTATATCTGGTCCATCAGCATCCCTGTAAGTTACCCCTGAAAATATGTCATGTGAAGAAAATCACACATTTACCTCTAATGCAATATGAGGGGTAACAAAACCACCCCCAAAAAGTTATAAAACTAACTCTTCATTTTGTCGTTAACAATTCTGAATTATAATCAAGAATGAAACTAAAATCAGAATTATCCTCCTAAATGTTATCATTATTTCTTGTGACCATCATATATTAGGCTTAGGGTTTCTTAATGTTGAAATTCAACAGCTATGGGATGAATTTCCTTGAATAACATTTCATTTCCGACCTTTCTAAAGTGATTTTCTAAAAATAGAAAGTCATGTCTATCTTTGCAACCATGACTTTCCAAAAATAGTAAATCACTTTCCATCAATTTGTAATCATATATTTATGATGGAAAATCACTTAACTTGTCCTTAATCAATCTCAATTGTTTAATTTTAACTTAATCATCAATATTATTATTATTATTACTATTATCACTAATATCCTCTTTATTATATTATAATATTATTATTAAAAGGAAATTAAAGTCTCTCAATCATGTCATATGTAACTCCCCTCAATTAATGCATATGTTTCTCTCTCTCTCTCTTAATGGATTCATTCCTCTCTCTCTCTTTAATGCTCTTACGCATCCCTTACACACTTTAATGAATCATCATAAAAAGATTCCTCTTACACCTCTTTGATGCATAAGTTACACTCCTCTCCTTTATGGCATAAGTTACACTCTTATTTTGGCATATGTAACTCCTCCTCAAGGCATAGGAGTTACTCCCTCATGAATTCGACCTCTTTGTTCTTCCTATATATTTGTGTCTCTCATCCTCACTTGACACACTTACTTGTGCTTGTGAGAGGAGAATTCGAACTTGAGAAAGAGAGAATTGAAGAGTCTAGAGGAAGATTGAGAGAGAGAGAAAGAGTCTTTGAAGAGCAAGAGCAGATCTTGGAGAGCCAAAGTGATTCAGTATTTGCATCAACTACTGTTGTCAAACATCTTGTTCAGATTTTGGGTGAACTTCTTCATTTTCTCATTGTACTTTGTATCTTTGCTGAACAATTGATTTCTAATAGAAGAAGAATCTGGTTAGGTGTTTTTCCCTTTGTGGGCTTTTCCTTGGTCATTGACCTAACTTCTCTGTGTTAAATTGAGTTCTTGGTTGTCTTTTATCGTGCATATGGTTTATATGGTTTATGTTCTATCTACAATTACTTAACTTATTTTGCAGGATAAAGAAGTTCTGGATTTAAGTGATTGTAACCGCATGAACATCGAAATTTCAACATGGTATCAAAGCTTTGGTGAAAACAAACTCAAGAAGACAAGTTCCATTTCCAGCTCTCTTTCTGTCGGTGTTGATTTTTGTAGCATCCGGAAGTGTTCCAAGTCTCAAACTTTGCAGGGAGGCTTGGAATTAGATAGCAGCATTCCAAAGAACCCTGAAACAGTTTGTGGAAATTCCACTCGATTCATGACTTGTTAAAATAATTCATTATTTTAATGAAGACACAAAGTCTAAGCTTAGGGAAATAAAATAATTAAAGGGTATTAATAAGTTAGAGTGTGAATATTCTAGAAAACATGGATCAAGTCAAGTTTTAATCTTAGCCATTGATTAATCTCTTAATTTGGGCTGTTGGTTCTCCAACAAAAAGATTATATAAGAAGGCTTGAGGGTCATTTGGAAAATGAGCCAGGCATACACTTATTACCCGAAGGAGATCCATTCTGATGTAGATCTCGATCTTAGTGGGAGAGTTGCAAGGCGAGGAGTTTGCAGAAGCAGGAGGAGGTCAGTGGTGATCGAGGTCAGGGACAGAGGGCAGCAGAGGGTCACTGGAGGCAGCTTAAGGCTGCAGCGCAGAGAACCCACGCAGTCTCCATGCAGACTCACTCAGTCCAGCGTTGGGACTGCGCAGTGAATCACGCAAAGGGACACAGGGGCATGCAGGGGTTGTTCAGGGTGTCAGAGAATTGTCCGAGTAAGCCGGAAATTTAGTCTCAAGTGATTCAGAATTTATCTACTATTGAATTTCCTTGTAAAGACATCATTTGCTGAAGAATTAATAAAACCCTCATCTACTGCACCCATTTTCCCACATTGGGTTTTTCCGGGGACAATTGTCCAAAAATAACTGTGTACATGTGATTGATTCTTGTGCTTATGTTTCCTACTGTTTATTTCTCTGCATATATATTTGTGAATGTTGCAGTAGTATATATTTCGATATTTGCCAGAAGATTTCTAAATAATAACTTATTGAAATAATAAGTAGGAGAAATAAATCTATCACTACAACTGTTTGTAATTTTCACATGTTATCAGAGCCAAAGATGAATAATAGGGAGGGGGCATCTATCAGTGAACAAAAATCTACTTTTACTGCAACAACGCATAAGGGTGCACGCAGTTCTTTAGGAGGGGGATGTAATATTCCTAATTAGCACCGCTAATTGGAATATTTGATTTTTGTATAGTTTTGCCGCCTATAGCTAATTAATAAATAAAAGTGAGAAAGAGGGGTCAACTCACTTTAATAAAATAAAGCACTTCCCTAGTAGGAGCAACGTTATGACTTAAAGGGAAGCCTTGGGGGTCCACACCATGTATGAGGGAGGCCTCACGTAGGCTCTAGGAGCAACTGCGCAGGCTTAGGAGGAGCACGTGGAGAGAGGGGACGCAGTTAGGGTTTTGAGGGGAGCTAGCACTATAAAAGGTGGGAGAGCCACTCCATTTGGCATTATTGATATGTTGATGATATTTTGAGCTAGACTTCTGTCTACTTGAGCATGCTGGCTGTTTAGTCGGTCTGCAGCACTGTTTAGTGCGACTGAGTGTCTCCGGTCGGAGATCTCACCCTTGGCCCCGGGGGACTTCGAGTGCCTGCTCGGGCAAGGTATTTAGTCTTTAGCAGGTGATTTGCAGGTGATTTGGTTGGGTGTTTTGCTAAGGAGCTGAGCTTCATTGGGTGACTGCGCAGTCTTTGGAGGGAGGACGCAGTTTGAGTTAGAGCTGCTCAGTTGTGGGGATTTCTGTGGGAGATTCAGTGTATTTCGGCGTGGAGGTTTAGTCTCTATCAGTTGGAGAGTTTCTGGAGGGATTTGTGGCTCTTTCTCAGCATATTTCATTTGGCATCTGCGCTGGCCCTGGAGGGACAACGTTTTTCCTTGAGGAGGGCTTCTGGGGTGATTTTCGGAGGTGGTCCATTTTGTTCATGGTTTCTGGGTTTTGTCCGGAGCAGAGAGTATAGGCGATTTACAGATTTTCAGCTCATTCCGGCGAGGGGATCAGCCCCTAGTTCCAGTTCATTGCAGCAGCAGCAGTTTATGGTAGTTTCTTCCAGCAGCTGGGACGCAGTCTCTATAGCAGCCATTTCCTGTTTCTGAGAGGGTTCTTCACTTGCCTTGTGCAAGGATAGGTGCACTTATTCTGATTATCCATTGTACCCATATATATTCTTAGATTAATAAAATGGCTTAGCATTCCTGGCATTTTATGTGTACTTGCTTTATATTCTATTTCCAGCATTTTCCTATATAGTTGTATGCTTGTATTGCTGTGTATTCCTGTCTATTTCCTATTCGGAATATTACAGTGGTATCAAAGCATAGTTCTGGCTCAGCCTGTGGAGCTAGCAGTCTATGAGGCCGAGGGATAGATCCCATATCGGTTATCGGGGTAAGAAATACAGAGACGTTGAGCGTAGGTTGGAGAACACCTACGGACAGAGGGACTGTGTTCGAGTGGTGGACACAGATCAGGAGCAGCCTGAGACAGATTCAGAGCAGGAGCAGCTTGTGGGGGACGCAGAGCAGCAGGGTCCTATGGCAGACGAGGAGGATTCGAGGAGATTTAGAGAGGCGCTCCTCCAACACATGCAGGATGTGTCACAGAGACTCACTGCGCTGGAGGTTAGGCAGCGGGAAACCCCAAGGGGTTTTCAGATCGGTGAGGGATCAGGCACGTCACACCATATGCCGATGCGTGATGCTATTCCCATCGTGGCATCGCATGCACCCACGCGATCCACTATGCCCACTTTCCTAGCAGAGGACGCAGGGGCAGAAGCACAGCAGGAGCCAGAGGGTGACCCCAGCCAGATGGACGCCTACATTGCAGAGTACCTGGCACGCGGGCCGACGATCAGAGACCTTATCTCATTTAGAGATTATGTTCAGCTCCAGCGTGATGGTAGACCCCGTGATCATCACAGGGGACACAGACACCATCATGATGACCACCGCGCAGCTAGCAGATTTCATTTGCCCATGTTTGATGGTTCATCGAACAGTTCGGCAAAGTCTTGGGTGGAGAAGTTGGATATCTATTTCCAGCTTAATCAGATGTCGCAGTCAGAGGCCATCAAGGTGGCAACATTACATCTGGAGGGTGAGGCCCAGGACTGGTGGTTTCATGGAATGACTACACTCGGGCATTCTACAGTGGGGACATATGTCGAGTTTACCCGGAGGGTGATAGAGCGTTTTGACAGGGGGGATCCGGAGCAGCACTTTGTTGAGCTGACAAAGCTCAAGCAGACTGGGAGCCCAGAGACTTACATTTCAGATTTCTTGAGGGTTTCAGTGATGGTGCTAGATCTATCCGCAGCTCGGATGGTCTACATATTTGTGGAGGGGTTAGCGGAGCCACTTCGTGGCCTAGTCAGGTCGACTAGACCAGCTACGCTTCAGGATGCCATCAGCAAGACCCGGGATCTACAGGATGTCTTACCCAGGACTCGGACCCCAGGACTCGGACACCCTACCCCCAGAGACAGGCCTTCCAGCCTAAGGGGAAGGACACAAGGATTCCGCCTCCCAAGGCGAATCCTGGGCGAGGGCAGTTTGATGATGAGGCCAGGAGAGAGTTGAGGAGGAAGCGGTTGTGCTTCACTTGCCACGAGCCATGGGCACCGGGACATAGATGTGCTGCAGGGAAAGCACATTTCATTGAGGTCTTCTCCGAGAGTAGCGGGGAAGAGGATGAGGGGGATGACGTGGAGGCAGGAGATTGTTATGCAGCTCAGGGTACCTTACCACCTCCACCACCCGCAGCAGGTGGTGCATCATTTGCACCTACTGGAGGAGCTCTAGCCGCATTGCGGGGAGTTCCCAAGTATTTGACGCTGCGCGTACGGGGGACAGTACGTGGACAGTGGGTCTCAGTCTTGGTTGATAGTGGGGCCACCCACAATTTTATTGATGCGCAGATGGTTGAGCGGAGAGGCATACAGACTGAGAGTTTTGATGGATTTTCCGTTTTGGTCCCAGGAGATCAGACTATGGTGTGTGCTCAGTATGTCCCAGAATTATCAGTGACGATGGGCACTTATACATTGACAGATCATTTTTTCGTGGTGGATATCCCGGACACCAACATGATATTGGGTGTTCAGTGGCTCATTACTCTGGGGAAGGTCACGACAGATTGGAAGGCCCTAGAGATGGAGTGGGATGATCCCAAGACAGGGAAGCATGAGAAGATACGGGGACAGCACACATACCCGCCTCAGACAGTGTCGGCACATAGGATGGAGGCAACCTTCCGCAAGGGAGACATAGAGTGGGCCGTAGAGTTGCGAGCTTCGGAGGCAGTAGATACAGGTCAGACAGTGCATCCTGAGCTACAGTCTATCCTCGACAGGTATGCCGTAGTATTCGGGGATATTCCACCAGGGCAGCCACCGGATCGGGGGTTTGAGCATACTATTGAGCTTGAGCAGGGTATACAGGCAGTGATCACCACACCGTATAGGCATCCCAAGGCCTATCAGGATGAGATAGAGCGTGCTATTCAGGAGTTGCTGGCCCTTGGTCACATTCGGCCAAGCACGAGTCCTTTTGCTTCTTCCGTGGTGTTGGTGAAGAAGAAGGACGGCACATTGCGGATGTGCATTGACTACAGGGCTCTGAATAAGAAGACCCTGAAGAACAGGTACCCCATCCCCAGGATTGATGAGCTGATGGACGAGTTGGGAGGAGCACGATTCTTCTCAAAGATTGATTTGAGATCTGGGTACCATCAGATACGCGTGAGGGAACAAGATATTCCCAAGACCGCCTTCCGGTGTCATTATGGGCACTTCGAGTTTCTGGTTATGCCTTTTGGGCTGACCAATGCACCCGCTACCTTTCAGTTGTGCATGAACCACATCTTCAGGGGTCATCTGAGGAAGTTTGTGCTGGTCTTCTTCGATGACATACTTATATATAGCAGGACTTGGGAGGAGCATCTCCAACACATTGAGACAGTTTTGCGCATCTTGGAGGAGCAACAGTTCTATGCCAAGCTCTCCAAATGTGAGTTCGGCTTGACGGAGATGCTGTACTTGGGGCATATTATAGGAGTGGACGGGGTGAGAGTCCACGAGGAGAAAATCAGGGCCATTGGTCAGAGCCGAGGAATTTGATGGAGCTTCGGGGATTTATTGGCATTTGCACATACTACAGGAAGTTCGTCAAGGGCTTCTCACAGCTTGCTGCACCCCTCACAGACTTGACGAGGAAGGGGGCATTCAGTTGGTCGGATACAGTACAGCGAGCTTTTGATAAGCTCAAGGAGGTGATGAGCAGCTGCCCCGTGCCTGCATTGCCGGATTTCACGCAGCCATTTGTCCTGGAGTGTGATGCATCAGGAGAGGGGATTGGTGCGGTATTGATGCAGGGAGGTCACCCTATAGCATTTGAGAGCCGAAAGCTCCTTCCGCATGAGAGGTTGTATTCCATATATGACAAGGAGATGTTGGCCATCATGCATGCATTGGCCAAGTACCGGCAGTATTTAGTGGGCAGTCGATTCAGGGTGAGATCAGATCACAACAGCCTCAGGTACTTTCTGGAGCAGAAGCAGTTGCAGGAGAGGCAGCAGAAGTGGATCAGTAAGATCCAAGCCTATGACTTTGACATTGAGTACGTCAAAGGCAAGAATAACATGGTAGCCGATGCCCTTTCCCGTAGACCAGCCACGTTATCTCTTATGAGCTTGGACGCTGATTGGAGGGCTCGACTGTTGGTAGAGTACTCCAAGGACAGGTTTGCATGTGAGGTGTTGGATGGGCAGGTAGCAGATGACAGGTACAGGGTGGTTGACGAGATCATCTATTACAGGGACAGGATCTTCTTGACTGAGGGATCTCAGCTCAAGAAGAAGATACTCCAGGCTTCACACGATTCTCCATTGGCGGGCCATCAGGGGTTCACCAAGACTTACAGGGCTATCAGGGAGAGGTTCTCATGGAAGGGCTTCAAGGAGGACGTACTCCAGCATGTCAGGGAGTGCGATGTTTGCTAGAGAAACAAGGGAGAGATGAGCCATCCTGTAGGGTTGTTGCAGCCTCTTCCCATTCCAGAGGGGAAATGGGAGAGCATATCGATGGACTTCATCACAGGGTTGCCCATGGTGCAGGGCAAGGACTGCATCTTTGTCGTCGTTGACCGACTGACGAAGCATGCTCATTTTTTCGCCATATCCGCACACCACACAACAGCGCAGGTGGCTGAGCTGTTCTTCAGGGAGATTTTCAGGTTACATGGTCTACCTAAGACCATTGTCAGTGACAGGGACAGCCGCTTCATGGGCGGATTCTGGCAGGAGCTCTTCCGGCTAGTGGGGACAGAGTTGACGCCGAGCACTAGCTATCACCCCCAGACGGACGGACAGACAGAGATAATTAACAAGTGGCTGGAGGGCTACTTGCGTAACTATGTCAGTGGGCAGCAGAGGGCATGGCTGAAGTGGCTGCATCTGGGAGAGTACTGCTACAACACGACGCATCACATGTCCATTGGTATGTCACCTTTCTATGCTTTGTATGGATATCATCCTTTATCTTTTGTGGACATGATGTTTGGTGCTAGCAGGGCTCCGAGAGCCAAGATTTGGATCCAAGAGAGCCAGGATATCCTCCGAGCTCTCAAGGATAACATAGCCACAGCGCAGAATCAACAGAAGTTGTATGCTGATAGGGGTCGGGTGGAGAGACACTTTGAGGTAGGAGACTTGGTCTACCTGTGTAATATCCCCAATGGGAGATAACCAGTAATACACAGAAATATGCCAGACAGATATACATAAAACAAATGCTGGAACCAGATAATAGATCAAGTACACATAGAATGCCAGAATACTAAGCCATTTTATTAATCTCAGAACAATTAATATAGATATACAAGATAATCGTGATGTGAGTGTATCCTTGCCTCAGGCAAGTGGAGACCCTCTCGTGGACAAACAATGGCCGCAAACAAGGACACGGCGTCCTAGCTGGCTGAAGAGCTGCTATGAAGAACTGCTGCTGGAATGCAATGGAACTATGAACTGAAGACTAGCAGATGGCTGATCTCAATCCTCCAACCCTCACCAATGAAAACGCTGTCTCTGCTAGTGACAGTGCAGAAGACAGATGAAATGCTAGCCACAAAACCTCCAGATGAAATGATCAGCTCCTCAAGGCTGGAAACACTGAAAAACGCTGTCAAGCCCCACTCACATGACCCCTCCCTCCTCGCACGTCGTCCTCCCCGACCTAACCGCGTCTCTGCGTTCGTATCCGCTCGGATCTGCTCCCTATCCAGATCTGCGTCCTACCACTCCAGATCTGCATCCTCCAAGGCCAGATCTGCTGCTATCTCTTCAGATCTAGGCTGGATCTGCCAAGATCTCCTCAGATCTGCATCCTCCAAGGCTGGATCTGATGCTATCTCTCCAGATCTGCACCTTCCAAGGCTAGATCTGCCAATATCTCCTCAGATCTGCAACCCCTAAGGCTGGATCTGCTGCTAGTTTTCCAGATCTGCGTCCTCCAAGACTGGATCTGCCAATACCTCGCATCCGCGTCTCTTCTCGCCTTGG
The DNA here is from genome assembly GCA_034641835.2 of Pinus albicaulis. Taxonomy (NCBI): domain Eukaryota; kingdom Viridiplantae; phylum Streptophyta; class Pinopsida; order Pinales; family Pinaceae; genus Pinus; species Pinus albicaulis. Next base: position 1,209,518,223 of record CM076577.1, read on the forward strand.
ACACCGGACCGCCGTCCCCGCCTGCCCGCGCACCGCCTCCTCCTCCCCCGTTGGATCTTGGACTTCCCTCTCTGGATCAGCGTCCTACCTCCTGGATCTGCGCAGTCACAAGCAATGGCTTCCTTCTCTCCAATTCTCCACCAGGAAACTGCTGCTAATTCCACTGAAACTGAAGGATGTTACTCAGAAAATAACCTTACTAGGGCAGGCACTCGAAGTCCCCCGAAGCTAAGGGTGATACCAGAAAATAACCTCACCAGGGCAGGCACTCGAAGTCCCCCGAGGCTAAGGGTGAGATCTTCGAACGGAGACACTCGGTTGCACTAAACAGTGCTGCAGACCGACTAAACAACCGGCGTGCTGAAGCAGACAGAAGTCTAGCTCTCAATATCAATATCAAATCATGCATGTCCAGATGAGGTGAGAACCCCACCTTTTATAGTGCTAAACTCCCTCCAAAACCTTGACTGCGTCCTTCACTCTCCTTGGCCTGCGCAGTTAACCTTGGGTCAGCCTGATGCCTGCCCCTCATACTCATGTGGACCCCCAAGGCCCCCTCTCTAAGTTATAACGTCAATCAACTAGGAAAAACACTTTATTTATAAAGTGAGGTGACTAAAGTGAGGTGACCCCTCTTATTTCTCACTTTATTTATTATTCCTAACTAAAGCGGCAAAATTAAACAAAAATGAAATATTCCAATTAGCAAAGCTAATTGGGAATATTACAGTCTCCCCCGGCAAAACGTTGCTTGTCCTCAAGCAACTGAAGTGATGGATGCTGTAAGATCCTCTCATCCTCCCAAGTGGCATCCTCATCCGGCAAATTCTTCCATCTCACCGAGAATTCTCTGATCTTCCTGCTCCGCAGTTGCCTCTCCCTAGTGTCGATAATAGCCTCCGGCTGTAACACCAGATGCCCCTCATCATCTGTAGGCGGTAGCTCCTCGGTGACTCTCACATGCTGGCCCAGTGCCTTTTTCAGGCATGATACATGAAAGATGTTATGAATCCGGTTGCCTTGGGGCAGCTCCAACTCATACGCAACCTGCCCGATCCTGCGTATCACCCTGTATGGTCCATAAAAACGAGGCTTTAGCTTCTCCGCCCCCTTCTGCTTGAGCGAAGACTGTCGGTATGGCTGTAGCCGTAGGTAGACCAGGTCCCTTACCTCAAAGTGTCTCTCCACCCGACCCTTATCAGCATACAACTTCTGCTGATTCTGTGCTGTGGCTATGTTGTCCTTGAGAGCCCGGAGGATGTCTTGGCTCTCTTGGATCCATAACTTGGCTCGCGGAGCCCTGCTAACACCAAACATCATATCCACAAAAGATAGGGAATGATATCCATACAAAGCATAGAAAGGTGTCATGTCGATGGACATATGGTGGGTTGTGTTGTAGCAGTACTCGCCCAAATGTAGCCATTTCAGCCATGCTCTCTGCTGCCCACTGACGTAGTTACGCAAGTAGCCCTCCAGCCACTTGTTAACTATCTCCGTCTGCCCGTCCGTCTGTGGATGATAACTAGTGCTCGGTGTCAATTCTATCCCCACTAGTCGAAAGAGCTCCTGCCAGAATCCACCCATAAAACGGCTGTCCCTGTCGCTGACAATGGTCTTGGGTAGACCATGCAACCTGAAAACCTCCCTGAAAAACAACTCTGCCACCTGTGCCGCTGTGTGATGTGCAGAAATGGCGAAAAAGTGAGCATACTTCGTCAGCCTGTCAACCACTACGAAGATGCAGTCCTTGCCCTGCACTATGGGCAACCCCGTGATGAAGTCCATCGAAATACTCTCCCACTTCCCCTCTGGAATGGGAAGAGGCTGCAACAACCCCGCAGGATGACTCATCTCTCCCTTGTTCCGCTGGCAAACCTTGCACTCCCTGACATGCTGGAGTACGTCCTCCTTGAGGCCCTTCCATGCAAATCTCTCCCGGATGGCCCTGTACGTCTTGGTGAACCCCTGATGGCTCGCCAATGGTGAATCATGTGAAGCCTGGAGTATCTTCTCCTTGAGCTAAGATCCCTCAGTCAAGAAGATCCTGTCCCTGTAATAGATGACCTCATCGGCCACCCTGTATCTGCTATCCGCTACCTGCCCATCCAGAACCTCACATGCAAATCTATCTTTGGAGTACTCAACCAGTAGTCGAGCCTTCCAGTCAGCGTCCAGGCTCATGAGTGATAACGTGGCCGGTCTACGGGAAAGGGCATCAGCTACCACGTTATTCTTCCCCTTGACATACTCTATGTCAAAGTCGTAAGCCTAGATCTTGCTGATCCACTTCTGCTGCCTCTCCTGCAACTGCTTCTGCTCCAGAAAGTACCTCAGGCTGTTATGATCTGTCCTCACCCTGAATCTGCCACCTACCAGGTACTGTCGGAATTTGGCCAATGCATGCATGATGGCCAGCATCTCCTTGTCATATATGGGATATAACCTCTCGTGTGGAAGGAGCTTCCGGCTCTCGAACGCAATCGGATGACCCTCCTGCATCAAAACTGCACCAATCCCCTCTCCTGATGCATCGCACTCTAGGACAAAGGGCTGCGTAAAATCTGGCAATGCTAACATGGGACAACTGCTCATCACCTCCTTGAGCTTGTCAAAAGCTCGCTGTGCTGTATCCGACCAACTGAATGCCCCCTTCCTCGTCAGCTCCGTGAGGGGTGCAGCAAGCTGAGAGAAGCCCTTGACGAACTTCCTGTAGTAGGTGCAGATACCAATAAACCCTCGAAGTTCTGTTACATTCCTTGGCTCTGGCCAGTCCCTGATAGCCCTGATCTTCTCCTCGTGGACTCTCACCCCGTCCACTCCTATAATGTGTCCCAGATACAGCATCTCCGTCAACCCAAACTCACACTTGGAGAGCTTGGCAAAGAACTGCTGCTCCTCTAAAATGTGCAAGACCGTCTCAATGTGCTGGAGATGCTCCTCCCAAGTCCTGCTATATATAAGGATATCATCAAAGAAAACCAGCACAAACTTCCTTAGATGATCCCTGAAAATGTGGTTCATACAAGACTGGAAAGTAGCAGGTGCATTGGTCAACCCAAATGGCATGACCAGAAACTCAAAGTGCCCATAATGACACCTGAAAGCAGTCTTGGGAATATCCTGTTCCCTCATGTGTATCTGATGGTACCCGGATCTCAAATCAATCTTTGAGAAGAACCGTGCTCCTCTCAACTCATCCATCAGCTCGTCGATCCTGGGAATGGGGTACCTGTTCTTCAAGGTCTTCTTGTTCAGAGCCCTATAGTCAATGCACATGCGTAATGTGCCGTCCTTCTTCTTCACCAGCACTACTGAAGAAGCAAAAGGACTGGTGCTGGGTCGAATGTGACCAAGGGCCAGCAACTCCTGAATGGCCCGCTCTATCTCATCCCGATAGGCCTTGGGATGCCTATACGGTGTGGTAATCACAGCCTGTATCCCCTGCTCAAGCTCGATCGTGTGCTCGAACCCCCGATCCGGTGGCTGTCCCGGCGGGATGTCCCCAAAAACTACTGCATATCTGTCGAGAATAGACTGTAGATCAGGATGCACTGTCCGCCCTGTATCTACTGCCTCTGAAGCCCGCAACTCTACTGCCCACTCTATATCTCCCTTGCGGAAGGTCGCCTCCATGCTGTGTGCCGATACTGTCTGGGGTGGATATGTGTTCTGCCCTCGTATCTTCTCATGCTTCCCCGTCTTGGGATCATCCCACTCCATCTCTAAGGCCTTCCAGTCCGTTGTGACCTTCCCCAGAGTAATAAGCCACTGAACCCCCAATATCACATTGGTGTCCGGAATGTCCACCACAAAGAAGTGATCGGTCAATGTATAGGTGCCCATCGTCACTGATAATTCTGGTACATATCGAGCACATGCCATGGTCTGATCTCCTGGTACCAAAACAGAAAACCCATCAAAGCCCTCCGTCGGTATGCCTCTCCGCTCAACCATCTGGGCATCGATGAAGTTGTGGGTGGCCCCACTATCAACTAAGACCGAAACCCGCTGTCCGCGCACTGTCCCCCGTACGCGCAATGTCAGATACTTGGGGACTCCTCGCAATGCTGCTAGAGCTCCCCCAGTAGGTGCGAATGATGCCCCACCTGCATTGGGTGGTGGAGGTGGTAAGGTACTCTGCGCTGCATAACATCCTCCTGCCTCCTCATCATCCTCCTCATCCTCTTCCCCGCTGCTCTCGGAGAAGACCTCTATGAAATGTGCCTTCCCGGCCGCACATTTGTGTCCCGGTGCCCACGGCTCCTGGCAAGTGAAGCATAATCGCTTCCGCCTCAGTTCCCTCCTGGCCTCATCATCCACCTGTCCTCGTCCCGGATTCGCCTTGGGAGGCGGAGCCCTCGTGTCCTTACCCTTAGGCTGGAAAGCCTGTCTCTGGGGATAAGTTGGTCGAGTTCTGGGCAAGACGTCCTGTAAGTCTCGAGCCCTACTGATAGCATCCTGCAGTGTAGCCGGTCTGTTTGACCATACTAGGCCACGAAGTGGCTCTGACAGCCCCTCCACAAACATATAGACCATCCGAGTTGTCGATAAGTCAGGTACCATCACTGAAACCCTCAAGAAATCCGAGATGTATGCTTCTGCACTCCCAGTCTGTTTGAGCTTGGTCAGCTCAACAAAATGCTGCTCCGGATCCCTCCTGTCAAAATGCTCTACCACCCTCCTGGTAAACTCGGCATATGTCGTCACTATGGAATGCCCGAGTGTCGCCATCCCATGAAACCACCAATCCTGAGCCTCACCCTCTAAATGCAATGTAGCCATCTTAATGGCCTCCGTCTCCGACATCTGATTAAGCTGGAAATAGATGTCCAGCTTCTCCACCGAAGACTTTGCCGTAGTCTTTGATGAACCATCAAACATAGGCAAATGGAATCTACTGGCCGCACGGTGGTCATCACGGTGGTATCCGTGCCCCCTGTGCTGGTGCTGATCATGGGGTTTGATGCCGTACTGGAACTGGAGATAGCGCTCGAAGGGGAGAGTATCCATGAATTCCTGTCCTAAGGCCCGCCATTCTGCAAAAGCGGCTGCCCATCGAGCTGGACTCAACTCTCTCGGTGCGGTCGACCCTTCGTCCTCTACCAGGAAGGTAGGCATGGTAGGACGTGTGGGTGCTGGATTATCCCTCTGTGCTCCTCCCCGCACTCCTGTCCCTGTGTCTCCTGGCAAGAATGTGGGCATAGTGGATCGCTGAGCCGTTACAATGGGAATAGCATCGTGCACTGGTATATGGCGAGACCCACTCGATCCCTCACCGATCTGAAGAACTCTAGGGAGCTCTCTCTGACTGATCTCTATGGCCAAGAGCCTCTGTGACGTCTCCTGCACCATCTGTGACGTCTCCTGCATCCTCTGTGACGTCTCCTGTATGTGACGGAGGACCGCCTCTTTAAACCTCACATCATCATCTGCCATTGGATTACGCTGTTCTGGGCCCTTCTCAGGCTGCTCTGCCTCAGAATCTGTCTCAGGTGGCTCCTGATCAGAATCACTTCCCCCGAAGGGAAACTTCCACCTATCCTCGGCTTCTCTGCGTTCCTTCCGATAGATGTAGGGGTTATCCCCGGGCGTCATAGACTGCTAGCACCACAGGCTGAGCCAGATCTATGCTCCGATACAACTGTAATATCCCCAAAGGGAAATAACCAGTAATACACAAAAATATGCCAGACAGATATACATAAACAAATGCTGGAACCAGATAATAGATCAAGTACACATAGAATGCCAGAATACTAAGCCATTTTATTAATCTCAGAACACATAGATAGGAGTACAAGATAATCAGAATGAGTGCACCTATCCTTGCTCTAGGCAAGTGGAGACCCTCTCAGACAACAACGGCTGCAAACAAGGACAGCGTCCTAGCTGGCTGAAGAGCTGCTATGAAGAACTGCTGCTGGAATGCAATGGAACTATGAACTGAAGACTAGCAGATGGCTGATCTCCATCCTCCAACCCTCACTAATGAAAACGCTGTCTCTGCTAGTGACAGTGCAGAAGACAGATGAAATGCTAGCCACAAAACTTCCAGATGAGATGATCAGCTCCTCAAGGCTAGAAACACTGAAAAACGCTGTCAAGCCCCACTCACATGACCCTGCTTCTCAGATCAGCGTCCTCCTTGACTGAATCTGCGTCCCCTATGCTCAGATCTGCTGGATCTGAAGCCTCCCTATCCAGATCTGCGTCCTATCACTCCAGATCTGCGTCCTCCAAGGCCAGATCTGCTGCTATCTCTTCAGATCTAGGCTGGATCTGCCAATATCTCCTCAGATCTGCATCCTCCAAGGCTGGATCTGATGGTATCTCTCCAGATCTGCACCTTCCAAGGCTAGATCCGCCTCATCATCTCCTCCGATCTCGCAACCCCCAAGGCCGGACCGTCGCTAGTTCTCCGTATCCGCGTCCTCCAAGACCGGGATCCGCCAATACCCTTCGGGGACCGCGCCCTTCGCTTCTGGACACCGACGGCCGGGCGTCCTCACTATTCGCACCGCGGCCCTCCTCGCTTGGACCGCGGCCCTCTCTCTCTCGGGATCGCATTGGCCCTACCTCCTGGATCTGCGCAGTTACAAGCAATGGCTTCCTTCTCTCCAATTCTCCACCAGGAAACTGCTGCTAATTCCACTGAAACTGAAGGATGTTACTCAGAAAATAACCTTACTAGGGCAGGCACTCGAAGTCCTCCGAAGCTAAGGGTGATACCAGAAAATAACCTTACCAGGGCAGGCACTCGAAGTCCCCCGAGGCTAAGGGTGAGATCTCCGAACGGAGACACTCGGTTGCACTAAACAGTGCTGCAGACCGACTAAACAACCGGCGTGCTGAAGCAGACAGAAGTCTAGCTCTCAATATCAATATCAAATCATGCATGCCCAAATGAGGTGAGAACCCCACCTTTTATAGTGCTAAATTCCCTCCAAAACCTTAACTGCGTCCTTCACTCTCCTTGGCCTGCGCAGTTAACCTTGGGTCAGCCTGATGCCCCCCCATCATACTCATGTGGACCCCCAAGGCCCCATCTCTAAGTTATAACGTCAATCAACTAGGAAAAACACTTTATTTATAAAGTGAGGTGACTAAAGTGAGGTGACCCCTCTTATTTCTCACTTTATTTATTATTCCTAACTAAAGCGGCAAAATTAAACAAAAATGAAATATTCCAATTAGCAAAGCTAATTGGGAATATTACAACCTGCGACTACAGCCATACCGACAGTCTTCACTTAAGCAGAAGGGGGCTGAGAAGCTTAAGCCCCGTTTTTATGGGCCATACAGGGTGATACGCAGGATTGGGCAGGTTGCATACGAGTTGGAGCTGCCCCAAGGCAGCAAGATCCATAACATTTTCCATGTATCATGCCTGAAAAAGGCATTGGGCCAGCAGGTGACAGTCACAGATGAGCTACCACCCACAGATGATGAGGGGCATCTGGTGTTGCAGCCGGAGGCTATTATTGATACCAGGGAGAGGCAGCTGCGGAGCAGGACGATCCGGGAATTCTTGGTGAGGTGGAAGAATTTGCCAGATGAGGATGCCACTTGGGAGGATGAGAAGATTTTGCAGCATCCATCACTTCAGTTGCTTGAGGACAAGCAATGTTCTGCCGGGGGAGACTGTAATATTCCTAATTAGCACCGCTAATTGGAATATTTTATTTTTGTATAGTTTTGCTGCCTATAGCTAATTAATAAATAAAAGTGAGAAAGAGGGGTCAACTCACTTTAATAAAATAAAGCACTTCCCTAGTAGGAGCAACGTTATGACTTAAAGGGAAGCCTTGGGGGTCCACACCATGTATGAGGGAGGCCTCACGTAGGCTCTAGGAGCAACTGCGCAGGCTTAGGAGGAGCATGTGGAGAGAGGGGACGCATTTAGGGTTTTGAGGGGAGCTAGCACTATAAAAGGTGGGAGAGCCACTCCATTTGGATTATTGATATGTTGATGATATTTTGAGCTAGACTTCTGTCTACTTGAGCACGCTGGCTGTTTAGTCGGTCTGCAGCACTGTTTAGTGCGACTGAGTGTCTCCGGTCAGAGATCTCACCCTTGGCCCCGGGGGACTTCGAGTGCCTGCTCGGGCAAGGTATTCCTTCAGTCTTTAGCAGTTGATTTGCAGGTGATTTGGTTGGACGTTTTGCTGAGGAGCTGAGCTTCATTGGGTGACTGCGCAGTCTTGGAGGGAGGATGCAGTTTGAGTTAGAGCAGCTCAGTTGTGGGGATTTTCGTGGGAGATTCAGTGTGTTTCAGCTTGGAGGGTTAGTCTCTTTCAGTTGGAGAGTTTGCAGAGGGATTTTTGGGTCTTTCTCAGCGTTCTCTTTTGGCATCTGCGCTGGACCTGGAGGGACAGCGTTTTCCTTGAGGAGGGCTTCTGGGGTGTTTTTCGGAGGTGGTCCATTTGCTTCATGGTTTCTGGGTTTTGTTCGGAGCAGAGAGTACAGGCGATCTACCGATTTTCAGCTCATTCCGGCAAGGGGATCAACCCCTAGTTCCAGTTCATTGCAGTTGCAGCATTCTACGGCAGATTCTTCCAGCAGCTGGGACGCAGCCTCTATAGCAGCCATTTCCTGTTCTGAGAGGGTTCTCCACTTGCCTTGTGCAAGGATAGGTGCACTTATTCTGATTATCTGTTGTACCCATATATATTCTCAGACTAATAAAATGGCTTAGCATTTCTGGTATTTTTATGTGTACTTGCTCTATATTCTATTTCCGGCATTTTCCTATATAGTTGTATGCTTGTATTGCTGTCTATTTCCTATTCGGAATATTACAGGGGAAGAAGCACGACATAACAGATGAATCATGATGTCTCTGTATTGGCATCCAGACTTGACGAAGATTTTGCTTGCTTATCAAGCATTGCTTCTTCTAATGTCTAGTATATTGACAGTGGAGCCTTTGCTCACATGACGAGAGTACGAGACTGTTTTTCCGACTACCAAGAAGCGCAGATGAATTTCAAAATAACCATGGGTAATAAAGCAAAATGCACTCCCGTTGGGAGAGGTACCATAGTTTTTCAGACTGAGGCAGGAAATAGAATCCGGGCCACTAATGTGCTGCATGTGTCGGGTTTGGGGATGAATTTACTCTCAGTGTGACAACTTCAAAACCGAGGATATGACGTCTACTTTATTGGCAATAGAGTCTACGTCAAGCACCCCAATTGGAAAAAGAAGGCACAAATCGGGCTAAGAAGAAACAAACTGTACAAGCTACAACTTGACTCTCCAATGGCACTAGTTGGCAATGCAGATGAAACGGACCTGAATGAGCTATGGCATAGACTAATGGGGCATTTGCATCATGGGGCATTAAGAACTCTCCAGAAGACTGTCACATGTGTTCCAGAACTGAGCACTAAACGAGATGATGTCTACAAGGGGTGCATATTGGGAAAATATGCCAAGGCAGCATATCAGAGAAGCAACAATAGGGCCAATGGTGTACTGGATTTGATACACTCAGATATCTGTGAGCCGATGTCCACTAGAGCTCTTAGCAGTGCTGAATATTTCGTTACCTTCATTGATGACCATTCCAGGAAAACCTAGATCTACTTCTTGAAGACCAAGGATGAAGTCTGCAGTCGATTCAAAGAGTTTAAGGCTGTAGTGGAAAATTTGACAGGGACGCAGATCAAGGTGTTGTGATCAGATAATGGTGGTGAATACATAGATAAAAAATTCATCGGATTTTGTGCAAGGGAAGGCATCAAAAGAGAGTGGACAACTCCATACAATCCAGAGTAGAATGGTGTGGCAGAAAGGAAGAACCGAACTATTGTCAAAGCAACCCGAGCTATGCTGTATGACCAAGACATGCCCAAATTCCTGTGGGCTGAAGCGTTTAATACAACTGTCTACATTTAGAACATGACTCCTCACGCTGCACTGGCAAAGATCATGCCAGAAAGTGTCTTCACTGGCAGTAAGCCTGAAGTGAATCACTTTAGGATATTTGGCAGTACAACTTACTGTCATGTGCCCAGTGAGAAGAGGAAGAAGTTGGAGATGACTGACGAAAAGGTGTATTTGGTAGGATACAACGAGAATGCAAAGGCTTATCGCATCTACATTCATGAGAGTAGGAAAGTGGTGGTGCGAAGGGATGTGAATTTCATGGAGGAGAAGGTCTTCAGAAGAACCCGTGAGTTGCCTTCTGTTACACAGTCTGAGGAAGAGCCTTTGGTCTAGCCCCAACAACCAGCAACAGAAAATTCAGTTGCCTCTCCAAGGCATAGTGATCCGAAGGATGTGTCTCTCGAGGATTTGAAAGAGGGAGAGCCGATTGATCTGCCCACCACCAGTGGAAGAACAAGCAGGGAACTTCGACAGATTCTGAAGGATGCAGAGGACTTTGTCGGAATCCCCCAAAATGAGAATAGACAGCGTAGGTAACTTGAGAGGTATTAGGCCTTGGTTGCTCAAGTCAGAGAACATTCCAGTTTTCGGGAAGCAGCTCAACACCAGGTGTGGGTTGATGCAATGGTGGAAGAGTATAGTTCCATCATGACGAATGATGTCTGGGAAGTAGTACCCAGACCTCAGGAGAGATGACCATGTAAGAAAATGTAGTGAATATTAACTGTAACAGTGGCTTATCTAGAGGCAAAATCCACATATACTGGGCCTATGCAATGATAAGAATCCATATATGAGAACAATTTTAAAGACAAAGATACATTACAGCTAACATCAGAGGAACGATGGAAGAGGTGAAGAGTGGAACAAAATATCCTGCCTGAGCCATATTTAAAGTACTAGACATGAGTAAATATGAGTATCTATAACGATAAATCCACATTTAAACATATGAGCACTCGCATTCCAGAGCATAGATATGAGAAATATGGAGATAGGTGAAATGAACATTTGTATTATAAAACATAAGGAAGTGCTACAAACTGTGAATCATTTTGATCAAAATCCCCAATATCAGCAAAACTCCTTATCACTGAATCCCAACAGGATCTTCAACATTAATATCAAAACTCAGACAAAATACATACAGAGTCCTTTCTAGTGAGTTCTTGGGAAAATCTGGAACCTTTTCTATGTCCCTATTTACTGCTTTTATAGCGTTTTCAATGAACATACGTGGAAAGATATTTTGAGAAAATATCTTTTCCGCATGCTAGTATGCAGTTTCAAGTCCTGATCAAAACATCAAAATTTATGATGAGGTAAAAACGCTTCCCATCATTTTACATGCTGGGCTCATGGCCGTTTCTAAAGAAAATATCACAACTGTCTAACAGAAAGTAAAATTTGCAAGAGTGAAATATGAATCTCACTCGAATATTGAAAGTAGAAAATAAAAATGAAACAAGAGGCCACCCGAGCCCAATCATGAGTTGACAACTTTTAGTGGTGGGAAAGAGTCGAGGCAGTGGCTGAAACAGGCGGTACTATGGTTGCAGAAGAATTGGCTAACGAACTCGCATGAATTGTACACCTCTGCCAAGTGTCGGTTGCAGGCTCAGGTATTGCGGTGAAAGCTTCAGCCCGAATGTAAACTTCAGTCAGTTCAGCATAGCTCACCTGAGTGGGTATCTTGTATTTCACTTGATGAAGAAGCGAGAACTCTTTGCGAAGTACTGAAACTATAGTTTCAGCCTTAAGTCGGTGGAATTCTCGGAAGGTATGTCAGTTCAATTCATTTCTTCTGTCAGCCGGCATTCATATACTGGTAATGGCTATAGAACTGCATTTAAAGGCTCCCAGCAGGATGGGAGGCCAGCGAGTGTTAACTCTGTCCAATCTGTTTCGAATTGTTCCAAACTGGCCGCCACCTTTTCCAAACTGCTCAATGCAAAGTTACATGCAGATTCCTTTTCTATCACTTTTTGACACTCTGAAGCCTCCTTGAATCTACTCTGGATGCCTTGCTTAACTAGTTCTTCTGAATTTAGATCATTTAAGAGAGAAATATACCTTTTGGAATTTTCGACCCTAGTTGAGGCATCAGTACTCCCTTTGTGAAGTGTTCTTTTGAATAGTTGCACTGCGGCCCTCTTTTCTTCAATGATAGTTAAGAAAACCCAGCGCTTCTTTAGTTCCACAATAATATCGGTCCAAATGAAATGCCGAGCATCCAGAAGGTTAATATTTCCCTTTATCCGGTTCGTGAGATCTCGAATAGTCTTCTCTTGCTGTGCCTTCTCCTGTTTTCCCTCCTCTATCTCCTTCTGTAGAGCAGCAACTTTCTTGGAATTATCCTTGAGGAGGACCTCGAGCTCACTGATCTTCTGCCGTGCCATTAAGACCTGCTTCTTTGCCGCTTGAAGTTCAGCCAGTGTCGTGGTCAATTGCTTCGAGAGTGAGCTGGTCCCTTCAGGGGGTGGTGTAGAGCATACATTGGTATCCCAGGTTCTCTGCAGCTCGTCCATCTTTACCTGGAGAGCGGTCATCTCACTAGAAATTCTAGCCTTTTCTTCCCTTTCCTTGGCAAGGGAGTCTGCCAGGTTGGCCTTATCTTTTTCCACTTGGGCTAATTTAGTAGTTTGTATGTGCTGGGAGCCAGGTATGCTCACCTTATGCTTCAGAGCTGCAACCTGATTTTGCAATTCTGAGATGAGATGGCCTTGAGGGTCTGCTTTACCGCTCTCCTTTCCTTTTATCACTGCTTGGAGATTGCGTAAATCATTTGAGAGTGCACGGGAGTTGATCTTCTCCATTCTGATCCGCGTGACTTAAGTCAATTTCATCACATGTTTAATTAAATTCACTTTAATTATTTTATTTTCCTATGTTTTAACTTAGGAAATACATTAAAATAATTAATTAATTTAATATCTCCTAAACCAGATGAAATTTCCCAAATCCATTTCTGGGTCTTGTAGATCAGGTGAACTCTAGTCCTTCCTCAAAATTTGGGACCTAGAGCACAACTGATGCTACCCCAAATACATAAAATCTCAACACTCCCTTTTAGCATCAAGGGTGTGCTCTAGCAATACATCACACTTATGCATTACATGATTTTGGGCACTGGTTCTGTGTTGAAGCTTGGCCTCCTACCACTCAACTCTGCACTGCTGCTGCCATTCTGTACTGCTACCCATGACTCTGCCACTGCCATTGCAACCACTGTACTACAACTCCCTCTCAATATGCTGCATCTGTGCTGCTCATAGCACTGCCACTGCTGATCTGTTGCACTGCAACTTCAGTTGTTGAGAGAAACAACTGAATCTCTTGCCCAATCTTTGACAAACAAGTCTGTTGGGCTGCATCATCATCACTGAAGCTCCATAGGCTACAGATCTGTGTTGGCATCTAAAGAAAGATGCACAGCTACAGCTCTGCCTGCATAATTAGACTCCCTCTGCACTACTAAAGTCACATCAACTCCTTGTGCTGAAATCTATCACGCTGCTGCTGCACTGCGCTGTCCCTCTGAAGCCTTCTGCGCTGTTGCAGCTCTGCACTGCGCTGCTGAAGTCACATCAACCTCTGCGCTGCTACTGCTTTTACGGTGCTACTACTATGCTCTGTGCTGCTACTGCTTTTACGGTGCTGCTGCTATGATCTGCACTGCTCCTCCCAGCCTCCAAATCTGCCTTTGCTTACGCCTTATCTGTGATCTATGCACCCACTGCTCCACTTGTCCCGCTACTGTCTTAAGGCTGTCGTAGCTCGCTTGTGATCCAAGAGACGAGATATTCAAGGATCTCGCCTTACTTCCATGTAGCTCCTCTACATGTCCATGTCACCCCACCTCCGTGGTTCATGAGCGCTCATGGCCACATCATCTCCGGACCCATCATCTACCACCATTGCTTTGGAAGAAGATGCTTCCTTGTCCTTCTTCTTTTCTGGACAATGGTTGGCAAAATGTCCCATTTCGCCACACTGGAAACACTTGATCTTTGGAAGATCCTTCTTCTTCTTCGGCTGCTTCTTTGATGCCGAGGCTGCATCTTCCTCCTCTTCCTTCTTAACCTTGCTCAACGCAGGGCTGTGCTGCTTCTTGGTGAACCTGCGTAGTTCTTCTTATCGCTCTACCCAAGATACTTTGGACAAAGGTTTCCTACTCATCCGTGACTGCATTGAGGGCAGTCCTGACTATAACTGCATCATCTAAGGTTGCACCCGTTGCAGTCAGTTGATCCCTAATTGAATGCAGTCTAAAGAGAAAGTGGTTGATGTCTTCTCCCTTGGTCATCATGAATGACCTCATTTGGGCCTCCAACAACATCTTTCTTTGAATTGATTTTCCCTCATATAGGGAAGTCAAGGCCTTCCACATCTCATTAGTTGTCTTCTTCTCAGCTATGTGTGGCACAATATGATCCTTGATACTATCCATTATCAGCCACTTGGCATGCCCAGCATCTTCCCTATGCTTTCGTAGGAGATTTGCATCTGTCGGTGTGGCCAGAGTCTGCTCTGCATGGTCTCTTAGACCGCATACCTCAAGGACAATCAGGATCCATGTTTTCCACACCAAAAAGTATGAGAGGCCCTCTAGCCGATCCTGATTAGGTAGTCCATGAGGAGCCATCTGCTCAGAATGTGTTGGAGCCCCTCTTCTCTATGCTAGAGATCTTGGATCTAGGGTCCTTTTCGAACTGGGAACCCTCTTCTCCCTCTGACACTTGATTTCCATCCTTGGAAATCTACCAAATCAACTATGACTTAGTGCCTTCTTTGATCCTCTGACCAAACTGCAAGTTTCCTTTGGCAAGAAACTCTCCGAGAAGCTGATCTCTTCCCAAACTTTGTCACTTGTGCTAAGGTTAAAAATCTGAAAACTTAAGAAGTTTAACCTCACCAGCTCTTCTGAATTTCTGCAATTTTTCTGCAGGCTTTTTCTGGATCTGACAGATTCAGATCTGAATCACACTGGCTGGCTTTAGACCTAACCAGTGTTGTTTCTGAGCTACCTCTGTGCAGTAATTGCATGGGCTTACTAGGACACAACGCTGGACAGCGTCACCCTTCCCTCTGCGAGAATCTCCTCCTGAAAACAGTGTTGTCCCTTCAAATCTGCTTTTCAGCTGCATTTCCAGCTGCTTTCTGCAGCTAGATCCTTTAGATGCTTCAGCTCGTAACCCTTCTAGAACTGCAATTGTTCTGATACCATGTAGAAATTTCTAAATCTTAATTCTTATGCAGAAATGATTTCTCTTATTCCGGTTAAGCTTCTCCTACTTATACAAGTTATCAACTGAATAAATTCAAGTTAACATCAAAGAAAAACACATAACAGATCTCTACCAATTCAGATCTAGAATAAGCACTGTTGACCACACTTTGTCAACGACCCCATAACAGTACACCCCCATTTTTTCAAATGGGATTCATCACGTTCGATGTGGTCGCGCTATTCAGATTCTATCATCAGACGACATTTTTATAAATGATGTAAACCCATTCTGCATGTTTATGATGTAAATGATCTAAGTAAGACCGTCATGTATGTAACAACCTAGGTAAGCCTAGTATGTTGGTGACGATTTCTATCTAAGGAGGCTTTTTGTTTCACTCATTTACTTGTGTTTTTCAACACAAGTTATCGGCAGAGTTTTCCCCTCCAGCGTCACCCCAAAGCTATGGTGGATTTTGTCATCAGCATGCTAATTGAGTCCTAGTGTTTTCTATCGAGTCCTTGTAAAAGTAGTTTTGGAATAATCCTAGCCAGTTGGCTAGATTATTTTATTACAAGCTACTTGTTCTACTAGATCATGTTTTGAGTCGCAGAATTGGGTACCTATTTGAGGGTCTATACGAATGGGTATTCCCCCTCATGTGTCTAAATGTATTTATCTTATGTAAAGAGGGTTGAAAAAATAATTAAAATCCCCTCTCAGTCAAGTAATTAAATTTTCTGGCCAAATTAATTAAAAATCCTAAGCCAGAAATTTAATTAATTTTAGGTCCTAGGTGAGTATAAATTTCTTCAAAGGCAAAATTCATTGGTCCTTAAAAAATGAATTTTTAAAAGCCCCAGGGCAACGGAATATTGAGAATTTCAAGAAATTTTGGACCCTTGGGCCTAGGTAATTAAGTCAAAGTCAAAATTTTGAGGTAATTAACTCAAAAATAGTATTTTTGAGTTAATTAAAATGGAATTAAATGATAAATTCGTTTTTTCCTTAAATTTATAATTTCGACGGTCCAGATTAAAAGATGATCAAATCTTTTCAACGGTCGAAATTATTTTGACATGGATCAACTGAACTAGCCGTTGGAGATTTTGTCTTATAAATCAGAGGTCTTTGCCAGTCTTGAGTCATCCAATCTTTGGATCGTGCACTTATTCTTGGAAGCTCTTGTGATTTCTTTTGATGAATACAGCATAAAGACTTTGGGGTTACAAACTTTGGTGTTCCTTTTCTAGATTTATGTGGTGATTTATCTCTAAACTCTGCTACTTTATTTTTGCATTTTTATGATTGATGGCCTTCATGGATTAATCTGCATACAGGGATCTTGTGCAGTTTTCTGGGTTCATAAAATGACATTTTCGATTTAACGGAAAAACTAGTTATCTATTTTTCTGAAAGGTCTCGTTTATTTTCTTAAATCTCTGTCAATCTAAATTTCAAATCTAAGTGTGCAGGGAATCCTTTTTTTTTAAAGGTTTGAGCGTCTAGGGAAGTCTTCAGTTGGACCAGTTGACTCTCAGATTTCGTAAATCTGAAAAAATCCATTGTTTCTAATTTCTCAAAGCTATCTTACGAAATTGTGGTTTTGCAGAGTCTTCTAGGACTTGTTCCTCTCTTTAAAAATTTTCTATCTTCAAAATTGTGCTGAAATGTTTCAAATTTGGCCATGAGGGCCTCAGATCTATATATTAGCTTGTAAATTTGTATTTCTTCTCTAGGCTGTAAGGGTTTAATAATTTTTTTTTGTGCATATATTTTTAGGATCTGTTTTGGTTTTGCAGACTGCAGGGTTTTCTCGGAATTTTTTTTAAAGATCTGAGCCAGATTTAACCTCCGAGGGCAAGATCTGGCCTCAGAATCGCTTTTGTGGGCAAAACTGAATGTTATTCGATTTAAAGGGCATCTAAAATCTGAATTTTTGACAGAAAGAATTTTAAGTTTGATGGGCGAAATTTAAATGTACTGGGTTTTCTTTACAAGTTCCTTTCATCTACAAAGTTTTCCTCTGTCGTCCTTATCTTCTTCCCTGTAGTTACCTTACTCTTTCACGTCCCTCTTCTCTGCCCTTGCTGTCGAGCCATCCATACGCTGGCTCACATCTCCACTGTGCTCCCGTCGATGTTTGTCCTTAGTCGCTGCCTCTGCCTTGTCTTCATGCATTCTTTCCTTGCGGCCGCAGACCCACTTCTCCTTACCCGTCGACACCCTCACTTCCTCCATCGTCGTCCATTACGCTGCCCTCCATCTCTTAGCCGTTGAGCCTCCGTCTCTCTTCACGTTGTCCAACCTGCAAAACAAACAAACACGTACATTCAAGATTGAAAGCCCTCATATGTATGCATTAAATTTTCACAATCGAATTCATTTTGCATCAAGGGGTTAGTTAGGTTTTAAAATTTTTCGTTTAATTTTTAGTTTCGATACGTTTAGTTTAATTTAGATGTTGGTTAGTCTTAGATTTTATTTGTTAGGTTGCAGCGTTAATTTAGTTCTAGATTCAATTAAATTTTTGTTTTAATTTTTAGATTTTAAATCTTTAGATTTAAATTAGTTTAAGTTTAATTTAGCTTTAGATTTAATTTAGTTTAGTTTTAGCTTGTAGTTTTAGATTTAGGATTTTAAATTTTAAACTTTTGTTTTAGGATTTAAAAAATAATAAAATATAAAAAATTCCAAAAAAGTCTAATTTTTTTTTTTTCTAGTCAAATGAGCTTCAATTTTTTTTATCTAAAATTTGACTATAGAAACATTTTAATTTCCGGATTGGAATAAATTGGAACATCATAAATTCAGAATTATTACAAGCATCTGGCATTTATTTTTTAATGATCGTTTCATGACAGGCATCGCTGTGGGCTTAAGTATTTTAATGAATGGTTATGGTGCTTTCTATTGAATATCATTGTGGTCATTTGTGTTTTCATAGCAGCACTTATACATCAATTACTTGGCTTTAATTGCATAACGGGATCTTTTAACTCCATAAGACACTGGTTTTAATATAATTGATCTGTGAAATCTCGTTAATCTCATCAAGTATTTGGTTCTTTGACTGTCTCCTAAGTTGGTTGACTTGCAACCAATTCTATTCTTTCATTTTTGTTAGGATCTACCTCCCTTAGCTTGCAAGGAGACAACTTAGATAGAGAGATTGGGGATTAGGGTGACAGCCCCTGATCTGAGCCATTGTCGCGGTGCCCAGACATTTTGTGCGACAACATTTTTTGGCGCCGTTGCTGGGGATAGAGTTTTTCTGTCCTTGGTCTTAGCGACATTTCCTAATCTTGTAATCTTCTTTCGCCATTCATTAGCCTGTCACAAGGGGTCATATTTTCTGGCGTCTCTACATCTCTTCATCTTTTCATCATCATATCTTTCATCATATCACTAATTATTTCATCATCGTATCTTTAGCACCTGGACATTTCGGTTGGCTTCTTGTTTGGGTGGCGACTCCACTTATTCATCTATTTACTCCCAGACAAGAATCCCCCCGTGATATCCATCTACTACTCTCGATTATTCTTCTGTTTTAGAATTAGTTTTATGTTCAAGTGGCGACACCAATGCTTTCATTTCTTACGAGAATTTCTACTAAGAAGCTCGCTTCTTGTGGATCTCTTGACTTTTCTTGAACAAGGATCTCTTTCTCTAAGATCTGTTTGGTTTTTTCATTCAAGTCATCATGGATGATCCTTTTTATGACATGCCAATGGAAGCTATTCGAAAAATGCCGGTGTTCTCGGGTGGTAATTCAGCCGCTGCTCGAAAGCATCTCTTAACGATTACTCATATAATAAACAAATATTGTCTTCCTTCACAATATAATCGAGAAGATATCAAGATGCGTCTCTTTTGCTGTTTCTTAGATGGTGATGTTATGAAATGGTTGAGTAATTGGCCTGGGGGTTATATTGATTCTTTGCAAAGTATCGTCAAATCTTTTATAGATAAATATATACAACAAGATGATTCGCCTTATGCTCTCAGTATTATGCAAAATAATGAAATTGATCTTGTAGAGAACTCAACTATCAGCAGGAGATTTCCAGACAATTCTCAGGATGAATTCACTTGTACCACGACAGCACAAATCCATGATAGTGGTGAAGCAGAAACAAGTTGTCAAATCAGTGTTGACAACGATAAGCATCTTGTTAACGAATTGATTCAGATGGTTAAGGATATACAGCTAAATCAAGCTCATGTAATCAAGAATATGGAGGCCAACCAGGGTCAAATCATTAAGAATATGGAACTTAACCAAGCAAGATTAACCGCTGATCATACTAGGGAAATTGATGCTATACAAAACAAGTTGTTAGCCTTAGAGGAAAAAATAACAATCATGGAATTCAATCACTCCAATCAAATGATTGCCATGGAAGAAAAGCATATTGAAGAAATGACGATCATGGAATTTAGTCACTCTAATCAAATGGCCACCATGCAAAATCATTTGATCACCATGGAAGCAAATCATGAGAAAGAAATGAACTATATTCATAATTGCTTCATGGCCATGAAAGCGGGCAATGATAAAATTATAAAGGAAATGGAAACCGGTCAAATGTCTCTTCATCACAGGTTATTGACTGCTGAAAAGAGTCATGCGAAGGAAATCAGTACTATAAAGGTTAAGCATTCTAATCTGGAGAAAATGGAAAGATCACATATACAGAATGACCAACCCAGGTCAGAATTGTCAACAGATCATAGGCCTCCTAGTTTGCTGAAGCAAGCTCCATCCTATTATGAGGAGACCATTTCTTCCATTGAAAAGTGGTTGATTGAAGGCGACCCGGATAAAAGAAAAACTGAAGGGAATCAAGTTAATACATCACCCTTGACAGAGCAGATGCAGAATGAAGAGAGGCATGTCACACATATATTGTTTACTTCGTCTGAAAGTTCACATGCTGAATGTTTAACAACATCAACAATATAATCTTCCCCGAAGAAGAGCTTGAAGCGAAAAAGAAAAAGAATAAGGAAGCGGTTTGATTCGTCTGATGGTCGAGAGCAGCTTGACATTCGGATAAGATAGAATCCTACCATATGCAAGATTGCACATGGCACATCTGAAAAGCAGCCTACAGACTTGCCTGAAAGCAGACAAATGCTTAGCATGCACTATATTGAGCACATCTGATGCCACAGGGCATCCTTTGAATTGTATCTCTAACCTTACACCTTGTTATTTCAGCATTTCATTTTGCAGTTAGAGTAGATTTACTTTTCATGTTAAGTAAAATAATAAATGAAAGAAGAGCTTCTATTTTTCATGTGCTTAATGTTATATGATGATATTTGGATGGACGCTACTTATGTAATCTTGTGTGTTGCTTGGATACAGATTCTGGATTCTCACATTCCTCCGGTGAAACAACGTGTCCCCCAAGTAGAACCAGATGTTGACCACACTTTGTCAACGACCCCATAGCAGTACACCCCCATTTTTTCAAATGGGATTCATCATGTTCGGCGTGGTTGCACCATTCAGATTCCATCATCAGACGACATTTTTATAAATGATATAAACCCATTCTGCATGTTTATGATGTAAATGATCTAAGTAAGACCATCATGTATGTAACAACCTAGGTAAACCTAGTATGTTGGTGACGATTTCTATCCTAGGAGGCTTTTTGTCTCACTGATTTACTTGTGTTTTTCGACACAAGTTATCGGTAGAGTTTTCCCCTCCAGCCTCACCCCAAAGCTAGGGTGGATTTTGTCATCAGCATGCTAAGTGAGTCTTAGTGTTTTCTATCGAGTCCTTGTAAAAGTAGTTTGGGAATAATCTTAACCAGTGGGCTAGATTATTTTATTACAAGCTACTTGGTCTACTAGATCATGTTTTGAATCGCAGAATTGAGTACCTATTTGAGGGTCTATACGAATGGGTATTCCTCCTTCATGTGTCTAAATGTATTTATCTTATGTAAAGAGGGTTGAAAAAATAATTAAAATCCCCTCTCAGTCAATTAATTAAATTTTCTGGCTAAATTAATTAAAAATCCGAAGCCAAAAATTTAATTAATTTTAGGTCCTAGGTGGGTATAAATTTCTTCAAAGGCAAAATTCGTTGGTCCTTAAAAATGATTTTTTAAAAGCCCCAGGCCAACGGAATATTGAGAATTTCAAGAAATTTTGGACCCTTGGGCCTAGGTAGTTAAGTCAAAGTCAAAATTTTGAGGTAATTAACTCAAAAATAGTATTTTTGAGTTAATTAAAATGGAATTAAATGATAAATTCGTTTTTTCCTCAAATTTATAATTTCGATGGTCCAGATTAAAAGATGATCAAATCTTTTCGACGGTCGAGATTATTTTGACATGGATCAACCGAACTAGCCGTTGGAGATTGTCTTATAAATTAGAGGTCTTTGTCAGTCTTGAGTCATCCAATCTTTGGATCGTGCACTTGTTCTTGGAAGCTCTTGTGATACCTTTTGATGAATAAAGCATAAAGACTTTGGGGTTACAAACTTTGGTATTCCTTTTCCAGATCTATGTGGTGATTTATCTCTAAACTCTGCTACTTTATTTTTGCATTTTTATGATTGATGGCCTTTATGGATTAATCTGCATACAGGTATCTTGTGGGGTTCATAAAATGACATTTTTGATTTAATGGAAAAACTAGTTATCTATTTTTCTGAAAGGTCTCGTTTATTTTCTTAAATCTCTGTCAATCTAAATTTCAAATCTAAGTGTGCAGGGAATCCCTTTTTTTTTAAAAGGTTTGAGCATCTGGGGAAGTCTTCAGTTGGACCAGCCGACTCTCAGATTTTGTAAATTTGAAAAAGCCCATTGTTTCTAATTTCTCAAAGCTATCTTATGAAATTG
Organism: Pinus albicaulis; assembly: GCA_034641835.2. Classification (NCBI taxonomy): domain Eukaryota; kingdom Viridiplantae; phylum Streptophyta; class Pinopsida; order Pinales; family Pinaceae; genus Pinus; species Pinus albicaulis. The sequence continues at coordinate 1,209,540,220 of CM076577.1, forward strand.
TGATTTTGCAGAGTCTTCTAGGACTTGTGCCTCTCTTTAAAATTTTTCTATCTTCAAAATTGTGCTGAAATGTTTCAAATTTGGCCATGAGGGCCTCAGATTTGTATATTAGCTTGTAAATTTGTATTTCTTCTCTAGGCTATAAAGGTTTAATAATTTTTTTTTTGTGCATATATTTTCAGGATCTGTTCTGGTTTTGCAGATTGCAGGGTTTTCTCATAATTTTTTTTAAAAGATTTGAGCCAGATTTAACTCCCGAGGGCAAGATCTGGCCTCAAAATCGCTTCTGTGGGCAAAATTGAATGTTATTCGATTAGCTTCTAAAATTTGAATTTTTGACGGAAAGAATTTTAAGTTTGATGGGCGAAATTTAAATGTATCGAGTTTTCTTCACAAGTTCCTTTCATCTACAAAGCTCTCCTCTGTCGTCCTTATCTTCTTCCCTACAGTTACCTTACCCTTTCGCGTCCCTCTTCTTTGCCCTTGTCGTCAAGCCATCCATACGCTGGCTCACATCTCCATCGTGCTCCCGTCGACGTCTGTCCTTAGTCGCTGCCTCTGCCTTGTCTTCACAGATTCTTTCCTTGCTGCCGCAGACCCACTTCTCCTTACCCGTCAACGCCCTCACTTCCTCCATTGTCGTCCATTACGCTGCCTTCCATCTCTCAGCCGTCTAGCCTTCGTATCTCTTCACACTGTCCAACCTGCAAAACGAACAAACACGTACATTCAAGATCGAAAGCCCTCATATGTATGCGTTAAATTTTCACAATCGAATTCATTTTGCATCGAGGGGTTAGTTAGGTTGAAAATTTTTCGTTTAATTTTTAGTTTCGATACGTTTAGTTTAATTTAGATGTTGGTTAGTCTTAGATTTTATTTGTTAGGTTGCAGTGTTAATTTAGTTCTAGATTCAATTAAATTTTTGTTTTAGTTTTTAGATTTTAAATCTTTAGATTTAATTTAGTTTAAGTTTAATTTAGCTTTAGATTAATTTAGTTTAGTTTTAGCTTGTAGTTTTAGATTTAGGATTTTAAATTTTAAAATTTTGTTTTAGTATTTAAAAAATAATAAAAAATAAAAAATTCCAAAAAAGTCTATTTATTTTTATTTTTATTTTCTAGTCAGATGATCTTAATTTTTTTTATCTAAAATTTGACTATAGAAACATTTTAATTTCCGGATTGGAATAAATTGGAACATCATAAATTCAGAATTATTGCAAGTATCTGGCATTTATTTTTTAATGATCATTTCATGATAGCCATTGTTGTGGGCTTAAGTATTTTAATGAATGGTTATGGTGTTTTCTATTGAATATCATTGCGGTCATTTGTGTTTTCATAGCAGCACTTATACATCAATTACTTGGCTTTAATTGCATAGCGAGATCTTTAACTCCATAAGGCACTAGTTTTAATATAATTGATCTGTGAAATCTCGTTAATCTCATCAAGCACTTGGTTCTTTGACTGTGTCTCCTAAGTTGGTTGACTTGCAACCAATTCTATTCTTTCATTTTTGTTAGGGTCTACCTCCCTTAGCTTGCAAGGAGACAGCTTAGATAGAGAGATTGGGGATCAGGGTGACAGCCACCGATCTGAGTTGTTGTCGCGGTGCCTAAACATTCTGTCCGACAACAAGCACATGCACACATAAACAAAGTGACACAGTTATTTCTGGACAAACTGTCCTTGGAAAAACCCAATGTGGGTAAACTGGTCTTTGGCTGCTGGAGGGCTCTATTATTAAGAATATTTCTGAATACACAACTCTGGGTTCCAGATTTGGAAAACCCTACAGAGAAAACTCTAGATCTGCAAGACCTAGCTGATCTAAGACCAACAATACTGACTGATCCACACCCTCAAATGGGATTTACAGAACTCAGCGAGATCTAGGCCTAGAAACCCCAGATGTGCCTCTGAAAGACACTGCGTCAGCCTCTGAAGGCCTCCAAATGCTTAGCGCTATCACAGGAAGGGATTGCGTTATCCCAGATTGGGTGACGCATTCACTATGCTACCCCTAAGGGTCTCTGCGTAACCCCTGAAGAGTTTCTTGAAAAGCACACTGTCCTTGCTGCTGTTGTTACTTTCCTCTGCGCTATCTTTCTTGATCTCTTCTCTGCTTCTTGTGTATTCTAGACCTTGGGATCAGATCATCCCCTTGGTCTAAATTCTCTTCTCTGCAATTGAAACACTTGAGAATTCTTAGCAACTCCGCTTTAGAATTTCATCTTAGCTTCAATGCTCTGCCTTTGTGTGTCTTACAAATGATCCCAAGCCTTTCCTTTATACTTTTCTCGTTGACAAATAAACGACCAAGATTAAATCTTTAATCAATGGCTAATATTAAAAGAAAGCTTGATCCATGTGACTTAAGACAATTTCATCACATGTTTAATTAAATTCACTTTAATTATTTTATTTTCCTAAGTTTTATCTTAGGAAATCCATTAAAATAATTAATTAATTTAATATCTCCTAAACCAGATGAAATTTCGCAAATCCATTTCTAGGTCTTGTAGATCAGGTGAACTCTAGTCCTTTCCCAAAATTTGGGACCTAGAGCATAACTGATGCTACCCCAAATACACAAAATCTCAACACTTCTACCATGCCCGGATGGATTTCCTGCACACAATAGGAATAGATCTTCCCTACACACTTAAATTAATATCAGTCTGCAAAAGGATTAGAGCATCATAATGAATAATATAAACCAAACATATCTCCGAAAATGACTTGGAAAACTTATTTCTAGAATACTACTCTAAATAAGTGATACATGCAAGATAGCTTACACGCATCCATCCAAGCTAGATGGCAAATATAAACTAATACTGATCAAGCATGTAAACAAATTCAAATACAATAGCAATAGTATGGAAATAAATCACCTCATAATGCCAAGAGAACATCCGCTAAATAGCCCCAAAGTCTTGATTTTATTGATATACAAAAATGACAGAGTTTCCTCAAGTGCAATAGCTCATAACATGATACAATATGAGAGCCCATGGCTCTATTATTTAGAAATTTGGAAGCAAATCCCAATGAATAATCAAATGCCAAGTGGTGAGAGGGAGGAGATCACAAGGCAAATTCGAATTTGATAAGTAGAGCTCCATTGCCAAGTGTAAAAATCGGATTCTGTCAAGTGGACATCATTTTCTTCTTCTCTTATGTGCCAAATTCGAATTTTATGAAGGAATGACAAGTGTATATGGGTGGTAACCCATGTGGGGACAATTTCCCAAAAACATCTCCACCAAATATTCACCCAAATCCTCCCAAATGTGCATTAACTTCACAAATTCGAATTTCCAAGTAAGCGACTCTCATTTAATGCCAGAAATTCGATTTTATTTGAACACATGTCCTTTCCTTGATTTTAGGAGTCTACATCACCTTGAGACTTCACTTTAATTCCTGCATAATTTCCCACCTCTTTTCCACTTCATTTAACATGTGTGGATATTTATTTTTCTCCATTTATCTAATTTCTAGCTTAATTAATTGCCAGATTTCGTATTAAACTTAGGAAAAGTGGGTTTTGAGGGTTCAAAGCACATTTTTAACTCCTCAAAGTGTGTCATAGTAGAAAGTTGAGGGTGAGAGGTGTAATTTTGATTACTTATACCCCATACAACTTCTCTAGGAAACACTTATTACAATTCAATTACAATTTTTTATTGAAATTTTCAACTTGCGGGAAATCTCAAAAATTAAAAAATCACTACCTAGACCTAACTGAATTCCACGAAATTTTTTGTGTGATCTAGTATGGTAATATACATTGACTTTAGACACTAGGACTCACCCAAGGCCTCACCATCAAGCCGTACTCTAGCTTTTGGGAAAAATTGGAGGAAAAAACCTCAATTAATTATTAAGTCCTGAAAGGGAGATGATAATTAACCGAGTAAAAAAAACCTCCCAGAGTAATACTGACTTGTTGGCAAGATCCCAAGTTACCTAGGCCTGTTACAGATTCAATATTGATTCAAATTCATCATTACTAGCATCACTTTTTACAATTCCCCATAGGGCGTGGGATTTGGGTACAAGAGAAAATGATAAGAAGTAGAAGTAGAGTTTAAAAACTCTGTTGAACTGATGATATCTGATGGTACAAGTGTCCTTTGGTTTATCCTTGGGCATGGAGTCCTCATATAATCATCAGGTGTCACCCCAGTGGTCAACAGGTCCAATGCTACAATTGTTGCAAACATGGCCACTATGCTCGTGACTATTCAGACAACAAAAGAGCATCAAAATCGAACTTCAACAATCACTCCAACAAATCTGATTACAGAAGAAGAGAAGCTCCTTTTGCTCGCAAAGGAAACTATCGTTCCTCAAGGAACCCAAGGTATGATAATAATGTAGTTGAGACTCAATTAGAGAAATTTCTTGTTTTTGCTCTTTCTAGTTCATCTTCTACAAATTCTTGTGATAGTTGGTTCGTAGATAGTGGTGCTTCAAGTTAGTTTACTGGTTACAAAGAAGTACTCTCTAATATGGTTGAGAGGGAGACAAATTTGAAGATCATTCTTGGAGATAACTCTACATATCCCATAAAGGGATCTGGTTCTGTTTCTTTCCATCTGGATCAAGCTAAAACTTTGACTCTTCAAGAAGATTTATATGTACCTGGTTTAAAGAAGAATCTTGTCTCCATATCAGCTTTAGAAGATAAAGGAATGAAAGTTGCTTTCATAAATTTCTCACTTGGCCATGGAGATCCAACATGAGATATGCCATCACTCTAGGATCTAGATGTGGAGGTCTATGCAAAATTAATGGAAGACCTATTCATGCACTAATCTAGGACAACAATCATCAAAGTGAAGTTTGGCATCGAAGGTTCGCTCACTAGCAATACAAAGAGTTATCTCGTGTGAGAAAGATGGTTATTGGAATGTTGAAAATCAAATATTATCATGATAGCATTTTCCAAGGATGCGCAAGCGGAAGCAAGTGAAGGGACCATTCCCTTCAAGCAAAAGTAGAACCAATCAGGTCTTACAACTTTTACATTTTGATTTATGTGGACCAATGCCTATAACTTCTCTTGGTGGTTACTTGTATTATATTATCTTTGTGGATGATTTTTCTTGCAAAACATGGATTTATTTTCTGAAAAATAAAAGTCAAGCTTTTAACATGTTCAAAGATTACAAAACTCTAGTAGAAAAACAAACTGGAAGGCAGAATAAAATATTGAGATCTGACAATGGAGGAGTGTTCACTTCCAGTGATTTCATTGACTTCTACAAAGAAGATGGAATTAGAAAAGAGCCCATTGTACCATATTACCCAGAACAAAATGGTGTGGCTGAGAGAAAGAATAGAACTATCATGGAAGTGGTCAAAGATATGTTGCATGATCAGAAAGTGCCAAAGTTTCTATGGGGAGATGCTGCAAACACAACTGTCTATGTTCAAACTAGATCTCTTCATTGTTGATTTATGGTAGCATCGAATGTGCTCTAGCCTTGTAATTTTGTATATAGGCTAAGACACATGTATTCCATAAAACCCAGAAATGGTTTTTGAAAATTCCACTTAGAGATGATTTAATTAAATTAATTAATCATTTTTTAATGGTTTCCTAAGTTTGAACTTAGGGAAATTGATTAATTAAAGTGTATTAATTAAATCAAGTGTGAATCTTGTAGATAAAGTCGTGGATCACCTCCAAGTTAATCTTAGCCTTTGATTATGTTTTAATCTAGGCTGTTGAAGGGTCAATGAAAGATTATAAGGAGGGTGAGGGGCCTATTGAAAACACAGTTGACACTTGAGCCATTGAGCATTTTCAAATTTGTGTGAGGAGACACAGCTTTTGATCAAGAACAAATCACTAGGGCTGGGTTTGCTAAGTGATTTGATTCAGTGATCAGATTTAGAGAGGGGCAGAAGCAGAGATTGGTCAGGTGGACCAAGAATACATTTCAGAGTGAGGCAGCGTTTACGCAGAAGAGAGACAGCGTAGTTTCTTGCAGAGGTGACGCAGTTCCTATAGAGAATCAAGCAGAGCCAGCGCAGTGTCTCTTGGAGTCAGTCCAGAGAAAGTTAGAGGTTGGGGTTTTGAGCCAGGAGGGCTAAGATCCAGCGTCATATAAGCCAGATTAGCTGCAGAGAAGGGTGACGCAGTTACTCAAATCTTGCCTAAGCAGGCTTACACAGATCCAGCGTAGGCAATCACGTAGAGGCAGAGGGCTTCACAAGCGCTGTTTTGATCTGCCGGAGACTTGCTGAGTGAGGTATATCTCACAGTTATTTTTGCTGTCTAGATTTCTCTGAAGGGTTTGCCAGATGTTGGTACCCTAGTTGTATTCAAGATTCTGCTACTTAATAATACAAACCCTCAGATCTGCTGCACCAGTTTTCCCAAGTTGGGTTTTTCTGGGGACTTAGTCCAAAAATAACTGTGTCAATGTGGTTGTTTTTCATTGCATTTTGTTCAGTTTGTTTCAACACTTAGATTTATTCCGCAGTATTGTTTGTGTAGACTGCTTTAGTAATTACTTCAATATTTCACTGAAATGAAATAATTATGTAAAATAATAGAAGTAATTCAGATTTGTTGCAGTAGGAATCCAGATCTAGGATATTTCACATGGTATCAGAGCTTATTTAAGTTGAAGTGCAGGAGAAACAAAGAGAACCAGCGGATTAGCACTAAAGAGTTTGGGATCTGCATGATCAACAGAAGACTCTCCCAGAAAATTACGTTGTCCAGGCCAGGAGGGAATTCTAGTGCAGAAAAGGCTCCCTCTGAGAGAGTTGAGAGAGGGGTAAGCTTTTTCAGTTGCAGAAGAGACAGCGTAGCAGATCAACGTAGCTAAAGGACGCAGTTACTACACAACAGTAAGAGCTGGTTCATAAGCATCAGAAAATTTCTGAAAAACACAGTTGGGGATTTGTTGATCTCAGAGAGATTCTTACTCAAAGAAACTCAATTTTTCTCGTGCAGTAGCAGAAGAAGTGACTTAGCCCACAAGGAGTGCATAAGTCTAGTTGAGCAGAGGGTTAGAGCAAGATATCGACAGTTGAGGAGATGGCCAGCAACAGAGTGCGTGACCAAGATAGATTGGAGGGTGCCTCCAACTACGTTATCTGGAAATCAAGGATAGAATTTCTCCTTGATGAGCACGATTTGAAAGCCCTCATAGATAGCGCAGTTGCAAAACCTCTTGATGCAGCACACTTGAGGCAATTCAAGAAGAATATGGCTAGAGCCAAGCGATTGATCCTAGATGGAGTGAAGGATCATATCGTACCTCATATAGCAGCCAAAGCTACTGCTAGAGAAATGTGGGTAGGGCTGGAAAAGCTATACCAAGGATCTTCCCAGCAGCGGAAGATGTACCTTGAAGAGAAGATGCGGAATATCAGGATGAAGAAGGGAGATCAACTGTTTGTAGTAGGATCTGCTCCTAGAGACTCAAAGCGAGTAAGGCTCAGACTGAACTCTGTTTCAGAGGATTATCAAGTCTTTGTCCAAAGTATATTGGGCAGAGAAAGACCTCCAGGATGGGAAGCAATATGGGCAGCATTACAGCAAGAGGAGATGAGGAGAGATGTCCTAAAATCCACTTAGAGGATGGCAATAACAGTTCAAAGGTCAAGAAGAGGAAGAAGATAACACTGCTCTTGCATCAAAAGGGCACAAAAGTAGAAAAAGAAAGATCTGTCCAAGATCAAGTGCTTCCGTTGTGGGGAAATGGGACATTATGCCACACAGTTTCCTCTTAAGAAAAATGATAAAGAGGAGAAGGAAGATCCACAAGCAGGAGCTGCCAAGATTGAGGTAGAAAGAGATTGTGCTATGTTAGCTCATATTCCGAAGGGAGAGAAATGGGCTGACATGGAGTTGTAGATCTAGAATCTACAAAGAGGTGGGATCCTTGAGTATTTCCGAACTCTTGGATCACATGTGAGCTACGAGAGCCTAAAGAGAGTAGCAAGATGGATAGTTGCAGCAGAAGATGAGAAGATAGTGCAGTGGCTAGCAGTACTAGAGCCTGATCAGTGCAGAGAGGGAGCAATAGCATTGCAGTTGAGTAGTAGCAGTGCAGTGCACATTGGTGCAGCGCAGTGCAGAGCAGTGCTCACGCAGCAACAATGTAGTATTTTCAGAGAGCTAGTGCAGAAACTAGCAACAATCAGTCTTAATTTTTCAGTTGCAGATTTACTTGTGCAATTTCAGATGTTTTTCTGTTGCAAGTTGCAATAGTGCAACAATGCAGCAACAGCAGTAGTTGAGCAGCAGCAGCAGCGCAGTGCACAAGTGGTGTAGCGCAGAGCAGAGTAGTGCTCACGCAGTGCAGCAACATGTTTGCAAAATTTAGAGGGAGTTGCAGTATAGTGGCAGTTGGCAGCAGCTTGCAGAGTCAGCAGCTGTATAGTTGCAACATTTTTGTGCAGTGTTGGTGAGCAACATCAACAGCACAGCAGCAGATGTTCCATAAATCAGAGCAGCACATTGAGTTGTTTTGCTGGAGCACTTTCCTCGCTAAGAGGGAGTGTTGATTTATGGTAGCATCGGATGTGTTCTATCCTTGTAATTTTGTATATAGGCTAAGACACATGTATTCCATAAAACCTAGAAATGGTTTTTGAAAATTCCACTTAGAGATGATTTAATTAAATTAATTAATCATTTTTTAATGGTTTCTTAAGTTTAAACTTAGGGAAATTGATTAATTAAAGTGTATTAATTAAATCAAGTGTGAATCTTCTAGATAAAGTCATGGATCACCTCCAAGTTAATCTGAGCCCTTGATTATGTTTTGATCTTGGCCATTGAAGGGTTAACAAAAGATTATAAGGAGGAGAGTGAGGGGCCTATGGAAAACACACTTGACACTTGAGCCATTGAGCATTTTCGAATTTGTGTGAGGAGATACAGCTTTTGATCAAGAACAAATCACTAGGGCTAGGTTTGCTAAGTGATTTGATTCAGTGATTAGATTCAGAGCGGGGCAGAAGTAGAGATTGGTCAGGTGGACCAAGAATACATTTCAGAGTGAGGCAGCATTTACGCGGAAGAGAGACAACGCAGTTTCTTGCAAAGGTGATGGAGTCCCTGCAGAGAATCACGCAGAGCTAGCACAGTGCCTCTTGGAGTCAGTCCGGAGAAAGTTAGAGGTTGGGGTTTTGAGCTAGGAGGGCTAAGATCCAGCTTCAGATCAGCCAGATCAGCTGCAGAGAAGGGTGACGCAGTTACTCAAAGCTTGCCTAAGCAGGCTTACGCAGATCCAGCATAGGCAATCACGCAGAGGCAGTGAGGGCTTCACCAGCGTTGTTTTGATCAGTCGTAGACTTGCTGAGTGAGGTATATCTCACAGTTATTTTCGCTGTCTAGATTTCTCTGAAGGGTTTGCCGGATGTTGGCACCCTAGTCGTATTTAATATTCTGTTGCTTAATAATACAAACCCTCAGATCTGTTGCATCGGTTTTCCCTAGTTGGGTTTTTCCGGGGACTTAGTCCAAAAATAACTGTGTCAATGTGGTTGTTTTTCATTGCATTTTGTTTAGTTTGTTTCAACACTTAGATTTATTCCGCAATATTGTTTGTATAGACTGCTTCAGTAATTACTTCAATATTTCATTGAAATGAAATAATTATGTAAAATAATAGAAGAAGTAATTCAGATTTGTTGCAGTAGGAATCTAGATCTAGGATTTTTCACACTCATCGTGACCTAAACAACAAGAATCCTGAAGAAGTCTTTACTATCGTTCCTCAAGGAACCAAAGGTATGATAATAATGCAGCTGAGACTCAATTAGAGTACTTTCTTGTTTCTGCTCTTTCTAGTTCATCTTCTGCAAATTCTTGTGATAGTTGGTTCATAGATAGTGGTGCTCCTAAAAAAAAAAATATTTTGCTGGAGTTTGTAGCATTGGGGCTCATGCATATAAGTTTAATTTAACCAAAATTTAGTTAGATGGATGTAGAGTGCATTAGTTGTTAATTCATTAGCATGCATAGAATGAAAATCAGAAAATGAATCAATCCACCAAAAAAAAAATTCCTTCCTCTTCAACCAAGGAAGGGGGATACCATGGGAAAAATATCCCAAACTCCCTTAAGCAAAAAAAGTTATTTTATTATTGATTACAAATGAGGAAAACAACCTTTAAGAAGGCTGCCCAAAAGGAGGGCCTTTTACGAATAAAGAGCTTGGAAAAATGCTTAATCTCCTCCTAAAAAAAATGATAAGAAGTAAAAGTAGAGTTTACAAAGTTCTATTGAACTGATGATATCTAATGGTACAAGTGTCCTTTGGTTCATCCTTGGGCATAAAGTCTTCATATAATCATTAGGTACCACTCTAGTGGTCCAATGCTACAATTGTCGCAACCATTGCCACTATGCTCGTGTCTATTCAGAAAACAAAAGAGCATCAAAATCAAACTTCAACAATCACTCCAACAAATCTGATTACAGAGGAAGTTAAGCTCCTTTTGCCCACAAAGGAAACTATCATTCCTCAAGGAACCAAAGGTATGATAATAATGCAACTGAGACTCAATTAGAGTACTTGCTTGTTTCTGCTCTTTCTAGTTCATCTTCTGCAAATTCTTGTGATAGGTGGTTCGTAGATAGTGGTGCTTCAAGTCAGTTTACTGGTTACAAAGAAGTACTCTCTAATTTGGTTGAGAGGGAGACAAATTTGAAGATCATTCTTGGAGATAACTCTACATATCCCATAAAAAGGGATTTGGTTCTATTTCTTTCCATCTGGATCAAGGTAAAACTTTGACTCTTCAAGAAGATTTATATGTATCTGGTTTAAAGAAGAATCTTGTGTCCATATCAGCTTTAGAAGATAAAGAAATGAAAGTTGCTTTCATAAATGGTAAAGTTCTCACTTGGCCATCGAGATCCAACAGGAGATATGCCATCACTCTAGGATCTAGATGTGAAGGTCTATGAAAAATCAATGGAAGACCTATTCATGCACTTATCTAGGACAACAATCATCAAAGTGAACTTTGGCACCGAAGGTTCGCTCAGTAGCAGTACAAAGAATTACCTCGTGTAAGAAAGATGGTTATCGAAATGTCGAAAATCAAATATGATCATGATAGTGTTTTCCAAGAATGCGTAAGCGGAAGCAAGTGAAGGGACCATTCCCTTCAAGAAAAAGTAGAACCGATCAGGTATTACATCTTGTACATTTTGATTTACGTGGACCAATGCCTATAAATTCTCTTGCTGGTTACTTTGATTGTATTATCTTTGTGGATGATTTTTCTTGCAAAACATGGATTTATTTTCTGAAAAATAAAAGTCAAGCTTTTAACATGTTCAAAGATTACAAAGCTCTAGTAGAAAAACAAATTGGAAAGTAGATTAAAATTTTCAGATCTGACAATGGAGGAGAGTTCACTTCCAGTGATTTCATTGACTTCTGTAAAGAAGATGGAATTAGAAAAGAGGCCATTGTACCATATAACGCAGAACAAAATGGTGTGGCTGAGAGAAAGAATAGAACTATCATGGAAGTGGTCAAAGCTATGTTGCATGATCAGAAAGTGCCAAAGTTTCTATGGGGAGATGCTGCAAACACAATTGTCTATGTTCAAAATAGATCTCCTCACTGTTCCCTAAACAACAAGACTCTTGAAGAAGTCTTTACTGGCTAGAAGTCAGAAGTTGGGCACCTATGGATCTTTGGCTATCATGTCTACTTTCATGTCCCAAAAGAGAAAAGGAACAAGTTGGAAGCTTTAGGTAAGAAAAGTACATTTGTTGGTTATTGTGAGAATTCTAAAGCTTACAAAATATACGAACCTGGTCAAAGAAATATAGAGTTTAGTAGGGATGTAACGTTTGATGAAGATGCAACTCTTGGAAAAGCAAGAGACACTCCTCTTCCTCCTGCTAATGTTGATATTCAATATGATGTATTTGAAATACAAGAAGACCCTGAAGCTAAAACTGATCTTGTTGATGAACCCATGGAGCCCATGGATCCTTTGGATCCTCCTCCAGGTGCTCTTCCTACCTTTATGGCTTCGTGACACTTTTCAAGACGCTAACAAACATGCTACCCCCAAAGGAACTTTCAGTGAACCATGCACTTTTGAAGACGTTGTATAGGCCCAAGTGTGGAAAGATGCAATGGCTGAAGAATATGAATCAATCATTCATAATTATGTATGGGAAGTGGTTCCAAGACCCCAAGTAAATCTGTTGTATCTTCTAAATTGGTGTATAAAATTAAACATAATGTCGATGGCAATATTGAAAATTATAAAGCTAGATTTGTGGCTAGAGGTTTCTCTCAGAAAGAGGGAATAGACTATGATGGAATTTTTGCACTTGTTTCCTGTTACACAACCATTCGATCTATTGTAGCTCTAGTTGCTAGTCAAGGATGGCCTCTTCACCAAATGGATGTGAAGATTGCTTTTCTGCATACCTTCATTAAAGAAGAAGTATTTATGGAGCAACCACAAGGCTTTGAAGTACATGATCCAAAAACTCATGTGTAGGCTGAAGAAAGCCCTCTATGTTTTGAAGCAAGCTCCAAGAGCTTGGTATGCTCACATAGATAACTTCTTGATGAAGTTTGGTTTTACCAGAAGAAATGTAGTTCCAAATATTTACTTTAAGACAGTCTAAGGGATGCCTTTGATTTTGGTATTTTATGTTGAGGATTTATTTCTGACCAGTAGTGAACCTCTTATTCTCCAGTGTAAGAGGGAGTTAACTTTTGAATTTGAAATGAAAGATCTTGGTTTGATGCACTACTTTCTGGGCTTGGAGGTATGGCTGAAATCTAGTGAGATTTTCCTTTCTCAAGGAAAATATGTTGTTTAACTATTAGAAAGGTTTGACATGACTAAGTGTAAGTCCATGAATACTCCAATGGAAATGAATTTCAGGAAGCTTTGTGGTAAAGCTACATGACCTGAATTGGCTAATTCTTTTGAGTACCGTCAATTGATTGGGGCACTAATGTTCTTAGTGAACACTAGACTAGATATATGCTTTGCAGTGAATACTCTTGAGTAGACACATGATTTAGCCTGCCCATGCGCACTGGGTGTCTGGAAAGCATGTGTTCAGGTACTTGCATGGGACCATCAATCTTGGATTGAGATATACTGCCGAAGATCTAAGGCTACATGGATACTCTGATGCTGATTGGGCTGGTAACTTTGCTGACAGAAAGAGCACATCAGGGTGCTGCTTCAGCTTAGGATTTGCCATAATATCTTGGATGAGCAAAAAGCAAAAGGTTGTTTCCCTTAGCACGACTGAAGCATAATACATTGCTGCTAGCATGGCTAGCTATGAGGTAGTATGGCTAAGGAAGCTCTTTGGAGAGCTGTTTGAGCAAGTATTGGATACTACAGTAATTTACTATGACAATAAGAGTGGGATTCGACTTGTTGAAAATCCTATGTTCCATGGCAAGCTTAAACACATTGAGATCAAATATCACTATATCTGGGATATGGTGGAAAGAGGATCAGTAAGACTTCATCATATATCGACTGATGACCAGATCGCTGACATTCTTACCAAGCCTTTGTCGAAAGGAAAGTTCCTGGTTTTCAGAGAGCAGCTTGGATTGACAAATGTAACCCTTCCTAGAGAGGTTGGTCATGGATGATAAGCCTTGGATGCGTTGGATCCTTGCCATGTGTTGACAAGTGGATCCCCCCAGGCAGTGATGAACCTTGGATGTGTGAGATCCTTGTCATGTGTGGATAAGTGGATCCCCCCAAGCAGTGATTAGCCTTGGATGAGAAAGATCCTTGTCATGTGTTGACAAGTCGATCCTCCCAAGCAGTGATGAGCCTTGGATGTGCGAGATCCTTGTCATGTGTTGACAAGTGGATCCCCCCAAGTTGTGATGAGCCTTGGATGAGCAAGATCCTTATCATGTGTTGACAGGTGGATCCCCCCATGCAGTGATGAGCCTTGGATGTGTGAGATCCTTGTCATGTGTTGATAAGTGGATCCCCCAAAGTGTGTATAGTGTGATGGATGTATCTCCCCTTTGGTGATTCTTCTTCATTAGATTGTAACATCATTGTTCCGAAGCAGAGATAGCAAAGATCCTTGTATTAGAAAGAAATTCCTCCCTAGTTGAGAGGGAGTGTTGAAAATTGACAACTATGAGTTGAATTTCCTTGAATAAAATGTTATTTTCGACCTTTCTAAAGTGTCTTTCTAAAAATAGAAAGTCATGCTATCTTTGCAACCATGACTTTCCAAAAATAGTAAATCACTTCCATCATTTCGTAATCATATATATATGATGGAAAATCACTTAACTTGTCCTTAATCAATCTCAATTGTTTAATTTTTAACTTAATCATCAATATTATTATTATTATTACTATTATCACTATTATCCTCTTTATTATATTATTATATTATTATCAAAAATAAATTTAAGTCTCTCAATCATGAGACACAATCATGTCATATGTAACTCCCCTAAATTAATGCATATGTTACTCTCTCTCTTTCTTAATGAATTCGTTCCTCTCTCTCTTTAATGCTTTTACACACCTCTTATACTTTCTTACACACTTTAATGACTCGTCATAAAAATATTCCTCTCACACCTCTTTAATGCATAAGTTACACTTCTCTCCTAAATGCCTAAGTTACACTCCTCTCCTTTATGGCATAAGTTACACTCCTATTTTGGCATATGTAACTCCTCCTCAAGGCATAGGAGTTACTCCCTCATGAGTTCGACCTCCTTTCTCTTCCTGTATATTTGTGCCTCTCATCCTCACTTGACAAACTTTCTTGTGTTTGTGAGAGGAGAATTCAAACTTGAGAAAGAGAGAGTTGGAGAGTCTAGAGAAAGATTGAGAGGCTTGAAGAGCAAGAGCAGATCTTGGAGAGCCAAAGTGATTCAATGTTTGCATCAACTACTGCTATCAAAGATCTTCTTTAGATTTTGGGTGAACTTCTTCATTTTCTCATTGTACTTTGTATCTTTGCTGAACAATTGATTTCAAATAGAAGAAGAATCTGGTTAGGTTTTCCACTTGTGGCTTTTGCCCTGGTCATTGACCTAACTTCTCCGTCTTTCATTGAGTTCTTGGTTGTCTTCCATTGTACATATGGTTTATATGGTTTATGTTCTATCTACAATTACTTTACTTATTTTGCAGCATAAAGAAGTTCTGGATTTAAGTGATTGTAAGTTGTAACAATTTAGAACATTGAAATTTCAACACTTAGGGATACTAATGTTGTCGGAACCAAACCAGTGACCAAACTGGAAAACCCTCTGAATCGAGAATCGGTTGAAATTGGACCGGAACCGGTAAAAAAACCAAACCAAAAAACCAGTCGACCAAAACCACATAAAATATTCAAATTTTAAAGAAAAACATATATATTCATGTGCATCCGTATGAATCCAAACCATTTATGCACAAATAAGCAAAAATTCTCATTTATATTGCATGTAAGGTTGCACAACCAAAATAGCATTGAGTGTAATCCATATCTAAACCAAAAATACATCAACAAACAGGCTCTAGATGGCCTCTAACATCCAAAAAAAATCATGCTACAGAAAATACCTACCTATCATCAAATTCATTACATATATTGGGATCTTCGTCATCAATATCACCCTCTAAGCATTAAATAAGATGGAAAAAATGTAGCATGTCAAGTCAAGAATTTGTTTGAATGATGAGTACATTTTTAGTAGGTCCATGATAACGGAGTTCAACAGCCAATGGCACTAACATGAAGGTACATAGAGTGTTTGGTGCTTTTGATTAAATACTACTTCCATACACTCGTACATGACAAAATCTGATGGAAATGTTGCAATCCCCCCAATCTTGATATTCTGAAAAACTGTTAACTTTGTTGAATTTTGAGTGAGATCTAAAATTCTACTTTCTCGATATGAAATCCAATGAGGTTGGAATCACTCGCAAACATCCTGAGTCATTTCATGGTAATGTTAAAAATTCAAGTGAAAGGATGAAAATAAAAGATAAAGGAGAATGAATTGCATAGCAATACCAGGACCATAAGCTTGAATGTTAGGCTGCCACACTAACAAATTCTTATTTTTTCTTAAAAAAAAATTGTTTGGAACATCTCTGGTCGAATCGTATAGAACTGGTCGATTCGGTACAAAACCGGTCAGTTCAGTGAAAAAAGTCTGGTTTGGTATTGAACCGGCCGGTTCCATTACAGAACTGGCCATTTCCAGTTCCGAACCTTGAATTGGACCGATTCAGTCCCCAAACTGGTTGCTCTGGCCAGTTCCATTGGTTCCGGTCTAGTTATGATAACACTAAGGGATACACTCCTTGTGCTAGAGAAGAGCTGGGCAAAAATGTGTGAAGGAGCTACCATGGTGACAATGGGTAGCCCTTCTGTACTGATTTTAGGATCTATCTTGTTCTTTAAGACTATTACATAGAGTAAGGGTTTGGGTGCAACCTATGTCACATGGTTCGGGTTCGAATTCGAGTTCAATAACAATTAAGTTCGATTCAAATTCGAAATTTTCGTTGAGGTTCGACATTAAGTTCGACTATATATATAATAATAATAATAATAAATGAAAATCAATCAATAAAGTTATATGAATAGCAATGAGCATGCACGAGTCACAAATCACAACCACTATTCACTTCACGTTCTGGGAGGCGGGGACAAGCAACGTCTAGAAATTGAATTCAGAAAATTGCAGAGAATACAACATTGAGCACAATAGAACGATTAGACTCAAGCTGAAGTTGGCTTGTGAAAATCTATCGACAGCCATGCTAAATAAAGACAAACCAGTGGCCACTGCGGGAAACTAATTGGCAGGAAGCAGAACAAGAGAAAACCATGTGTTGCCCATGGTTTTTTTCATAAACCTTAAAAAAACTGACAAAAACTGCCCGAACTCTAACCTCAAACCCCAAATTTTTTTATTTTTTAAATTATAAAATTTGGCTTTAGGTTCGTCTTTAGGTTCGCCTTCAGGGTCGAATTTGTTCAAATTCGGCGAACCCTGTGAGATAGGGTGCAACAAGGGTATCAAAATCCTTTTTTTTAGCTTCAAAAATATTAAACACGAATGCCTAAAGCTTTAAAATGTTTAATTTTACTTGCCTTCTTTTATGTGATATCTTCAAAACTTGAATCTCAGTGTGCACAGATTTCAACATTGAATTAAGTCTTCTCCTTCATTCTCGGTTCTAATTAGATGCTCCCAATTTAGGTGTTGTTTCGTGTCTTCAAAGAAATGACTCACCACTGGTTTAGATAAGGATAGAGGATTTGGTACCATTTATATTCATGACCACAAGATGTGAAGAAAGAATAATGCCTTTTTTATTACTTTTTCAGTACATACATGATGTTATATATACGTACTTTCATGATAGTTATTAAATTGACATTCTCGAGCTGTTTATTAACCCTAACATTCACTGCATTAAACCTGTAATATATCATATCATCTACATGCCGTATTACACAACATATTTAAGGTTTACCGTTTCACTGTGTTTCGATATTAAAATGTTATGCATTTCTCATTTTTCCTGGATTACATTTCTTAATATGGATAGATTGAAACCTTTATTCATTTTTCCTATAATTGAATCGCAGGGCTTAAGATTAACTCCCAACTCAAAGTTTTTCAAGATGCGGCATGCATGGTTATATGAGCTTGGAGTGAGCTACATGTTGGAACTTGAAGTTAGTGCTCCAATATGCTGTCTTTGCTTTTCATTGAACATTTTCAGTTCAGTGACTGATATCGATTTAATGCAAATAGATAAAGTTCTCAAAGAAGTGATTCTGTTTAACAATGGCTTCTTTTGTAATATTCTATTTGCCACATTTAAATAAATAATCTCATAGTTTGATATGTTTTCCTCATTTTTCTTTATAATTTTAGTTCTTGGGGAGAGAATATTCAACTAAAAATTATTATTTGTTGAATGCCAAGTGGGAAGCCGCAGAGAAATATTGGGCAGAGCTAGAGAAAGACTGTGTCTGGTCACGTGCTTTCTTTGCATACATGCATGTAAGACTGCGTTATTTTTTATTGAAATGTTTTCTTGATCCTTGCTTTATATTAAGTTTGTTTCTGATTGGATCTATGGTATTTTATTAACAGGGTGTCTGTCTTTCTATGAATGGCAAAGCTAATCTTGCTGCTGATCAGTTTGCCAAGGTTAGGAGTGGCTACTTACAATCCATGAATTCCTTGATTTCCATGAGATATATGAGGTTCCTACAAGCGTAGTTTTGTTTTTAACCTCGTGGTTTTATAAGCAATAATAAATGTAAAATGATACAGGTTCCCGGGCTTCTGAGGGGAAAAATTGCTGGACGTGTTTTAGCTGAGGAGCAATATGTATCTAGGAAGGTAACAATTATATTGCAGAAGGGCACTCTATTGTGAAATTTTCTGAAATATTTTAGAAAATCACTTTCTTTGTTCTTCCCTTTAGGTAAAGGACCATGCTCTTGATACTTTAGAGGGAGTTAAAAGCGTTCAAGCTCACATAAGTGGAGTAGAGTTTCTATACCTTTGGAATTCTTTTCCACAGGTATGTTTGTGTTCTCTGTTACCTTAGAAGTGAATATGTATTTTTGAAGATCTAGATGATTTCTTGATCCCAAAAATGGTTTATTTATTTTGATTGGTAGTTCTTCACATTCCTTACATGTTGGGTTTTCACTGGATCCTTACATCTCAGGAAATATTAATTATGCACATATACAATAGAGAAAACTCGAAGTTAATTAATATGGAAAAATGTCAATACATAAAGATATCTTAAGAGCGAGACAATTCTTGTACAAAACACCTTATTACATTAAGGCACAACTTAATATTATTGATGATGTGACCAGTGATATTGGAATCGTTCATCACTCCCCACCCAAGTCACATAACGAGGATAAAAGATATGCACATCTGATATGTGGCATGTTGACCCCCCCTCCTCCCCCCCACTCTCTCTATCTATATATATATGGAAAACTTCCTTAGGGAAATCCTCTAGGCATTTCTTCACATTCCATGAATAGTGCCTGGGGTAAATGTCATTAACATACAATATGTACATTGTACTCTTAACACCAAGGGACACAGGTGGATTTGAAACTATGAACTCCTTGGTCAATATGGCTTTGACATGTCAAATCAAACAACACACACATATACATACTTGGAAAACTTTCTTAGGGATGTCCTATTGTCATTTCCTCACAATAGAGAACTTCCTTAGGAACATCCTCTAGGAATTTCTTGACATTCCATGAATGGTGCCTGAGGTAAATGTCGTTGACAAACAACATCTACTCTTAACCCCAAGGGACATAGGTGGATTTGACATTGTGACCTCCTTGGCCAATATCGCTTTGGCATGGAAAATCAAACCACTTGAGCTAATCCTTTGGGTTCTATATATAGATATATAATTTAAAAAAATAATAATTATAGAAATGAATTATAGATATAGAGATGTAACTTTTTTGAACATTTAAAAAAATGAATGATTTACCAGCTCAAATGCACCTATAATATGTTCAATTTTCTACAAGATGTACAATAGAATACGATTTTCTGCCAGATAGTTACGTCCTAATGATTTCCAACTAGTATATATTCCACTACTATCATTGACTAATTTCACTGCAAAAGATCTCAACAGTAAATGCAATGGAAATAGCAAAGATCATAGAAGGACAACCATGCACAATAGAGGCAACAAATTGTACCCTGGGAAACCCAACCTTGAGAGAAAACCCAAAAACTTTTCTTTGGGAGAAATTATTCTTGAGCAAGGTTTACAAAATCAAGAATTTTGTCTAGAAATTTGTGCCAATAATCCAAGTCAAAATACAAGTCAAACCTGGTCAATCTTCTGCAAGTCAACACTGATCAAACCAACCAAAATATCATAAATTCAACACTGGTCAACTTGGCCTGGTCAACATTCCTGCGGTCAAATTTTGGCCATGTGGTCAACTGCAATCAACCCTATTGTCAACTGTGGTTAATTGTAGTACGGATTTTGGTCAAATTGCAATTAAATCAACTCGATCAAACATTCAAACTATGTCAACTGTCATGTTCAAATTCATCCTTTTGTTCACAGATGTCATTGTCTAAGAATGCTGGTCAAACTCATCCAAGAACTCGGTCAAAGACTCCTTCACATGTGCGGCCTGTTGAAACTTGACACTTGCCACTTACACATAACTATAGTTAGTGAGAAAAGCCTTTAACCCCACAAGGTGTGGTTGGTGGCAAGGAACCTAGAGAAGGGGTTGTCACCTATCTATTCCCAACTCTCTTTGTTTAAGCTATCTCAAAGCTATCTCCTAGGTTAGCTATGGGGGGTGGTCCCTAAACGAAAACTAAGTTAAAGATGTGAGTTTTCTAGGAGATTTGTTAAAGTTAAATATATTACTTCCTAAAATTTATAAGCAAAAATGATATGAGAAATAACCATCAATACATAAGATAAACATGAAATATATGAAAAAAAAAGTAGTGCCTTCAAAGTATTGCTCTTAGAATGAAAAATTGTTTTCTTAAATGAAGTGAAATGCTTTCAAATGGAAAGCAAAAGTAATCCTGAAAAGTGAAACAAGAAATTGTTAGCACAATATATTATAAATGCAAGATACAAAAATGCTTTTAAGATAAACAAATTGGTGAATCAAAGCATGTGAAGATAGTTCGCCAAAATATAAACAATTAGTAATCTACTTTGGAGAATGTAGATGCGATGATAGAAAAAAACTCAAATGTTAGACCAAGATAACAACATGCAATTAAATTTACAACACAAAATAAGGGTACTTGAAGTGAAACAAGATATATTAGTCATCCATAAGCATAATGATTATTTAAAATGACAACATGCAATGAAGCTGCAAAAGAAAGAAAATTTCCAAGTACAAGAGAATTAAACTTGTTGCAAAATTTAAGAGATTAAAATATTTACATCCAAAATGCTTCTTGAAATAAGATTTGCATGTGAAACTTTAAACCATCAAGATAACAAAGAATTTGAGAACTTTGCAAGTAAAGTAAATGTGATGAAAGAGTGTTTTAGGTTTATTTTATTAGTTAGCTCTAAAGCAAGATTTCAAATGAACTCTAATCCTCAGACCTTATCCTCGCCCAAAGATTTGGATCTCATAGTGAAGAGTCAATAGAGGTAGAGGGTCCCTAAAATGTTTGTTTAACCAACTTAAGTTGGAGGTAAATTTTAGTGGTGCTTGGGGCATGTAAGTTCTAAAAGTAAATTAACCAAAGAAGGAAAAATCAATTTCAATTTGAAATGTACTTGCTTGACATGAAATAAAATGTTGCTTTATGAAGAAAATCTGCCCAAATACTTGTTGCTCCTGGCCTCCTGCTGCCTCTGTTGGGCTCTCGGCCACTCTGCGTAGCTGCTACTTGCGCTGCTCTGGTATGCTCCTTCCCTGCCCTCGTTGTACTCTTGGCCTAGGACTAGACCATCCCCCTTGCCAATATTGCCCCTCGCTGCAACTAAAAAACTTCTGAAATTCTTAGGAAACCACACCCTAGAATCTCAGCTTAGCTTCAGTGTTCTGCCAGTGTGTGTGTTCTCCAACTGACCTGAAACCCTCTTTTTATACTTTTCTCGTTGAAACATCAACGACCGTGATCTAATCTTGAATCGACGACTAAGATTAGAAGATGCTTGATTCGCGTCACTTAAGTCATTCTCATCACAGGTTTAATTTAATTACCTTTAATCTTTTAATTTTCCTAAGTTAGACTTAGGGTCTTTAATTAAAAAGATTAATTAATTAAATATCTCTTAAACCTGATGGAATTTCTTAAAACGCTTTCTGGGTCTTGGAGATCTTATGTACTCTAGTCCCTCCACAAAGTTTGGGAGTTAGAGCACATCCGATGCTAGCCCAACACCCCAAAATCTCAACAGAAATCATGATGATCAAAATTATCATTCGTCCTGCCTATCTGTTATGTTGCTATCAAACAATCATATGGAAGAGTCCTGACTTCCGAAGTATAATACTACATCCAACTCATCTTGCTCTTCTTTTATCCTCCCTCTTGAAGATACAAGTGTTGTTTCTAATGGAGAGCCTTTTCTAAAGATATGCATACCTCTTTCGTTCATATTGACATCTAGTTAACTTCCTTTTGAACTAGTTGCTTCTTAACTTCCTTAGAAGTTGATGTCCAGAAATGATGAGATTCCTTCCTTACGATGAGAAATGCTTTATTTATGATTTCATGTTGCTTTTAAGCTATCTTCATACCTTCAAATTGTTATACTGCCTTCAATGATGCTTCTAAGACCACCTAGATGAACAAACTTTTGCCATGTCACTATGATTCTTCCATTCAGAATATCATATTGTAAAAACTTTTATTACCTCGACTTTGTTGATCATTCTGATTTTATAGTAAATCCTTGTAGTCCTTCTTTGCTACATGACTGCTTCTAGATTAAAATGATACAAATGTAGTTGTTGCAAGAACTGTAAGGAGTTGATGGTGCAAAACCTTCTATCCTTGCATTGCTAGATGTTGAGATTACTGCTTCCAACCTTTTGATAAGATGCAATTGAAAATGTAGACTCTAACTCTTCCAATGCTATATGCTTTTTTCCATGATGCCATAATTTTCAAATCCCAAGACTATTCTACAAGTGTAACTGCAACTTCTGCTCTAACTGCGATCTTCTAATATAAGAGAAAACAAATTGCTTGTAAAACTTGGTAAACTTCTTCAATAATAGAGGCCCTTCTAGTCTTCATTTTTCGGTTTCTTTTTAGGTTCTTCATCTTCTTCTACAATGTGAGCTCCATTCCTTTCTTTTCACTTGTTCTTCTTCTTCTTACTAGGATCCTTAGGATAATCCCTTTTAAAGTGTCCATATTCATTGCATCCAAAGCATTGTACTTTGGACATGTCTCGACCTCCACGTCGTTGATTGTTGTTGATTTTTCAATGAGGTTTAAATCTTCCAAATTTACCGAACTTCTTCTTTGACTTAGCAACAAAAGCTTGAGATTTTTCATTATTGGGTTCGGTGTCATCCTTGGCTTTCATTCTTGTTTCTTCTAGAACAAATAAAAACCATGGTTCATCGAAAGATGGAGCATCTTTCCTTGAATAGATGTTAGTCACAAAACTACTCCAATTTGAAGGTAGAGCATTGAGCACATGTGTAGTTAATTCAGAATTAGATATGACTTCTCCAAGCCCTTGTAGTTGATCTTTAAGTCTTGATCTTTTGAAAGCCTTGTTTTATAAAGTTGGTTCCTCAAAGATATTTTCTGACCTGTAGTATTGACAACGTATAATTTTACCAATTTATCATAGACTTCTTTTGATGTGCCCAAATTTTCAACAAAGGGGATAAGGTTATCCTTAATGGACTCAATGAGAATTCTTTGAGCTCTAACTTCTCCTTTATTGTACTTGGCCAATTCTTGAGTCTTGTCCTCATCTAGTTCTGAAACTTTGCCCAAAATGCGATCCATGACTTCATTTTCTATGAGAAACAAGTCAATTCTCTTCTTCCCAGCATTTGAAGTTTGATGACCCATCAAATTTGTTGCCTTTGTTACAAAAATATGTCATTTGATTTGAAGTTTGAGACATGGAGTGTAATAAGGTACTTGTCCAAGATGATGCCTTCAAATATCTTGATGTTACCAAGAGTGTTCAAAGATTTCTTCTAGGATGGATGGAGCAATAATATCTTCAGGTTGCTCTAATGATGGATGATGATAATTCCAAGAATGTGGATGATTTTTCCAAGAATCTTGATGCCTCTTGAATGATTCCTTCTATAGAGATGTCTTCGAAGATGAGTGATGATCGAGAACTTTTTAATGTAGTCAAAAAAGAGAGATTGCTATGATGATAGTCTTGTTCAAAATGATTACTGCTAATTATGATGATCCTTGTGCCTTCTTAATATAGTTGTTGCAAATAGTGTCTTCCTTTGTAGTGAGATGATTATTGTGGAGATGTGTTTAGACTTATGCCAACAAAAATGATCTTCAAGTTGCCTTCTCTTCACCTTAGCTCTGATACCATGTTGAGAAACCAATAGGTTAGGAAATTAGGGTTTATTTCTCTTACTTGATAATTTCTTGTGAATATATGTTGGCTTCTTGTTACTTTTATTGTATTTTCTTCATCAAACAATTACCAAAACATAAACCATGAAGATGACAAAATACAATGAACACAAGATATAGGCTCCACGCTAGGACGAAACCCCACAAGGGGGATAACCCAACCAACTTTTCTTGCAGGCGCTTAAGAGGTAAGCAAATCCTGCATGTGGCAGAATTCTCTCTCCTTTGACTTTTGCTCTTCTTCCTTGTCTTTTTCACTTGTTTTCTCTCTCTTCTTGGCACAAAAATTGAATTTTTGAGTGAGTGAACAAATGAGGTCGAGTTGGACTGTATATATACACATCCAAGAGGTTGAATAGGTCCCTTCCAAGGCTGACTTGTCCAGGAAGGGCCGACATGGTCTTTTGGGGACAAAAAGTCCAAATGGGACTTTGACTCGTGACAAACTTTCTTTTGACTTCAATAAACCCTAGAAGCATGAAGAACGTGCTTTGACTAGAAAATAATGATAATAATGAATTTTTCTTCTTTTTGTTTTTTCATGAAATACATAATGGTCCAAGTATAATAAGAATTATGAAGACTGAACCTAGTTATAGTTTTCAACAATTATGGCTTTCCACACGCCAAAGTTGGAGGTGTTGGAGAAACAGGGAGGCTACAAGATTAATCTTATTTCTCCTTTCTTGATAATTACTTGTGAATTTGTTGGCACTATTTTATTATGTCTTTCTTCTTCCATTAAGCAATTACCAAATGTAAAAACATGAAGATCACAAGAACACATAGAACACAAGATATAGGCTCCAAGCTAGGGAAAAACCCCTCCCCTCAAGGGGAAAACCTAGGAAATTCTCTTCTTATAGAATGAGATCAAATTAGATATCCAAGACCCATAACCAACCCTTTAGATGCCAAGTCAAAGCTTCCTTTTGCACAACAAATCCATCCTCAAGAGACCAGCAACAATTCTTCAACAAGGCGAAACTTTCAAAAATCAAATTTCAAGAGAAAATCTTCTTCAATCTCAAATTTCGGCCCTCCTCTTCTTTCCTATGTCCTTTTGTGATATTTCAAAAACAAACATGTGAAGTGTGTGTCTCCAAATGAGCTCCAACTTCCCTTTGTTTATACTTGTCCAGAGGGGTGTGAATAGACATGTCCATTGGGGCAAGGCCGACTTAGCATCTAGAGGTTGTTTTAACCTAATTTACAAATTGAAAAATTCTTTATCATTTTTCTTTACAATAGGTACAAGTAGGACTTTGACTCTTTGACTTCATCAAATCTTAGAAGCATGAAGAACACACTTAATTGATAAAATAATAATTTCTTTGAGGATGAGACCCATGCTTGAAAATAATTTTTTCTTTTTCTTCTTTTTGCTTTTCACATAAAATTCATTTTGATACAATTATGAAGACCGAACTTAGTGACACTCTCCAACACTCCCTCTTAACTAGGGAGGTATTCATAATTGTACACTCGGTACAAGGATACTCTTAAACTGAAATATTCTCATAGTAAGAGTCAGATTGATAAGCCAACTTTAAGCATCAACATCGTAACCAACATTGTCAACATAGCAAGGTCTTGACTAACAAGCTCTCTCTCTCCACTATATCAGAGTACAATGCTGGGATGTTTTATGTGAGACATCGCACTACCTCTTAAGGCACATATCCCATCCAAATGTTCACCGAGTATGTTCTTTTAGGACTATTCTTATCTTGGATTCCCAATGCTCAAAGAATATTGATCCTCTTCGACCACTCTTGTATTGGATACCCTGTCCAATCCTCAATGAGTGTCGGTTCGCGTGACTACTTCCTATCTTGGATTCCAATCCTCAAGGAGCACCAGTCCCAAATGCTTACCCAATCTGCCATTCTCCCACCATGGCCTTCACTAGACGTATGATTGTTAGTTCTGGCCTAGGGCATGACACATGAAGAAGAGAATATGATGTCCATCATCACTCCCTCTCAACTAGAGTGGAGATCCCCATTCCCTCTTGATCAGGGAATAGATCCTTCTTCTTACATTCACTCCCTCTCAACTAGAGTGGAGATCCCCATTCCCTCTTGATCAGGGAATAGATCCTTCTTCTTACATTAAGGAGATTTCTTACTCCCTCTTCATCAGGAAATCATCACAATCCTTGGCTGGTCTTATACATTTCAAATCATCATCTACTTATTCTTCTGTGGATATATAGTTGTAGCTATCAGGCTTCTTTGTTATGTCATACCAAGGCTTCGACCTTTCAATCATTTCATGAAGCCAATCTCTTTTGCACTCTATCTTCACGACAGGGCTTTTCAACTCCTCGTAGTTCCATAACATATCAGACTCCGATCTTTCTAGAACTTATTCAATCATCAATCATATTTAATATCAACTGGTTCATTAGTCTTCTTCAAGGAGCTAAGCTTCCTCACAACTGTTAGCACATGCCTAGAGTTCTACCTCGTATTCTTGAAAGAGTCAAATAAACTCTCCAATATCAATTTTGCCTTCAAGCTTTATCCAAGTCATCAACAGTGCTATCACACAATCCATGTGTTCCATGATCAGACCAAGAAATTGTAGGAACAACATCATCAAGCAAACTTTCGTTCCGACTTCTTCACATGCTTTTGCAATATGTCCTACCAAGGAGCCAAGTCATATCCAAGCAGATCATCAATATCAAATTTTCCAAATTATAACATCCTCTAGTCAGAGTGTCATGTCAAATTTTGCTACTTGCTCCCTTTGAAGTCAACATTCTTTTGCATGTTCTATCTTCATATTGCAACAAGGTTTTTCTTCACCTTTCAATCATCAATGTGTGATCAGCTGAAAGCTTCAATATCATCAGGTTCTTTTCAGCTTCCTCTTTCCATCATGCTCATCATTATCAATGAGTCATCATCAAGCACAAGTCTTGCTCATCTTGCTTTTCATAATTTTGACAGCCTTCATCATGTTCCTGCGATTCTCACCAGCAAGTACAACCAAGCAATATATACAAAGAAATTAACATAATGTTAATCTGGTCAATCTAGGGTTTCTAGGGTTCTAGTAAAGACCCTAGAAACTTCTTGACCTAACCTTTATTAGGGTTTTTACTTTTAATGAAAACACTCATTCCTAAGGTTTTGTCTTCAAGCCCTAGGATTTATCTTAATCCAACTTTTGCTAGGATTTAATACATACCTTAGAGTCTCTCTCAAAACTATTTTATGCTAAGATTTCAAGATATCAAAGAATACTTAGCCTCAAAGATGAAAAAATCGCGAGTTTTTCGGGCTGCCGATTATATCGGCGATAATTTCGACGATTTTTTGAAATTATCGTTAGCGCGATATTATCGCGATAATTACGAAAAAATCGCGATTATTTTGGTAAAAATCGTGGGCCCATCAAATAGCAACCCTATAAGTTCAAAAATCGATTTTTTTTTTGTCATTTTTGCAGCCCTCTCATTTTCCTGACACACCCTGTTGGCAGTTCATGGTAATGTTAAATTCTTAAAGTAAAAGTTCATTTTCATCCTTTTACTTAAATTTTTAACATTACCATGAAATGACTCAGGATGTTTAAGAGTGGTTTCGTCCTCATTGGATTTCATATGGAGAAACTAGAATTTTAGATTTCACTCAAAATTCAGCAGACTTAATGGTTTTCAGGGTTTCATGGTTTGGGGATTTGCATTGTTTCCATTTGATTCTATTATGTGTAAGGGTATGTGATTGGCATTTGATCAAGAGTATGAAGTCTTTTAAGAACCTTGATGTTGGTGGCATTGATTGTTGAACTTTGTTGATGTTGGTGGTATTGATTGTTGAACTCCCCTACTGTGGCCTTAACAAGAATGTACCCTACACTCAAAGGAAAACAACTGGTTAGGCATGTTAATCTTTTTCTACCGCATTTTAAGGTTGAGCAATCCAAGTCTGAAGACTTTGAGCTAGATGATGTTTATGTATCTCTTGTTGGTGATCCCATTTCTAGTAGCGATGAATCAATGATGAGTTTCATGAGGAGGAGGAGAAGGAGCAACAATAGGAGGAGGAGGAGCAACAATAGGAGGAGGAGGTGACACCACCTACCCCTGCTATCGGTAGAGGACGTGGTCTACCTCCTTTGGCTCCTAGTGCTTCAGGATCTGGAGCACAACAGAGTCCATTGCCAACCCCGCCAACTTCTTCGTCTAGAGGGAAAGCTGTTACATTTTCTCGCAAGAGGGGCAGAGGAAATCAATAGTATAGGTTATTTGGTGCATTCCTTTGTATATAACATTATGACTCATGATATGAGATACATTATTATATTTTTTGTTGATATTTTGAGGTTGAGTTGAGACTCGGGACTTAGTATTCAGGACAGGATTCAGTTTTATGTGTGATGTAGCACTAGACATGATATTACACATCTTATATATTAGTTTTTTTTTTCATATTTATGTGTCAATGCATTTATTTTATGCTGTAGATGCTTTAGATATTAAAAAATTTGAAAAAAAATGAATATTTTTGTATGTGCCGATTTTTTCCCGATTTTTATGATTTTTTCTGATTTTTTCCTCTCGGCGATAATATCCCGATCGCGATTTTTTCATCTTTGCTTAGCCTACAAACCATAGATACCAAAATCTATAAAATCTTACAAACCTAGCTTCTTTTTAGTCATGAGGGTCTACCATCTACCATGCAAAAATTCTTCAAGTATGCTACAAAGCCTCAATGCATTTCATTTCTAGATCTTAGGATCTAATCTACACATTCAACTAAATACTTGGACCATTTTTCATCATACCTTGTCTTCATATCAGCATGGCGTAGTACCTACCATACTTAAGAACTAGGCCTATTTTCCTTTCATAGTGGAAACAATCAATTAGGGTTTCCATTTCTAGGGTTTCTCCTTCCATTCCACACTTTTCTAGTGTTTGCAAACCGTAGATGCCAAGACTTGTCACTTACAAATTGTAAAGTTCTACAACCACACACAAGGGTTAGTTGCAAAACCCTAGATTTCAAGGTATTCAATTTTTGCCATGCAAATTCTATGCTCACCCTAGATCCTTTATATCTTCACGATATACAAATCCTAGAAACTTCATCATCATTAACACTTGTTATTTAAGCAATGCAATCTAGCACACTGCAAAACCCTAACATCTTTTATCCAAGATCTAGTCTTTACATGATGTCATTGTTTCTATTTTATATGCAAACCATCTAGAAATCTTGACACATATCATGAAGTGCATGTAACAGTCATACATACCTCTGTAACTTTACCTTACCTCTTTCTTTGCAAGGATCTAATCCTTCTTCATGTGTCAACACTACTTCAATAAGTGTTTATTTTCAACACTCGGGTACAATCCATATAGGTTACTTTAGGTTGTCTTTCCTATCAACATAAGTCATAGAGGATCATAGTTATCCTTCCAACTTTCAAGTTTGAGCCACAGGGATATATTGTGTCTCATTCTGTAAGGGATCTTTTGTCACAGTTTTCTAAGAACTCAGCCTTCCCTTGTGCTTTCAATTTATTCCTTTAGGTCGGCTTTACATATTATTCATAATATGTGGTGGTCACAAAGTATATCAAGTCGTGGTAACAATGCCATGGATGCGAGCTATAGGTCATATAATGTTGATGACATGAGACCACTGTGCATAACCATGTAACGCTATTTCCACAAAATTGAGTTTCTTTACAAGCAATTTTTAGTCAAGACAAGCCACAGGTCTTGATGCGATCACAAGAATTTTTCAACAAGTTCGTTTCTGAAAAACGTCCCAATGAACCACAATAATTTTTTTATATACTAATATCAAAATTTTTGTTCATAGTTGTTTATCGTGGTTGTGTTACTTACAGGTCTATGCCACCGAGATCTTTTTCCTTCATGAGATCATGTAATCAATTCACTGAAATTGTGTAACACAATGTATCGAGTTATGGCAACGATCTCGGTAAAGCTAGCTGCATAGATATGAAGAATGACCTTCAATAGGTATCCTACAGTTGCCAAAAAAATCACATATGTGACAAACCAAAAGCAAACCATGAGCCAAGCGATCCTTCACACTGTATATAGTCAAGGGCGAATTACAAGAACTAGAGTTATGTATTACTGTAGATACGCGAGCCCCTGTTTGATTGTACATGTCAAAGATTTGATGCCAAACCACATGATGTGATCCACTGCTAGAACAAACCATTGTCATTACATATATAGTGAGTCATAGAATAGTATGTGCGATTTACTGTATATTGCATCCACTGTATATTTCAACCACAATGATCTATTGTATATTGCAACCACAGTGGTATCCGAAGACATGTCATATATAGTTACAATGCGCTACTAGATAGTGCGAGATCCATGCAAATTCTAAGAGTGAGTCACAACACAACGATTCATCTTAGGATCTAATAATGTGAGATCCATTAGCGAGCCATCAGAGATATATGATATGAAATTATGCTACTGCAAAACCAGTCACAATGATCATAGCGAGATCTTTCCATAGTTAATCATATTGAGACACTGCCACTGTGTATTATAGTGAATTCAATGCCATTCTGTTTATAAAGTGAGACCATGTTTCAATGAGATCAGATGTCATCAAAATCTCATTATGTATGCCACAGATTATGCGAGCCTCTGAGATTACACGAAAGTCAGAAGAGCCTTCTAGATGCCACTGAGTCAAACCGCAGGATGTATTATGCCAACCGAGTGATCTTCAGGCATCCATTCTTCAAACCAAAGCTCTGATAACATGTTGGAGAAATGGGGAGGCTACAAGATTAATGTAATTTCTCCTGTCTTGATAATTACTTGTGAATTTGTTGGCATTATTTTGTTATGTTTTTCTTCTTTCATCAAGCAATTACCAAATGTAAAAACATGAAGATCAGAAGAACACAGAGAACACAAGATATAGGCTCCAAGCTAGGGAAAAACCCCTCCAAGGGGAAAACCCTAAAAATTCTCTTCTTATAGAATCAAATCAAATGAGATATCCAAGACCCATAACCATCCCTTTAGATGCCAAGTCAAACCTTCATTCTGCACAACCAATCCATCCTCAAGAGACCAACAACAAATCTTCAACAAGGCAGAACTTTCACAAATCATATTTCAAGAGAAAATCTTCTTCAATCTTAGACTTCGACCCTCCTCTTCGTTTCTATTTCTCTCTGCGATATTTCAGAAACAAACATGTGAAGTGCGTGTCTCCAAATGAGCTCCAATTTCCCTTTATTTATACTTGTCCAAAGGGGTGCGAATAGAAATGCTCATTGGGGCAGGGCTGACTTGACAGGTAGGTTGACTTGGCATCTAGAGGTCGTTTTAACCCAATTTACAAATTGAAAAATTATTTTTCCTTTTTCTTTACAATAGGTCCAAGTACGACTTTGGCTCTTAACAAATTCATCAAATATTAGAAGCATGAAGAACATGCTTAACTAATAAAATAATAATTTCTTTGAGCATGAAACCCATGCTTGAAAATAAATTTTTCTTTTTCTTCTTTTTGCTTTTCACATAAAATTAATTTTGATACAATTATGAAGACCAAACTTAGTTACATTGTCCAACAGGAGGCTCCATCCAATTTGTCCTGGTCTGTCGAACCTGTTGTGACCATATTTGGAAATCTGGAAATATAGCGAAACAAAAATAAATCTGGAGAATAGTAAACTAGGTTATAAACCCTCAACTTTCTCTTCTTGTGCCCTGCGCCGATTTACTCATGCAAACCCTCTGCGCTAATCTGCTTGATACCATGTGGAATTTCCTTAATTACAGTAACTGGAGTTTAGTCTTCTATCTACTGGAGATTATGTCCTCATAATTTAATTACGACAAATAAAGATTAAATCACTACTGTAATTTTCACAAATAAATACAAGAACTGAGAAATAATGTGTTAATTTTTTGAGTTAGATTGTTTTATGATGTAGATAAATACATTTTCAAACATTTTCAACATTTGCATATAACATTCAACCCATAACATCATATCATCATTAGCAATTATGTTGATAGAACAATAACATCAATAATCCAATAGAATAGTAAAGAACAACAAAAGAAAATCATACACAATAGAGACACCAGGATTTAGGTCAAAGACCAAGGAAAAGCCCCACAAGTGGGAAAACCCAACCAGATTCTTCTTTAGATATTCATCAAATGTTCAGCTGAGATACAAAGTACAAATATCATGAGATATCATCATCAATTGCATTAGGCCACCTACGACCAATCTAGCAGCAAAACATATCATATTGTCATAAGAGCACGATATACAACACTGTCATTGTTGCTATCATAGAGGTTCTACCATCATTGTCATATCATCTTATAGAGACTAATCATACATCATTGTCATGACAAGTCATACATCACTGTCATGTCAAGTCATACAACATTGCATTGTCATACTATGCCATGTATATCACTGTCATATGAGCTGCCATACATCCCTGTCCATATCAGTGTTTTAAAAATCAAGCTCGGGTTCTGAAACGACTGAGGGTTGGCTCCGACTCCGACTCCGACTCGTTATCGACTTGGCCGGTTCGGTTTCAATGACTCACTGTTTGTAAAAAATACATTAAATATTAATTTTTTTTTAATTTTTTTTTTAAAGATTTTCATTCATGTTTCCAAACACAAAGCATGAATATATCCATTATATCAAAATTGCACCTAGTGCACTGTCCAATACAAGATGATGATATAGAGATCAAAACAAAAAACATAACCAAGGAGGCTCTAAATGGCCTCTACAACAAAACATGAATAGTCACTACTGCTAGACATCTGACAAGACAATATCCTCTGCCTCAAACTCTGAACCAGAGGGGGGAACCACTCGCTCCTCCTCCTCTGAATCAACATCCTCAACTAGAACTAAAGCACATTGAGCCTGAGATAGATGAGTTATGCGCCTTTGTCGTGGCTCACTAGAGGAAGTGCCTGCGGTTGCAACTGGAGGACTTGGAGTTGGGACTGGGCCTGCTACTAGTGGATCTGCATTGGCTCCAAACGGTTTCTCTTCTTTGTGTGAATCCTCTCAAAGACAGACCAATTGCGCTCACACCCAGAAGCACTGCAAGTTTGACTCAAAATGCGGATTTAAAATCTCAGCAATTCAGGATAATGGTTCAGTCAGCTCGGTGTACAGCTCGGTCGGCTTGGTGTACGGCTTGGTTGGCTCGGTAGGCTCGGTCGGCTCGGTCAGCTCGATGTACGGCTCGGCTGGATCAGTCACAAACCGGTCTCCAGATCGGTTTTTCCATCGAGTCGGTCCAGCCGGGGGTCTGACTCGGTTGACTCGATCGATTCCGAGCCAGTCCGGCTGATTTTTAAATCTATTGTCCATATATTGCCACTGTCATACTATGCCATGTATGTCACTGTCATATGAGTTTCCATACATCCCTGTCCATATACTGCCACTGTCATACTATGCCATGTATATCACTATCATATGAAGGGTTACTACCATATTATGGTTTACTATGATGCATTAAAATCATTGCCATACATTAATTGTCATATGTTATTAGGTGACTGCCAAAAAGGGTTATTGCTATATGAAAGGTTACTTTGTCATCACAAGTATCATTGCCAACATATATTAGTGTCATAGCTAAAGGCATCACTATACTGAAATAGTTTCCAGAGTTATTGTCGAAACAACATAAGAATCATTGCATAAACATTGTAGGAAGAGACGCATATAATCATGAATAGATCGCTGATATTGCAAGGTACAATAGCAAGCCACAGAGATAGCGAGTCACCATAATACGAGCCACTATAAAGTAAAAGAGTGTAATATCCCGGATGGGATATTTTAACTAAAATGCAGAAAAATACCAAGAGAGCTGAGATAGAAAACTGGCCACCAAGATAAGGCACAGGCAGCCACAGACCCTGGCCCCTACCTTCTTGCCTCTCCCTCATGCTGGTGAAAACTGAACCTTGAAGCCAAGATGAAGCCCAAGTTGAAGATGCAACAGATCCTACTGACTCTGAGCTATTGAAACTCTAAAATTTAAGTCTCATCAAGAGAGTTGGGTTTTCGTCCAACACTCACAAATCACTCGAGGGTTTCCGTCCTGGGGCTACGACGGAAGTAGAGAACCACGTCCTCAAACCTCTCATACACAAGCAAATGATCTACTCCAAATATGTCTCCCAATGGCCTCCTCCCTTTCTTTTATAGATCCCTTGGAGCCTTCTAGAGCATTATTTTATTATTATTTATTTATGGAGCACTTTTCCCCTTTTATTAAAATATTGTAAAATATTCCTTTTTAATGCAGAAAAGGGTATATCGGCTACCACGCCTCCTCTGGTCACTGAAATCTCTGTCTAGCTGTCCCATCGTGTAGGTCTCCTCGTCCCGGTTCCGATGAGCTATTACACTAAGGTGTTCCATCGCATATTCCTCCCGAAATGCCACCTTGAGCATAATTAGCTGAGTTAAGCCCATAAATGACTCAAAATTCCGAAAGTTATCGGAATGCATCGGAACGAAAGCCAAACTGCTCGGATGATGGAGTATATCAAGCGAATGCCTCCAGACACCATGAAAACTCCTCGAAACTCCTCTGAAAAGCTCCTGAGCCCACTGATAGCACCAATCTGTACCTGTGACCTGTCTGCTCCTAACTCTGGAAGTCCCTCCTAGCCCTGTTATGGATGATGCCAAAAATGGGAATATTACAGACCTCCCGCCCCAAGATTGCTTGCCCTCAAGCAATCGAAATAGGTGGACCACTCCATTGGCCTGTCGCATCTCAGACCCAATGCCTGGATCCCATACCAACCTCTGGGTGCTGTTGTGCACCTGTGTCAAACCTCTCAGAACAGACCCCTCAATGCCGGGATCCCAAACTGATCTCTCTCTGTTCCAGTCAACAAACAATCCTCCTGGATCCCATCGCCACCATGGCCAATCATCGCCCAAGTCCCCCGGCTCGGGCTGCACACTGCCTCTGACTATAGATGATGCCCCATGAAATGAAGTCGGCCAACAAGCATCAATGCTCCCTGGCCCCTGTTGTGCTGTACCTATAACTGTATAAGCTTCTCCACCAACTGCATACCAACTCATCACCTCTCTCCAATCCAACTCCTGGCTCAATCCCACGCTGATCCTGCTCTCCTGAAATCGGGAAGGAGTCCTGAAGTAACGACAATCGGTGCCCTCCTGCCAACTGGAATCTGTAACAGCAACCATGTCCAAGGGCCCCTGCTCTGCTATGCTCCCTATGAAGAATACTGTACCACCAAGAGGGTACCAACTCATGATCTCCTGCCAGTCCATCCTGGAAGAAGAATCCGATGTGGCAACAACTGCATATGGAATATGCCTAGAGTGTCGCTGCCAGCCCGTAATCGACTCACACTGATTTGCCCTATCTGTCAAAGAAAGCTGCCTGTAGGAAGAAGCCCCTCTCCCTATAATGGGCCAAAGTGGGCAAGATATGCTGCAAGCCCCATCAATGTACTCCTGGAGAGTACTACTCACTGAAAATACTGCAGCTCTGCTGATTGCGGGTACATCTATCGACACCTCATCAATGTGTCGGCCCAAGGATGGATGCTCCAACTTGCCCTCTGATTGTACCATCAGGGAATCTAGTCGTTCCCCAATGCGGACCAACTTGGCCGCCGACTTGGCACAAGTCACTCTCATACCCTCCAGCTCCTGGTCCTGCAATAAAATGGCCTCCCGTACTGACGTGGCCTCCTCTCTCAAAGCACGAAGGTCCGTCCGAAGCCGATGATACTGCTGCCTGCGACCATCATCCAATACCTTTGTACCTGCTAGTGCCCTAGCTCCCTGCAAAACTATCCCATCGACCTCCGATGTCTCTAGAGGATATGGATCTGCAACTGGTGTCTGCGCATCTGACTGCTCCTCCTCAAAGGCTGACCCCAATGTTAGCTGCATATCTATCATAGGCTCAGTGTGGGTGCCCATCTGGATCTCACCCAAGGAAATGTCATGCCTGGTGTCCATAGTATCCTCCTCTGCTGACTCAGGCTCCATCATATGCTGCTCTGGCTGAATCGTCACAAGTGATTCATCATCCAGAGTATCACCTACACAGTCCCCTGACTGCTCACCCTGCACACTAGAACACAGGTCTGGTCTACTGTCATCATCATCTCTGCATGGCTGCTCTCGCTCCCCAGAAGCATCCTCAACTGATCCCATAGACTCATCTGAAGAAGAGCCCTCACCCTGGCATACGGATGGAATGTCTACCTGCTCTACCTGTGATTCATCATCCGCATCTCTCACACATGAGTGATCAGGCCCCCAAGGTTCTTTGCAAATGAAGCAAAGTCCCTTCCTCCTCAGCTCATTTCTGCTGCCTGACCGACGGAACTGGAGCCGCTCCTCCTTGGTCAACTGTCTCCCGAGAAACTCAATGTTCTGCTCAACTAGCCCTTGGGCTAGCTCATAAGCAGCAGGCGAGACCAACCGCTTCCTCCTCCAAATATTCAGCAACTTAGTCTGCAACTTCCGGCAAATGGTCTCATCGTGTCCCATACATGACGACAAGATGGACTGCATGTGTGCTATGACAATATCAGGATGATGTTTCCTAATGCTAAAGAAGCATCGGAACATCTGCAAAATCAGGTCATCACACTCAAGATGGAACATGATCTCATAAGTTCGGCCCGAGGCCATGGCTTCAAGAACCTTAAACTTCCTCCTAAATGTAGAGCCTGCACAGTTGCCCAAATCCTGAAAGGTTCCTACTATCAATCTGAAAATTCTTCTCATAATATCATCATTGTAGGGAAGGTAGGGTGCTGTTATCCTCAAGATATCGCTGAAGCAAGAGGCCACTATCAGCTGGACTCTCTCACTAGGATGTTCCAAGAATCTGGCTTGTATTAATGCAAGCATAGCTGGCTTCAAAGCCCAATTCAAACACCAATCAGATTGCTGTACCTTTGAAAGGCAGGATTCCAGTTCCTTTAACATGGAAACGTCAATTTCTGATCTTTCATTCTTTAAGTCCATCCCTTGTACATACAGCCAGTTTCCCACTTCTTCTTCCCTTTGTTTATTCCTCGGATGCTCTTGTTGGAGCAATTTATGTACCTTCTTGGAGAAGGGTCTGCTGTTCTGATTTGTTCTCTGGTTTTCTGCTTTTATTTTCATCCATTTGTTTAGAAGTTCCTCCATGGTTCAACTAATGGAAAGACCACTGCACTTTTCTGAGTCTGCTATATAATTTCCAGTGAAGTGTTTTAGCAAACATATTTCTTGCACAATGTTGCATGTGCAATT
The DNA here is from genome assembly GCA_034641835.2 of Pinus albicaulis. Taxonomy (NCBI): domain Eukaryota; kingdom Viridiplantae; phylum Streptophyta; class Pinopsida; order Pinales; family Pinaceae; genus Pinus; species Pinus albicaulis. The sequence continues at coordinate 1,209,577,723 of CM076577.1, forward strand.
CTGAGTTGTCTCAACTCAGCATTGCACCTCTGAGCTGTTTAATTTCTCAGTAGGATGAAAAGCTGTTGTGGGTACCCTTTATAGCGATGTAGGTGTAATTTTCTTGTCATACTGCTGTAGGTGACATGTATTTGCTGGTACAAGTATATAGTGGGGAATTTTATAAAAACTGGTTTCCACCCAGCTACTGATATCTAAAGCTCAGAAAACAATTACAGCTATTGACAAAACTTAATCTCAGAGATCACCTTTCTCAATTATATCAAGGAATGTATACTCAGAAAAATATGTAAAATGGAACCTGGTTTATATATCTTCCACAATGTTGCAGTAGGCAGACATTTGAACATGAGTATTTCTCAAGCTGTTAGGTAGCAAACTTGTTGTAGCTGACTGATATTATTTATTCCTGGGTTAGTGCACAGTGTTGAATCTTCAATACGATTCTCAGCCCTCAGACAATCTTCAGCATGCAACACAGAGACTGATATTTTCTTCAACTGGTGTATCTAAAATCACTGTTTCTGCAGACTGTAAATTTATTGTTTAGAGTCCATTCACGAGCCCCAAGCCATAATATCGAAGTGAACAGGAAATAAACGTGCTGTCTGATGCAGTTCTGTAACCAATGTCCGTGTAATCTGAAGCTGACTGGTTGCAAAAAGTTGTTCCTTAACCTTCCAAAGCCTGTAATAACAGTAATAATTTGTTTGTCAATATGATCATGAATCTGCAGCAACCTACCCTCAGATCAGTAACTGCTCCCAACAGGAAACATCTTATAACTACCGAATCTGGTTCGTATGGAATACAATTCCCACAGTGATGAAATAATAGGCAATAGCAGCTAATTTATCAATTTCAAGGCACAGGGATTCGAATGAGGAAAACTAGTTTATATATGGCACCAAATCTTTGGCACAAGGCTCAACGGCTGTTTGTATTGCCATCATGCTGCCGGCAAGGCTCTGGAATTAATCCAACTCTAGAATGTGTCTTCGGCAGTTCATATCAGTCCCCACAGTCTGTCTGTGACTCCCGACAACGACCATGCATGTTCTCTGGTTGAGGCTCTACGTGTGGCAAAAAAAAAAGAATTACTTCTGCGTCGATGCTCGCATGATGACTTGCATCGCTCCGTCCATTTATATGCTGATTTGCAGGGCTTCCGTCGTCGACCGCGGCTATACAGTGCTGCCCTAATCTGCTCGCAATCCACGCACCCTGCTCTTGCAATGTTCACTTGGCTTCGTGGCTTGGCTTCGTTCGGTCGGCACTTTCCATATATATATATGTATTAATGCACAGTGATCCGTCTTGGTAAGGCGGCTACCTCCAACGGCATCGACGTATTCTGCTTTCTGACTCCCTCGGCGCCACAGTCAAGCACCGACCCGTATTCCGTCACCCACAGTAAACTCGGCCCTCCTGGCGGCTCACCCGACCACACAACTTCTCTGCCCTACCTGCAGTGAACTTCGCCCTAGCTATGGCTCGTAGTCAGCGGATGACCAAATCCCACGGCCTCAGATCATCCCGATTGTATTGCTAACTCGGCCCCGACAGCGTCGTGCTTTGAATCTTCACGCAGTCATGAAGCACGTAATTTGTCCCTTTCAAAGCGATCTCGTCCTCCCTTTTCGATGGCTTTGACTCCACGCAGCTTCTCCGGCTCAATTTTCTTGCAGCTCCTTTAAAATTATTTTGAGCCCCTAAAATTCTTCGAATTCAGAGACTTCCGGCTTCAAAATTATTCAAACCGACTTCTACAGCTTGGACAATCTCTTATTAAAATTTACTTATTTATTTTTCTTTTTTTTTTTCCACAGATTTCTCCTTTTAAAATAATTCGTTTGCCCAACTGATATGCGGCCCCTTGACTTGTCTTGGTACTTCCAGATTTTGATGTGGCCTCTCTATACAACTGATATCGAACAAATAATTCAGTCTTTCTGAGATTTTACTGAAACCCAATAGATTTCGACCCTGGGAGTCACTGTTGCTACTCAAATTAATTCGGCCACTGAAAATGATTGCAATTCAGGCCACTTGAAATTGTAAATAAGCTCTCGATCTTCTTTTGCAGTCAAACCCTCGGAAAGGATAGCTGCAACTGGAAAGTGAAAACCCCGCAGGCTGAGCCAAGTCCAATGCTCTGATACCACTGTAATATCCCGGATGGGATATTTTAACTAAAATGCAGAAAAATACCAAGAGAATTTGAGGATAAACGGCCACCAAGATAAGTACGAGGCAGCCACAAGACCTGGCCCCACCTTCTTGTTGAACCCCTCGACCTTGTTGAAGGCAAATTACTTGAAGAGGCGATGAAGCCCAAGTTGAAGATCTGAATGATCCTCACACCAAACTACGAAGCTCTGTGAAACTCCTAAGTGAAGTCTCCTCAAGAGAGTTGGGTTTTCGTCCAACACTCACAAACCACCCGAGGGTTTCCGTCCTGGGGCTACGGCGGAAGTAGAGAATCCACGTTCTCAAACCTCTCATACACAATAAAATGATCTATCCCAAAGATGTCTCCCAATGGCCTCCTCCCTTCCTTTTATAGATCCCTTGGAGCCTTCTAGAGCATTATTTTATTATTATTTTATTTATGGATCATTTTTCCCTTTTTATTAAAATATTATAAAATATTCCTTTTTAATGCAGAAAAGGGTATATCGGCTACCACGCCTCCTCTGGTCACTGAAATCTCTGTCTAGCTGTCCCATCGTGTAGGTCTCCTCGTCCCGGTTCCGATGAGCTATTACACTAAGGTGTTCCATCGCATATTCCTCCCGAAATGCCACCTTGAGCATAATTAGCTGAGTTAAGCCCATAAATGACTCAAAATTCCGAAAGTTATCGGAATGCATCGGAACGAAAGCCAAACTGCTCGGATGATGGAGTATATCAAGCGAATGCCTCCAGACACCATGAAAACTCCTCAGAACTCCTCTGAAAAGCTCCTGAGCCCACTGATAGCACCAATCTGTACCTGTGACCTGTCTGCTCCTAACTCTGGAAGTCCCTCCTAGCCCTGTTATGGATGATGCCAAAAATGGGAATATTACAAAGAGTAAAAAAGGTAGTGGGCTACTGTAATATGATTGAGCCACATAGATAGCGAGTCACCATAAAGCAAGCATTGTAAAGTGAATCCACAAAGATAACATATACGAGCCATTGTAAAGCAAATGCGCAAAGATGACATATACGAGCCACTGTAAAGTGAATCCACAAATATGACATATACGAGCCATTGTAAAGCGAATCCACAGATATGACATATACAAGGCACTTGTAAAGCGAATCCACAGAGATGACATATACGAGGCACTGTGCATACTACGAGGCACGGGGAATTGATGAGTGAGCCATTGAGATAGTATAAGAGCCACAGAGAATTGATGAGTGAGCCATTGAGATAATATAAGAGCCACAGAACAATGCGAACCATAAGAAACAAGCCACTTTAATGTAGATGCAAGCCATAGGAAACAAGCCACATCAGAGATATTTAAGACGAGCTGCCACAAAGAATGCAAACCATACATAATAGAATCTAGCCACAGCGAATTAACGTGAGCCATAGGAAACCTATATGAATCACATAGAGCCTTTACCGTTGTGACCAACAGAGGAAGATTAATGCCTATTTATAGTTGTTCCTTTAAGCGAAGGGACATATCCCTTGGGGCAGGCCAACTTGAGGTTGACTTGTGAATTAAGAAGGAAAACTCATATTTAAATTCGTTCACCATAATATTAAATATATATTTCCTTAATGATAACTTGCCCAATTTGTGCCATATTAATAATATTTCTTTTATCAATTTGAATTCTCCTTTGACCAATATAAATTCCCTTTAGGGCACGATGGACTTTCCTTGAGGTATTTGGGTTCCTATGGAGAAATTCATCCCATAGCTACCCCAATTTTCAACATAATGCACACACACAAAATAATTGACACGATATTATTGGACAAATTGTCTTTGGAAAAACCAGTGAGGGAAAAATCTGTTCTGCAGATGAGGGTTTTATTTTTAATTCTTCAACAAAATTGAGAAATACAATCAACTTGCCTCTCACTGGAAAAGCTCTGGCATACAATATCTCCACTGGAAAAATCGATTTGTAAACCCAAGTTTCCTACTGCAAAACAAATCAGCCTCCTTAGTGCAATTCACACTCCCTGCCTACTACATGCACTAGCTGAACTAGAAATGCATATGGATCTATCTAGAACTTGCACCACCTCTGGAAATTAGCTCCGACAATGATCTCTGTCTCCTGCAATTCTACTAAGCAACTCACACCTCCTTCAACACTTGTCTCTGGAACCTGAAACGCCCATCTCTGCGAACTGGCTAATTCGCACTACCTGGTACGACCTCACAAAGAAATAATTTGGTCTCCTTTCCTCTCCTGGAATGTTTGAATCTCTATGGAGAATTTCTCTGAAGAATCTCTTCCCAATCTCTCTACTGAAACCCCGCTGCTGGTGTCTCCCTCTGCGCGCTTGCTATCACTGCAAATCACTATCTTTGAGTGATTTCCAATGCCCTGTCGAGTTGCTCTTATAATCTCTCATTGAACAACCAATGACCATAATCTAATATCAATCGATGGCTAAGATCATCTTGACCCCATCAAATGGCTTTTCTGGAAGTCTTTAGAGAAAAATCGATTTACCTTAATTAATCTGATTTAATTAACCAATTTTCCTAAGTTAGACTTAGGAAAATATTTAATAATTAGCTAATTAATCTAATTAAGGCATTTTCCTTAGAAACTCTTTCTGGGTCTCAGAGATAATTATCCTCCTGTGTTCCTTAGCCTCATAGACACCATAGAGACTAGAACACTTGTCTGCTGCTACCAAAATTTAACACTCTCAAAGTGTCTAAGTGATCACCATCCTCATCTAGGTTTTGGAAAAAGCCAACACCCATCAAGTAGATACAATGCTAGCCTAGGGGTGTCTTGGGTCCTTCAGGATGCATCACGAATCCTTCCAATGACTTGACTTCTTGGCTCAACATTTCATCATTTAGAGGTGTGAAAGGGGCCATAGATCCATGTCAAGGTTTCTCAATGGCCAACACTCATCTCTCGAGGGTGGGTGTTGCAAGGTTGAGGCTGCATGGTCATAAGTGCTCTCAGACAAGGCTAAATGTCCTCTTGATTGTGTTGTAGAAGGGCCAAGCCATCCCTCAAGGCTAAATGTCCTCTTGATTGTGTTGTAGAAGGGCCAAGCCATCCCTCAAGGATATGTAATGCATTTGGGAGAAACCACCTGAAATATATGCTCAAGAGCAAGTGAGATCAACATGATTAGGTAAAGAAACCATAGAGGTATCACAATGGACCATATCAATGCTGGGGGCACATAAATACTTCACACAAGCCTTGCCTTCAAATGCCTTTCTAGCTAATGATTTTTAAGCAAGTTACCACACTATGTTAGGGATGATTATGCAATTAGCCCTATTAAGTGCTTTCAGCCCCAAGGGTAAGGATAACTCCTAGTTAGGCTGATCAATCCATAGGTGCATGTCATAATGTGCACATGGAATGGGAAAGAATTGAAGGAAGATCCCACTGCCTTGGTGCTCGCCGAAAGAGGTCCAACATCTTGAGGGTAATGATGATAAGACGAAGCAATCGTGGAGGCTTGAGATACCCCTTTCGTCAACCTATTTTTACCACCCCTTTGGTGCACCTTTTTACTTCAACGATCTTTCTTTTGTTTCTTGCATTAACTTGGGTGACCAACTTGCTTAATTCTTTTTCAATACCCCTTAAAGATGTAGTAGTTTATTGCTCATCGGGGTTGGGATCCAACTGAAGTACGAAAGAATTAGCATTATGTCCCTAAGATAGAGAAAATGATTTCCATGGAAAAATATTTTGATTGAAATGATGGGTACAAGACAAATAGGGTAGTTGATGAATCACTTAATGTCATTGACATTGACTTAGAATTGGAATCTAATCCCCAATTGATTAAAATAGTTAAGGGAACCTCCAAACAAGAAAGAGTTGAGCTCACCTTGATAGGGTTTGACAGCCACTTTTGCTTCCATTTTGAACATGGACTGGGGAGATGTGATGATGGAATTTGGTCTCTTTTTTTCTAGCTCCTTTTCTAGCTCTTATTTCTCTTTAGATGTCTTGTTAGATTAGGCATCCAAGTTAGAGCTATCAGACTCCCTGAAAGGTACACACTTGCTCTTTACAACTACCACACTTATCACCAAGTTGCCAGAGGTGATAGAGAGTTGTTTTTTCTAGCTTTGAATCTCTCCTCAGATTCATCCCTTGGACTGCTTTTGTACTCATCCACCATGGCTAAGGTTTGAGTCTTCTTCTTTAAGCCAATTTTTGGATCCTACAATGTACCAATATGATTTGTAAACTGTTGTGGATGTTTGAGTGGAACAATTCATCACAATAGATCTTACAAGTTTTTGCAAAATCCTGTGAGGTTGTCCGCAATGATGCAACATTTACTTATTATTATAATTTGATATTACAATCTTAGCACTCAAAACACCAAAATGGGAGCTACCCCTAAAATGGGTCCAGCAAGTCCATTGTGCCATTCTTTCCACTTGGAAAGCACCCAAACATATGAAAATTTATATAGTGATCCATCTCAATTTAGTTTGGAATGGACTAGTCTAGTGCATAGGATAGTTTAGGGTCTTCAATGGGTGAACCTATTTGGATTGGCTGATTTCTCTTTAGTCTGGTTCAGTCGGTTCTAATAACACTATACATGGGATGAATTGATCAAGTACTTCAAGGAGCTATTTTCATTGGGTTTTATCAACTACTTCGAGGACAAAATATTTTGAAGAGGGTTGACATGTAATGAACATAAATTAGATTATTAGCTGTAATAGCTATTATGACCTAAGTGTTGCATCTGTCAGCATGGATGTGTCTATTGGGCACTACATAAGCAGTATTCTTTACTACCTTCCAATCAGCATTATATCATTCATTCTTATTAAACATTATTTCTGACATTTGGACATTATGTTTATGGACTTTGTAGGATTAGGTCCTGTAGCTCATCCTGTTGCACCCTTTGAGCTAGGAATTGCCGTATTGTAAGATTGAAATCTTGAAATCTAGAAGGCGAATACACTACTCAATGAGTGAATGGTGCCAATTGATTGAAACCTATACTGTCCAATGGTTCCAACTGATCTAAAATATCAAATGGTAGTAGCAATTGAAGCCACTTATGGAAAAGAAAGCAAATGAGCTATGTATGCATAAGATTAGTATGATGATTTTTTTTACTCTAAAGGCCATTTATAGCCTTGATCTTTATGTATGTACTTTTAGAATATTAATTTTATGTATCTTAGAACGTTTATCTTGATGATTTTTTGCTATGTTCACCCTTACGTGCTGTTGGGTCTAAAATCAAGTCCAACTTGAAAGCACAAACAGCATACCACATTCTCTGATCATGTGGTTAGCTTAAGACTGATCTAGTATATATATTTGTTGTATGCATATTACTTTTACTGTTGTTTTTTCTTGATCTGTGAATTTCATTTTGTTGTTATTATTTGCAGAGAAAGATTTAGCTTGCCTAACTTTGGGTTTTTCTTTTAGTTCTATGACTCTATTAAACTTTTATCATGAGAATATCACTTTGAATTCTTAATGCTCAAATCATGCTTCAATAATGTCTTCTATTTTCCTAGAATTAGCTTTTAAAAGTAGTCACTATATATTTTCTTTTGGTGGTGGATATTGAGACATTTTTTCAACAGTAGATGCCACACGACAAGTTGGAAAGAGTTGTACAAATAGTTGAAGAGGCAGAGTCCATGTTAGTTGGATCTAGATCTTGTTACACAAGAGACACTACAGGGCGTTTGCAATGGATGTTCGAAGATTCAGATGAAGAGGTGAGCATTTATGTAGTTAGTATTTATGTTTGTTTTTGGTCTGGTTCATTGCATCGCATGACCTAAATTGTTGGTTAGTGTGGAAATAAGCATGCTTAGTAGTGGATATTTTGTTTTGGTATTGTCACGGATCAATTGTATTTATTTATATTCTAGTATTCACAATGAAAGGTGCTTTATTATAATTAATTTTCCCTGTAGTTTTTGTTTAATAACAAGACAAAAAACAACCCTGTAGTATTTTGTTCTTTTCTTCCTATGAATTAATATTTCTTATTACTCCTGATACATGGTCAAGGGTTTTTGTTTTCCTTTAATCATTTCTTATTTGTATTGCTTTTCCATTTTTATCTATGCAAGAAGGATTCCTTTAACTAAAACTCCTTGCAGTTACCTTTTAGTGACAAGGTAATTCTCTTATATAACCTCATCAGAATTTTTTAGGTAAGGTTCACAAAAGGTATGTAGTCCAAATGTTTGCAAAGGCATGGTGCTAGTTATATGATGTTTACAAATACAGACGCTGGTCGTGTAGGACTTGGAGTCTTCAAACAATCACCGACAAAATTTGGTGTAAAAAATGTGATTTATTCAAGTTTTATATTTGATCAAGTGAAGGCACTGTATTTTGGATGTTAAAAGATTTAATAAGTTTTAAATTCGATCAAGTGAAGGCACTGTATTTTGGATGTTAAAAGATTTAAGAAGATAGATGGTTTAGTCAATGCCTGTTTATGGATGATACTACTGACTGATGCAAAATATCAGAAATTTTACCAATCTAAATATAGATTCTTGACAATGAGACTGCTTGGATTTCCTAGATGATCAATGAACCAAACAAATGGAGTTGTGATTTAGTCTGGCCATCACCCAGTAGTAAATTTCTCAGCATTTTTGCTAGGCACTCGACAGGCTAAAAGGCTAAATTTCCATGCAAGGCTGAAGCTCTTAGTATTTGGGATGTCAACCAACGGGCTAACTGTGAAACTTTTAGCAAATCAAGATTCCAAGCAGTAGATCAGAAATAATAATTATATCCAGGAAGAAGGAAAGAGAACCATATATGATTATCCTTACTTGTCTATTTCAAAACGGTGTTATTATTTGGGGATTCTTTTATTAAACATCTATCCTGAAATAAATTTTATAGATCTTTCCTTCGTTGAAATACATTTTCTTCTATTTACAGAAAATATTTACAGCAGCAACCAAAAAGTGGAAGGGTATATATCATGGCCTTCGTTTCCCCTTCAGTAAAGCTACTAGTGCTGAAATAAATCGAATAAGCTACAGGATCTAAAGCTTGGGCATCCTTGATAAAAAAAACACCTTTGGCCAACAATTGATGACACCTCTCATCATGTGTGATGGCACTAAAAACAAACAGAGCACTAAGTGCATGCTCAAAAACATACTAACCTGATCTTTGGGAGGTGAAACAAAGGAAGAAAATCTTAGGCATTGCCAAATCTCAGTGAAGAAGGCGTGAACCACATAACAATGATTGCAATCACCAAACAAAGCTACTTGCTAGTAAATCCTACCCTGAAGGAGAACAAAGTAATGGTCCTAACTGTATGTCCAACAGTTGTTGGCAAACTAGCACCCCAAAATGACGTGTTTCACTTTCTCAAAATGGTAGTAAACATGGCAAAGGCCATCAAAGAGTCCACTCTTTTCCACCTTGACCTTAGAGGTGATCCCTTGGTAGATAAAAGGCCAAACAAATGCTCTCAATTTGGAAGACAACAAAATGGACCAAATACTATGAAATTTTCCTACCCAACTATCCTTTGGGTCAACTGATATTCATCTTACATTGAAAATTGGGGCTAGTGGATCTTCCTGATGCAATAATGAATAAAATATGCCAAGAGTTGTATTGCTGCAAAGGCTTGCCAAAGCTCCATCCCTAATCTCATAAAAAAGGCCTTGCTCATTTAGAATAATTTCGGCTAGAGAATGAGGCCTGTTATCACAAAATATAGCACCTTACTGTATACTGTTCACAAGATGCCAAGACTTAGTGAAACATCAGAAGTGTTATGACTGTCACCTTAGCAACTTCCCTCGATTTATTGAAAGGATAAATCCAACACAAGGGATCCTTACCTGGTAGGACTTACGACTCCCAAGGCAAGACACAATCAAGTCTAAGGCCTCTTAAATAGCTACCCAAAATACCACCAATAAGATATATTAAGTGATTAAGGGTTTAGGTGGCTAATGAAGGTCAATTCCATATTTTGTTTAAGGTATTCTAAGGCTGATCTAGGGGGGTTCACCAAGCAACAAATTCATGCAAAACCATTCCTAAACCACTCAAATATGAAAATTACCAATGGCTTTGTAAAACTTGCATAAAGATTAGGAAAGTACAATAGTAAACAAGTCACAACAGAAAAATTTAGTCCTCAAAATGAGTTATGAACTAGTAGAAAATAGGGCTAAAATAATGAATAAATATAGGATTTGATTAACTTTTAAAATAATGAAATTACAGGGCATATAACAGCCAACTAAAACAAATTTTCTAGCCCTAATGTTGTAGCATATAAATCAGCAAGACATGTTTTACGCAATAAAATGATTTTAGCTTAAACTTGTAAGAAAACACTAGGATTTAAGGTCAAGAATATTCAAGGAATTTTAGGTCAAAAGTCTGCATGAAAACCCTAGATATCTAGAGTTTTTGATGGTTGAAAATTAAATGTAAACTAAACAAAATCCTAAATTTACCCAAAATTTAAAGTTAGCTTCATTTGCCCTTGATGATGGGTGGAGTGTCCACTTGAAATGTCAACATTTCAGGCAGATATATACAATTTATTTCTAGAAAATTCCTTAGCAATAAAATCAAAAGCCAAATTTTATTTTATGATTGACTAAAAGGGAGAAGGCTACTGTGAACTATATTTTTTGGGAGCATATGGGATCAATTAAGGACTCCCTTGAAGAGAGGCAAGTAGATCTAGGATAATATATAGGGTTTTCCACAACGAAGCATAGAAAATAACCTAATATCTTACCAATAATTTCAAGGTGATTTGGTAGAAGGTGCTCCATAAGTAAACTTCCAAGAGCTTTAAAAGGAGGGATTTGTACAATTAGAGGTAGAAAGAATGCACCACCACCGCTAGAGAAGTACAATTACACTAGCATTCCTTCTTAAACAAAGTACACAAGATAAAGAGAGGCCATTTACCCTAGCAATGAGCATCAAAGGAGTAAAGCCATAAACCAGACAATCTCCACAAGAAGTCGCTTTAACTATCCACCGATAGGCTTTTAAAAAGGAGAAATAGTATACAAGCACTAATGTTTCTCCACAAATAACAATGATTTACCAATGAAAAATGTTTCTCTTTTTTATATGAGATCAAGCACCTTTCTCCTTAAAATAATAATATCCTCCTAACAAAAGGCCTAAGAACATAAATTGATTCCTTTATCGCTTACAAACCCTAGAGATAAGGCCACTATACATAAAATATTCATGTTACAGGAGTGGATAGGCCATAAAGATCCCCAGCGATGCTCCGAAATTGAAGTGAAGATTCTTTAATCTCAAGTTGTCCCTCTTCAATGAATAATAAAGGCCATGTTACTGCTCAAACTAGAAGGGCTCCTAGGAGGGGATCCTACAGAACAACTACTAGGGTAAGGGCAACAATGGAGCAATAGCCCACTGTGACCTCAGTTAAGGCTCCTTGCTCTTTATGGACTTTCACCGATGGGAGGAGACCTGATACAAGGGGAAACACAATTATGAATGTGTCAATGGAAGGATAGAGGGTGATTCCCAAGGCCTATTCACAAGAACGACTCAATTGTATGGCTTTCTTGCTTAGGAAGCAAGGTGATAGGATCTCTAGGAAGGGTTGGAAGGATTCTTAAGGCTAGGGTTTAGGAATGTATCTTGAAAAGATGATTCCTAAGTCTAAAAACCCTTATGGAAACTTGGCCTTTGTGATCTTTGTGGAGTTGGAGTTATAAAGTTGTGGGACCACATGGGACCAAGTGTACCCAGAATTAGGTTAAGTGGAATTCATCACTTAAGAGGGGCTTGACCTAATTTTGGAAGAGACGAGGATCAGTGGACAAATATCCTTAGAATAATATGCAATGATCCAAATGAGCTCACTAGCCAAAGGAAACCTAGGGCAAGAGATGATCCTTGGGCTAGGGCTTGCAATATCTCGAGATCCCACCATCAAAATTTTGTGAAATTTGGAGTGCCTCTAGAGAAAACCCTAGCGCATAAGACGAGAGATCGAAGTCTTTTGATGGCTAGAATGTGAGATAATTGATGCCCTAGGTGACATATGGAGGATAGGCCTAGAAAAGGAAGGAGAGGTGAGAGAAATAAGCTTTGAAAGTGACCACCTATGTAGGATTAGTGCCTTGTCCTTTGGGAGAGATGGAGTCAAGGAGATTTTAATGTTTGAAAACAATTCACGCTTTCAAGGAGGCCTTCAAGCAACTTCACATGGCATTAGGGCATGAGAGCAACAACTTCAAGGACATTATACTTCAATTTGCAATAATTGATGACTTATCGAGATGGAATTAACACAAATTATCTCTAGGAACATTCACCCATTTAAACATTGCCCATGACATGATGCAACGCTATAAAATATCAAAATTTCCACCAATTCGTACACAAAAGCAGTACATTTCAGACTTGTATGAATAAATCACCTCTCCAATAACCCAATCCAAGTGATGATGACAGAATGAATCACCTCTCATATATTTATACAATCTCTAATGAGTTCAATGGTCTAATTTGGACTAATAATGCCCCTAAAATAAAATAATGTGCATAATAACAATATTTTTGGTGACAATCCCCCCAAATAGCTCAATAACATAAAAATAGGCCTCTAAAGAAGGTAGGATGATCAACATGATGAGTCGTTTGCCTTTGAGGAGGCCTAATGAAGTCCAAAGGGTGCCATGATGTGAAACTGGACTCCCAACATAATGGACAAGGGGTTGGCCCCTTATTTTCCAAGCAAGAACTTGTGGTGCTCCCAAGTGGGTGTAGGGGCACAAGGACATCCTCATGGGTCTCCAAGTGCATTGAAAATGCGTGTAGACCATCTATAAGGGCTAGGATGATGATATAAGCACTTCCTCTATAGCGGGAGACATACTCTGGATCTTAGAACATTTGCCAAGTGCATAGTGCAAGTGTGGAGCCGACTGGGCATAGTGAACCAGGTGCATCATCCTCATCCAAAAGGCGGAACACGAGTAATCAATGTGTGGTGTTGGGAATCCATGAAGTAATCTTTGCTATGGTGGAGGCCCATGGTTCTCAACGCTCACCCTATAAGTGCCCATGTGGCCCTCTGGAGGGCTAGGACCCCGTATAGGGAGACCGAGCCCCAAATGGAGACCCACCTGCAATCCTATATAAGATCCAATGCGTTGTGAAAAATCCTAGATCTGGATTCCTACTGCATCAAATCTGAATTACTTCTTCTATTATGTTACATAATTATTTCATTACTGTGAAATATCAAAGTAATTTCTGAAGCAGTCTACACAGATAATGCTGCGGAATAAATCTAAGTGTTGAAACAATTTGAACAAAATACAATGAAAAACATCCACATGTGACACAGTGATTTTTGGACTAAGTCCCCGGAAAAGCCCAACTCGGGAAAACCGGTGTAGCAAATTTGAGGGTTTGTATTATTAAGCGGCAAAATCTTAAGTACAACTAGAGTGCCAACATCCGGCAAACCCTTCAGAGAAATCTAGACAGCAAATGTAATTGTGAGATATACCTCACACTGCAAATCCCTGACTGATCTGAACAACGCTGGTGAAGATCCTCTCTGCCTTTGCGTGGGTGCCTACGTTAGAACTGCGTAAGCCTGCGTGGGCAAGCTCTGGAACTACGTCATCCCTGCTCAATAACTGATCTACTCTGTTCCGGAACTGGATTTTGGCCCTCTTGGCTCAGAAACCCTAGCTCTTAGCTATCTCCGGACTAAATCAAAGAGACCCTGCATCACTTCTGTGTGGGTAGCTTCAGTAACTGTGTCACCCCTTCAGAATACTACGCTCTCTCTCTCTGCGTGAATGTTGCCTCTCATTGAAATGCACTCATGGTCCTCCTAACCAACCTCTGCCCCTCTCTGAATCTGATCACTGAATCATAATCACTTAGCAAACCCTGCCCTAGTGATTTGATCCTTGATCAAAAGCTGTGTCTCCTCACACAAACTCTAAAATGCCCAATGGCTCAAGTGTCTCAATGTGTTTTCTATAGGCCCCTCACCATCCTTGTATTCTTTTGTTGAACCTTCAACGGCCAAGATTAAAACATAATCAAGGGGTAAGATTAACTTGGAGGTGATCCATGACTTTATCTTGAAGATTCACACTTGATTTAATTAATACCCTTTTAATTAATCAGTTTCCCTAAGTTTAGACTTAGTAAAACATTAAAAAACGATTAATTAATTTGATTAAATCATCTCTAAGTGGAATTTTCCAAAACCATTTCTGGGTTTTATGGAATACATGTGTCCTAGCCTATATACAAAGTTACAAGGCTAGAGCACATCCGATGCTACCAAAATCAACACTCCCTTTTAGCGAGGAAAGTGCTCTAGCAAAATAACTCAATGTGCTGCTCTGACTTCTAGAACATCTGCTGCTGTGCTGTTGATGCTGCTCACCAACACTGCACAAGAAAATGTTGCAACTATACTGCTGCTGACTTTGCGTGTTGTTGCCAATTTCAACTGTACTGCAACTCCCTCTGAATTCTGCAACCATGCTGCTGCACTGCGTGAGCACTGCGCTGCACTACGTGAGCACTACTCTGCACTGCGTTGCACCATTTGTGCACTGCGCTGCTGCTGCTCCTTTGCTGCTACTGCTCAACTACTGCTGCTGTTGCACTGCTACATTGTTGCTAATTGCAACAGAAAAACATCTGAAACTGGACAAGTAAATCTGCAACTGAAAAATAAGACTGACTACTGCTAGATTCTGCATTAGCTCTCTAAAAATACTGTGTTGTTGCTGCTCTGCATTGCGTGAGCACTGCACTGCACTGCGCTGTCGCTGTTCAACTGCTGGTGTTTTTGCTCCCTCTCTGCGCTGATCAGGCTCTAGTACTACTAGCCACTGCACTATCTTCTCATCTTCTGCTACGACTGTCCATCCTGCTACTGTCTTTAGGATGTCGTAGCTCACATGTGATCCAATAGTTCGGAAATACTCAAGGATCTGGCCTACTTGTAGATTCTGGATCTACAACTCCAAGTCAGCCCATTTCTCTCCTTTCGGAATATGAGCTAACATAGCACAATCTCTTTCTGCCTCAATCTTGGCAGCTCCTACTTATGGATCTTCCTTTTCCTCTTTATCATTTTTCTTAAGAGGACACTGTGTGGCATAATGTCCAATTTCCCCACTCCGGAAGCACTTGATCTTAGACCGATCTTTCTTCTTCTGCTTCCGTTGCCCCTTTTATGCAAGGGCAGTGTTATCTTCTTCCTCCTTCTTGACTTTTGACCCACTACTTCTATCCTCCAAATGGATTTTGAAGAGGTCTCTCCTCAACTCTTCTTGTTGTAATGTTGCCCACATCACTTCCCATCCTAGAAGTCTTTCTGTGCCCAAAATACTTTGGACAAAGACCTGATAGTCCTCTGAAACTGAGTTCAGAGTGAACCTTACCAGCTCTGAGTCTGTAGGAGTAGCTCCTACTGCTGATAGCTGATCTCGGGTATCCTGAATACGAGACAAGGAGGAGTCAAAATGCTCTTCCTTCTTCATCCTGGTATTACGCATCTTCTCTTCAAGGTACATCTTTCGCTGCTCGGAAGATCCTTGGTATAGCTTTTCCAACCCTACCCACATTTCTCTAGCAGTGGCTTTAGCTGCTATATGAGGTACGATATGATCCTTCACTCCATCTAGGATCAATTGCTTGGCTCTAGCCACATTCTTCTTGAATTGTCTCAGATGTGCTGCATCCAAGGGTTCTGCAACTGCACTTTCAATGAGGGCCTTTAGATCATGCTCATCAAGGAGAAACTCTATCCTTGATTTCTAGATAACATAGTTGGAGGCACCCTCCAATCTATCTTGGTCACGCAGTCTGTTGCTGGCCATCTCCTCAACTGTTGATATCTTTCTCTAACCCTCTGCTCAGCTAGACTTACGCACTGCTTGTGGATTAAGTCACTTCCTCTGCTGCTGCACGGGAAAAAACTGAGTTTCTTTGAGTAAGAAACTCTCTGAGATCAAGAAATCCCCAATTTGTGTTTTTCAGAAATTTTCTGACGCTTTATGCACCAGCTCTTACTGTTGCGCAGTAACTGCATCCTTCAACTACACTGGTCTGCTACGTTGCCTCTTCTACAACTGAAAAATATTACCCCTCTATCAACTCTCTCAGAGGGAGCCTTTTCTGCACTGGAATGCCCTCCTGGCCTGGACATCGTAATTTTTGGAAGGTTCTGCTGCTGCTTATGCAGATCCCAGACTCTTTAGCTCTGATCTGTTGGTTCACTTGTGTTTCACCTGCACTTCAACTTGAATGATGCTTCGATACCATGTGAAAAATCCTAGATCCAGATTCCTACTGCAACAAATCTGAATTACTTCTTCTACTATATTACATAATTATTTCATTACTGTGAAATATCAAAGTAATTTCTGAAGCAGTCTACACAGATAATGTTGCGGAATAAATCTAAGTGCTGAAACATTCTGAACAAAATACAATGAAAAACATCCACATGTGACAGTTATTTTTGGACTAAGTCCTCGGAAAAACCAAACTCAGGAAAACCGGTGCAGCAGATCTGAGGGTTTGTATCATTAAGCAGCAGAATCTTAAGTACAACTAGGGTGCCAACATCTGGCAAACCCTTCAGAGAAATCTAGACAACAAATGTAATTGTGAGATATACCTCACATTGCAAATCCCCGGCTAATCTGAACAGCGCTGGTGAAGCCCCTCTCTGCCTTTGCGTGAGTGCCTGCACTGGAACTACGAAAGCCTGCGTGGGAAAGCTCTGGAACTGCGTCACCCCTACTCAATAACTGATCTAGTCTGTTCCGGAATTGGATTTTGGCCCTCTTAGCTCAGAAACCCCAGCTCCCAGCTATCTCGGACTAAATCAGAGAGACTCTGCGTCACTTCTGCGTGGGTAGCTTCAGTAATTGCGTCACCCCTTCATAATAATGCGTTGTCTCTCTCTGCGTGAATGCTGCCTCTCTCTGAAATGCACTCCTGGTTCTCCTGACCAGCCTCTGCTTCTGCACCTCTAAGAATTTGATCACTGAATCATAATCACTTAGCAAACCCTGCTCTAGTGATTTGATCCTTGATCAAAAGCTGTGTCTCCTCACACAAACTTGAAAATGCCTAATGGCTCAAGTGTCTCAATGTGTTTTCCATAGGCCCCTCACCCTCCTTTATATTCTTTCGTTGACCCTTCAACGACCGAGATTAAAACATAATCAAGCGCTAAGATTAACTTGGACGTGATCCATGACTTTATCTAGAAGATTCACACTTGATTTAATTAATACCCTTTTAATTAATCAATTTCCCTAAGTTTAGACTTAGGAAAACATTATAAAATGATTAATTAATTTAATTAAATCATCTCTAAGTGGAATTTTCCAAAACCTTTTCTGGGTTTAGGAAAACATTAAAAAACGATTAATTAATTTAATTAAATCATCTCTAAGTGTAATTTTCCAAAACCATTTCTGGGTTTTATGGAATACATGTGTCCTAGCCTATATACGAAGTCACAAGGCTAGAGCACATCCGATGCTACCATAAATCAACATGTGTTCTCCAACCCTCCAATACAACAAATCATTAGCATAATCAAGTAAAAGAGTTTACAAATCATGGAATCAATGGGGCATTTCATGGTGGCATGCCCTTCCATAGTGGGCTTTGGCATGTACAAGTGTCTCCAAGTTTAATTAGGGGGTTAGCAAGGATCCTATTAGATGGTTTCATCCTTTAAAGGGGTTGACATGTCCACATGGTACATTCCTTAAGTGGTAGGTGGAAAATGATATAATAATCGAATGGAGTGGGGATTCGGGGAATCATCCAGACCACATGTCAAGGTGCAAGGGTAGCTATAATAAGGGGAGCCCACACTTGGGTATATGAGTGTAGGAGGGAGCAAATCGTGGTACTTGAGTTACCCGAACCTTTGTTTTTCCAGCCTTCTTCATATGTCTTTTTTCCTTTGATTTTTCTTCGTAATTAGTCAGGGCTATAGGGGATGGAGACCATGATGTGTAATATGTAGTAGTGGATACCCCCTTGCGGTGGGGCAATTCATTGCCCACGAGGGGTTGTGTTTGTCATGGGTTCCTTAATGATGGAGGGGGCTCATCTACAGCCCATAGGAACCATGGTGATGGCCTTGGATAAGGGGTAGAGCTCATGTTTGAATTTTTCCCACATGCTAAATTTGTATGTCTCAGCAATCTTTTGCATTTTGTGGTACATTTCCTGTTGATAGTGGCCAAATTATACTTTTATTTTTTATTTTTAGTTGCATCAACCTTTGGGGCATCATTCCAGGCCTGACCCAAGGTGTGAACAAGGGGAGGGGGAGGCTAACCCTATGTCGACCCAGTGGACACATGTGGACCCAGATGGGAAAAATGATGAATGAGGTCAAAATGAGCGAAAGGGAGCGATGTATACGGTGTTGGGAAATGGGACCACGCGACCAATATCTGGATTTCCCATGTAGTGCCAACCCTAAAGCTAGTGGGCAGTAAAAGAGATCCCATGGTACTAGGATACAAGGCTAAACACCTGAATCGAGCGGAGGAGACAAGAGCACAAACCTAGCCCACTCTCTCCGCTGAATCCCCCACCAATCCATGCCCAAAAGTCTCCATGAAAAGTAAACAAAATTACTCAACTAAACCAATGAAAAGTCATACCTTTGGGGTTGGAAGGCCCACCTTCAAACATACATTCATAACAGATGGGCGAGGGACCACATGGCTGTGTCTAGGTCAATGAGCCTTGGATTATCTCATGAAACTATTGAAGGAAGAGTTGTTGACTGGGTTTTCCCCTAGATAGGGTTTTGCCCTGGCTGTCCACCTACATCTGGTATCTTTGATCTTTGTGTTATGGTTTTGGTAATTTCTTGATGAACTAAGATAAAAGAATAACTCAAGAAGGTTAATAAGAACATAAGAATATCACAAGTAATTATCAAAGTAAAGAAAATCTTTCTGCCTTTATGATTTTCCAACATTATGAACAGATCTAATCTATTTATACTTGAATTATTGCCTAGATTTGCGGATCTGATATTCCGAGCTACAGAATAATTATTTTTCAATCGATCAACAATATATTTGATTGTTAAAGTGCATATCTGTGCTGTTTGAGGGAGATTTGTGAGAATTCAACTCGATATGTGGCTTTTACAACAACTTCAAGCTAGTATCCAAGTATTTCTTCTCTCATGATGAAGTTTCAAGGAGGAAAGATCAAGTATTTTGTGTTTATTTCTTTGATTTAGTCTATTTTTCTCCACTAATTAACTTGTACCTATGGCTTCACTGCCCAACATGATGTTGGACAACAACCATAAGTTCTCTAAGAAGAACTATAATACATGGAAACAACATACGTTGGCCATATTTGAGTATGGGTGTTTGTTAGATATTGTCCTCAACAAGTATACTTGAACCCATATTGCAAGTAAAGACCAGGACAAGTTCGATGGACAAGGCAGAGAAGCAGTAATGCTACTCAAATTATCCGTAACCAATGAGTTGCTTCTTGGGGATTAAATTTGGAAGACTTCTGCATTCATTTGGAAACATTTGAATGATATGCACGAGTCTTTAGAGAAGGGCAGAGCCTTCTTCCTAAAGAACATGTTGGTTTTTATCTTGATGAGTGAGGGTGCTTCATTACAGAAGCACTTGCTCAAGATCAAGGACATTCAAGAACAATTAGAGGCCACTAGCTAGAAGAAGGAAGAAGAGGACATGTGTAATATTCCGAATAGAAATAAACAGTAATATAAAGCACATAAACAAGAAACTACAGCATCTAGAGAGGCATCACATGAACCAGACACAATATGGATAACGCTGAGCCATTTTATTAAGTACTGAAAGATAAAATGAATACAAAGGTGATCAGAATGATGCCACCTCGGCTTGCACTAGGCAAGCGTAGAAATACTCTCAGAATATATCGTGAAATGGTCGCTCCCTCAATGACTGCGTAATCTCCAAGCTGTTGGTGTTGTTGCTGTGCTGTTGTTACTGTTGGAATGGACTGAATCTTTGGGGCTGCTCCCCACCTCAGAAAATTCTGAAAATTTGGGAATGGCCTCTACTCCCAAAACCCAGAAAGATTGTAATATCCCCAAAGGGAAATTACCAGTAATACACAGAAATATGCTAGACAGATATAGAAAATACAATGCCGGAGCCAGATCATAGAACAAGTACACGTAGAATACCAGAAAGCTGAGCCATTTTATTAATCTGAAAGTACATAGAGAAGAGTACAAGAAAATCAGAATGAGTGCACCTATCCTTGCCCTAGGCAAGTGGAGACCCTCTCAGACAAACAATGGCTGCAAGATAAGGACAGCGTCCTAGCTGGCTGAAGACTACTCTGAAGACTGAAGCTGGAATGCACTGGAACTATGAGCTGAAGACCAAAAGATAGCTGATATCAATCCTCCAATCCCACACCAATGAAAACGCTATCCCTGCTAGTGACAGCGCAGGAACAGATGGGGTGCTAGTGATAAAACCCTCTAGATGAATGAATCAGCTCCAGGATGCTGGAAAACGCTGTCAAGCCCCTCTAACACAATCCTGCTCCTCAGATCAGCGTCCTCCCTGATGGATCTGCCTTCTGTATGCTCAGATCTACTGGATCTGAAGCCTCCAATCCAGATCTGCGTCCTATCCCTCCAGATCTGCGTCCTCCTAGATCAGATCTGTTGTCAACCCTTCAGATCTATGCTGGATCTGACAATATCTCTTCAGATCTGCAACCTCCAAGGCTGGATCTGATGTTATCTCTTCAGATCTAGGCTAGATCTGCCAATATCTCCTCAGATCTGCAATCTCCCAAGCTGGATCTAGTGCTATATCTTCAGATCTGCACCATACAGAACTAGATCTGCAAATACCCTTCCAGATCTGTGACCTCCAAGTCTGGATCTATCAATGTGCCTTCAGATCTGCGTTCCTCTGCCTCCTAGAACAGCGTTTTCTCTCTAAGCCTGATCTGCGTGCTTCCTTCTCCTGGACAGCGTCCTTCCTCCTCAGATCTGAACTGCGTCCTTCCTGGAACAGCGTCCTCTCTCCCTAAGGCTGATCTGCGTCCTCTTTCTCCCTGGAACAGCGTCCCTCCTTTTCAGATCTGCGCAGCCACCAGAAGGGCTTCTTCCTCTCCAAACCTGCACCAGAAACTGCTGCTACTTGCTACTGAAACTGAAAGGTGTTACTCAGAACATAACCTTACTAGGGCAGGCACTCGAAGTCCCCCGAAGCTAAGGGTGAAACCAGAAATAACCTTACCAGGGCAGGCACTCGAAGTCCCCCGAGGCTAAGGGTGAGATCTCCGACCGGAGACACTCGTGCACTAAACAGTGCTGCAGACCGACTAAACAACCGGCGTGCTGAAGCAGACAGAAGTCCAGCTATCAATAATAATATCAAATCATGAATCATCCAAATGAGGTGAGAACCTCTCCTTTTATAATGCCAAACTCCCTCCAAAACTTAACTCTCCTTTGACCTGCGCAGTTTACTTTGGGTCAGCCTGATGCCTCCCCATCATACACATGTGGACCCCCAAGGCCCCTCTCTAAGTTATAACGTCCATCTACTAGGAAAAACACTTTATTTTATAAAGTGAGATGACTAAAGTGAGGTGACCCCTCTTATTTCTCACTTTATTTATTATTTCTAGCTAAAGCGGCAAAATAAAGCAAAAATGAAATATTCCAATTAGCAAAGCTAATTGGGAATATTACAAAGATTTTCAGAAATGGCCGACCCCCGAAAATAGCTCCCTTGAGGCTCTACGCTGCTCCTCAAGGAGGGACGCTGGCTCTGAATGAACGACTCCAAAAGCTGGTTCGTAACTCCACCAAAACACTGGAATAGGAAAGGGATGGCCCCTTATCCACTGTCCCGGGCTGAATCCACCTCAAACTCCCAATCCGGAACAACCTCTCCACAAGACTGCGTCCTCCCTCTCACTGGCTGCGCTGTCTCGCTGCGTGGGTGCTCCTCTCATGATAGTTGCAACTCCCACTGACAAAATAAGGATGGAACTCCTCACCCGAGCAGGCACTCGAAGTCCCTCAGGGCTGAGGTTGGGATCTCCGAACGGAGACACTCGGTGTACTGAACAGTATGTGCAGACTTTGCTAAACAACAAGCGTGCTCAATGTCAAGAAGACAATTCTCAAAATGCATAATTAGAATGAATGAGAATGAGGTGACCCTTCCTCCTTTTATGCTTGGTGAGCCTCTCCCTCACCTAGGCCCCACCAATCTCTGCGCTGCCACTTGGCCACTAGGCCCTAGCTTGCTAATTCGATATGTCTCCTTAGTGACTTTATCCTAAGTGTGAGCTAAGTGCTCCTTCACCCACTTTATTTATATTTTAACTTTATAAAGGAAAAATTAGTCAAAATTAATATTTCCAATTAGCTGCTGCTAATTGGGAATATTACAGTCCTCCCCGCCAAAAATTGCTTGTCCTCAAGCAATGCCTGAACAAGCCTCCTCTCTAGCTGATGCTCCCCACCATCATTGTAAAATGTGCCTGGGTCCCAGATGCGCCACTGAATCTTCCCTGTCCTTTGTGTCACCCTGATATGGAGGGATCTCTCAATGCCGAGATCCCAAGCCATCCTGTCCAACATGAACCTCCACCTGCTCCACTCACCATCCTGCCATGCTAATGAAGTCCACCACTTCATCAATGACTCGCTAAAGCCTGATGGAAGATATACATGATCTCCCCATGTAGTATATAGCTCACCTCGAGAGTTTATCGAGTTGTGTAGAGCTGTAATGCTCAAGTATCCTGCTAATCTCTTAGAGGTACCACCACGCTGATGTTGTGCTACTCTGATCATGAAATACTCCCTGTCATGCGTAGACTGTATCCTCCTCTCTTGAGACCTAGTGGCAGGAGATCTATGAGAGACAAGCTCATCCAGACCAGGAATCGTCATGATGCCAATACCTACCCCTTCGAATGCAGCTTTGAATCTATGCAGCAACAGAGAAAGTCTACCTTGCCATCCGATGAAGGCCTCTGTGTACCCCCATGTGCCAACCCAACAGTGAACAAGATCACTCTCTGTCCTGAATCCGACCATCATGACACAGAATGGGCTATCAATCAACTGAATCTCTGCATCCCATAGTCGGACCTGCTGCACCATAGCTCTGACAACTGTGGGAATCCCTCCGTGCCTCATCTCTAGTCGCTGCTCGTGACCAATATAGAGGGTCCATATATCATGGGAAAATATGATGCATGCTAACCTACCCTGTGTTAGCCACTGTGTAATACCGATGACCGCTAGAAGCCATATGTGACAAATAGCCACCCCCTGAATGCAATCAATAGATAGATATATGATACTCGCAATTAACTCAAGGTATGTGGATCCCTCTTGTCCCTGCCAACCATCTCCACTGGATCAACCATCCACCCTCTCGATAATGTGTCGATACATTGTTTGGAGCCCAGACACATACGGGATGCTACCTCTGCTGTACCCAATATCCTCTGCTCATGCATGGTCTCGACATGCCCTGAGAAAAGAGTGACGCATGTCTCCCTCATGACCCACTCCCCAAGCATAGGCTCAACGATGACTGATGTGCCACCCCTGCAGAGGATCATCTCATCCCCTGACCTATGGTCGTCAACTAGTGCACCAACCCAGTGCCACTGCTGAGAAGTCTCTCCCCTATTGTGCTGAGTGTCATCCAAATATCTTGGGTGAGCCTCGCGTACTCCACTGCTCATGCCCAAAGTGCTAAAGGACAACAACAAAATTGACTGTGCCCGTGAGTGATGTCGAAGAGGGCCAAGTGTGTGAGTCCCCACAGATACCGTCAAGTATCGCTCATCTGTCTCCCCATCGATCCTGGGTGAACTGCCCCCAAAGGTAAGCCCAGTGTCCCTGTCTGTGAGTCTCCCTGGAGGCAATACTCTAAGACCCTGTTGTGCAGCACCATATGCCCTCGCATACCAC
The DNA here is from genome assembly GCA_034641835.2 of Pinus albicaulis. Classification (NCBI taxonomy): domain Eukaryota; kingdom Viridiplantae; phylum Streptophyta; class Pinopsida; order Pinales; family Pinaceae; genus Pinus; species Pinus albicaulis. The sequence goes on from CM076577.1 coordinate 1,209,601,967, forward strand.
CGATCATCCATGTACTCCTCGACATGGCACTGCACACTGAGGCATATCCTTGTACACTGCTAGATACCCCTTACTACTACTGTACCACCCTGTACCGTCTCGTGCCTTGTCTGTGTCAAGGCATTGGTCACTCCTCGCGTGTTCTCAATGTGATGTAAGACACTCCTACTCCACAATGCAGTCCCACACACTATGGTACACCACCATGCAACTCCATGTCCATCGGTAGTCCACTGCTCAATGCTAGAGGTTCCCACACATCCTTGGATGTGATGACCTAGAGTTGTGTCTCTACATGTCAGACCACCCCCAATCGGTATCATCACCTCCACTGTCGCATCGCTATACCCGCCGACGAATGGATCATCACTCCAAACCCTCCCCGAGAGGTCCGAGAAGTGAATCTTCCTATGTGTCAGTAGTGATACCACCACTGCTCGACTCCGCTGTGACCTCTGTGCCCCACAGAAAGGTGAAGAATCCTTGGCTCCATACAAGGCACCATCTATTGGCCTGCCAATGCCAACTCCTCCGACATGCTCCTGCGAAGGTATGTTGATCACCCTGTGACCATGCGTATAGGTGTCATACCAAGACAACCTAGGGAGTTTTCCCATAAACTAGTTGGCCACTGGAGCTAACCGAAACTCCCCTAGCGAATGCGCATGCTCAACTACTAGGCCAACTGTACCCTCCAAGACATAGTTAATCGACCTGCCTGGGAAACAACAGGTAGTCCCGCCTAGATCCCAATGCCAGTCTGGGGTTCCTGTATTCCCAGCACCTGGAAACTCTTGTTGAACTACACCCGGGTCCACCATGATCTCCATAACCCACTCCACCGAGTACCAACTCAAAATCTCTCGCCATCCAACCTCAACATGTGGATGCTGCACCCTGTGCAACTCCGATCGTCTCATCCCGCTAACCAAGTCACCGTATGAGATCTGACTAGGTGGCTCCGCCTCTCTCTCTCTCCAATGGAAAGAGGTGACACAACAATGCTGCTAGCCCCGTCTATGCATGCTTGAAGGGGGCTGCTCTGACACTCCAATGTGCCCTTTAGTTGTACCATTAGGGAATCCAGTCGTTCCCCAATGTGGCCCAACTTGGCCACTGACTCGGCACAAACCACTCGCATGCCCTCTAGCTCCTCATTCTATAACAAAATAGCCTCTCGTACTGATGTGGCCTTCCCTTTCAAAACAAGAAGGTCGGCTCGAAGTTGACGACACCATTGTGTGCGACCATCGTCCAATACCTTTGTATTTCCTAGTGCCTCATCAAAGGTGGATACTTCTCCTGGCACCTCACCCATCTGCCGCGCACTGCTACCACCCAAAGACTCGGACACTACCCCGGTCATCACCTCAATGGATGGCACTACTGGGGTAAGCTCTACTCTCTCTACTAAAATATCAACCGATATGGTCAAAGAAGTCTCCAACACCGGTGACCCCTGCGTCATACTCGGTGTATCCACATGCTCCCCATGATCTTGTGTGCCCTCATCCTCCAAGTCCGAGGTAGCCATTTTGATGGCTTCCCCCTCCATTATTCGGTCAAGCTGGAAAGAGGTATCCAGCTTTTCCACCCGATCCCGAACCGTGCAATCAGTGGATCCATCATACATGGGAAAAGGTGTCCTCCCAGTGGTACGCTGCAACTCTGAACTCTGCGTGCTAGACCCCCCACTGTTCCTTCCTCCTTCATCCTGCCTGAGCTGACAGTAATCTCTGAAGGGCAAAGCCGCTCTGAAGTTTTCCCCCATGGACTGCCATTCGCAGAAATAATTTCCAAAGGGTATATGATCATGCCGCCTACCTTTCTCACTCGGTACTGGAGGTAAGAATGTAGGCATCGTGATCCTGGTTGGCCTACTGAAGGCTGGTGGGTGAGTGGCTGGTAAAGGGTGGTCACACTGTTGTGAAATCCCCAAAGTCTCCCCAACTAGGGATTCCTGATGGATGCTCTCATTCTTATTATGTTGTTTGAGTCTTTCCTACATTCCCTTCTATCCTTTGGCTAAATCATTTAGGGCCTTAAAAATGTTACCAAAAGTTGCTTCCCCTTTTCTCTTTGACTCCCGCATATTTGCCACCTCTACTACCTTTGGTGGGTAAGATTCTGCCTACCCTCTTTGTTCATAGAAAAATATCCCCACGGCTGAGCCAAGAATGAAGCTCTGATACCACTGTAATATTCCGAATAGAAATAAACAGTAATATAAAGCACATAAACAAGAAAGTACAACAACTAGACAGGCATCACATGAACCAGACACAATATGGAGAACGCTAAGCCATTTTATTAAGTACTGAAAGATAAAATGAATACAAAGGTGATCAGAATGATGCCACCTTAGCTTGCACTAGGCAAGCGTAGAAATACTCTCAGAATATATCGTGAAATGGCTGCTCCCTCAATGACTGCGTAATCTCCGAGCTGTTGGTGTTGTTGCCGTGCTGCTGCTACTGCTAGAATGGACTGAATCTTTGGGGCTGCTCCCAACCTCAGAAAATTCTGAAAATTTGGGAATGGCCTCTACTCCCAAAACCCAGAAAAACCCAGAAAGATTTTCAGAAATGGCCGACCCCCGAAAATAGCTCCCTTAAGGCTCTGCGCTACTCCTTAAGGAGAGATGCTGGCTTTGAATGAACGGCTCCAAAAGCTTGTCTGTAACTCCAGCAAAACACTAGAATAGGAAAGGGCTGGCCCCTTATCCACTATCCCAGGCTGAATCCACCTCAAACTTCCAATCCGGAACAACTTCTCCACAAGACTATGTCCTCCCTCTCACTGACTGCGCTGTCTCTCTGCGTGGGTGCTCCTCCCGTGATAGCTGCAACTCCCACTGACAAAATAACGATGGAACTCCTCACCCGAGCAGGCACTCGAAGTCCCCCGGGGCTGAGGTTGGGATCTTCAAACGGAGACACCCGGTGTACTGAACAGTACGTGCAGACTTTGCTAAACAGCAAGCGTGCTCAATGTCAAGAAGACAATTCTCAAAATGCATAATCAGAATGAATGAGAATGAGGAGACCCTTCCTCCTTTTATGCTTGGTGAGCCTCTCCCTCACCTAGGCCCCACCAATCCCTGCGCTGCCACTTGGCCACTAGGCCCCACCTTGCTAATTCGATATGTCTCCTTAGTGACTTTATCCTAAGTGTGAGCTAAGTGCTCCTTCACCCACTTTATTTATATTTTAACTTTATAAAGAAAAAATTAGTCAAAATTAATATTTCCAATTAGCTGCTGCTAATTGGGAATATTACAACATGTCAGTGATCACGCTAAAAAGCTTACCATGAGCTTATGAGCACTTCATAGATGACCCTGAACATCACAACTACCAATGGCTACTTGAAGTTTATTGAGTTGTGCAAATAAGTTCTTACAACAGGACAGTTAGAATAAGAAATTTGATAACAACAATGAGATCAAAGGTTTAGAACAAGCATTTGTAGCGAATGTCAAGGGCAAAGGCAAATGGACAAAGAAATCTAGTTAAGGAAATGGTGAGGATACAATCGAGAACTCGAAGACCATCAATTGTCGCAAGTAGGAAACATGAAGAATCATTGCACAAAGAGGTTGAAAAATAAAAAATCTAACTAGGGAGGGCTTCAACAAAAGGATCATGTCACAAACCACATAGAGGAGAAAGAGTCCTTCTTCTATGCATTCATGGCCATTACCCAATCAGATAAGTTTAGGACATTTGTTTGGTTTATTGATTCAGAGGCATCACAACACTTTACCAACAAGTAGGATGGGTTCACACAGTATTCACCTTGTTCATCTAGGGACTTTGTGATCTTTGTTAATGGGGAGGAGTCTTCTATTGTTAGCAACAAAGATGTGCAGATTTCCTTTGGAGGAAAAATGCACATGTTCCTTAATGTATACCATGTGCTAGATTTGGAACTAAATCCACTTTCAGTTAGTCAAATTACGAGGCATGACCCCCATCTCAATGTATTTGGCTCAAGGAGTAGGCTTCCCCACCCTTGTGGAGTCCCGACTCTTGCTAAGTCATAAATTCCAAGTATATCTGAATTATGGGTTGTTGAATATGATCTTGGTGCTATAGTGGCAGCCGCTAGGTTTGATCTTGGGCCTCGCCTAGATTACTCCAATGAGTTATTGATTCAGCATGATAAAAAAAAATATCACCTTTAGCAATCACAAATGCTATATCAATCATAGGGAGACCAAGAATACTGTTTATCCTGGTGTGGAGGACTATAGGTCTTTCAAACTGGTGGAAATTGGACATGCCAAAGAGTATGCACTAGTAGCTAATAGTGCATTTGACATTGGTAACCTATGGCACTAGAGGTATGAGCACCTCAACTTGACCTACCTCTCTTAGTTGGCACAAGAGAAATTGGTAGATGGACTTCTAGACATTCCTCAAAAGATCTAGGGAGTTTGCAGAGTTTGCCAAATAGGGAAGTAGCATAGAACATTGTTTGATGAAGAACAAGCATAGAGAGCATAGAGAATCCTTTAGATTGTTCATGCAGATGTACGTGGACCAATGAACACGATATCAATCCCTAGTGCTCGGTATTTCCTTCTGTTTGTTAATGATTTTAATAGGAAAATGTGGGTATATTTACGAAATTAAAATCTTAAATGTGTTCAAAAATTTTCAAAAATTCAAAGCATTAGTAGAGAAAGAGTCAAGTTGTAATATTACGTCTCTTAGATTTGTTAATGGTGCGAAATTTTGCTCAAATTAATTCAAAAACTTTTGTGCTAAACACGAGATCCAAGGAGATTGCTCTACACTCCACGGAAAAATGGAGTGGTTGAGAGACAAAACCACACTATCACAAAGATGGCTAGGTGTTGTAGAAGCGATTTATTATGAACAAGTTTTGGGTTGAGGCAATTTTGACAGCAATATATTTGCTAAACACATCTCCCACCAAAATTTGAGGTCAAGGAGTCAAAACCCTAGGTTTGATGTTTAGGCTCTTGGACCCCCACAAAACCTCCAGCTATGCAATTCACTCTAAGCCCTAGATAGTCGTCCTGCCTTAAGAGGACCAAAATTTAAAGAGAAGCATTTATGGATACAAATTTAGTTTGACCACCAAGGACTTGGATTAGTGCCTTATCCTTTGGGCATATGGAGTCTTAGGAAGCTTAATATGAGCTAAATTGTCTCTAAGGAGGCCTAAAATTGATGACCTAGGTATCAACTTTAAGCATTTACCCACTTCAAGAAATAATGGAGTTTGATGGAGATTTAAAGGATTCCTCCACTAGGAACATTCATGCCATACAATGAATAACATATGCAATACTCAACTAGAAAGCCTTTTCAAAATTTATTTTTCAATAATTAGGGCACAATTAGCACATTCTAGAAGCAACAATTCTAGACATTAAATAATTTCAAGAGAAAATTTCATCAAGATAGAGTAGTGACAAGATAACATGCAATATATCCATCCATTATTCAAGAAATAGCTCCAAAGACAAGATCAAACTAGCTCCAAATATCAAAATGCATCCAAAAGATTCTTCAATAGCCAAAGAAACAAGTGTGAGTTCTTCTCAAGAAGTCGAATTCCAAGTGTGATGATGATGATAGACTCAAATGAGCTCTCATCTATTTATACATGTCCAATCAATTCTAATATTAACCTAAATCCCCTCTTAGTTGTCAAAAGATGGGAAAAAATTAAGTGTGGTTACAAGCCAACCACATAGCCAATGTAAAATCATACCATAAGAGGGTCAAAATGTTGATGTGATCACTGTGTGAGCCTCTTGGAGGCATGCGTTGAGCTCTCTTGGTGCCAAAGTGAGCATAAGAGGACTCCAAAAGTCATCTACTAGGGTTTGGCCCCTAGATATCCATGCAAATCATCGTGTGGACCCCAATTTTGTGTTTGGGGCACAAAATGGGTCTTATGATGATAAAATAGCTTGCATTTTCTCCAACGTTGAGGGTTCAAACAATGATGCTAGCCCTCCCATGTTTTTATAGCAAGACAAACCTCATCTAGGCCTCAGATCAGTTGCTAAAACTCATATATACTGTTAAGCCGGTTGGGGGCACGTTGGTCCAAGTGCATCATCTCGTGAATAATGTGGGGCATGGTGCAGACTGTTGGGTGTGTTGAAGGTGCATATGGAGTGAAATGATGCTTTGCAAATGATAGGAGGCCCATGGCTCTCAATGCTTCACCCGTATAGTGTCATATGATCCTCTAGTGGACTTAGGCCCCTATTAAGTTTCTCATCCCATGATGAAACCACCTGCCAATCACACATAATGTCCGATGTTGCATCTTCACCATCAGGTACAATAATTCATTAGTGCATTTAAGTGAACCAAGCTTGTTAGTCAAGAGCAAAGTGAGACTTCATATGGGGCTTTGATCACGAAGTAGTGTTAGCTCCCTAGGTAGGAGTGGTTAATAACCGATCCTATTAGGTGTTACCAACCCCTAAGTGGAAAGATAGGTCCCTGGTACATCCTTCAAATAATAGGTGGCATGTGAATGATGATGAAATGGATGGGAAACAAAGGTCTCAAGGTCAAATGCCATGGGTGCAAGGATAGCAATGATGAGAATTGTCCACATATTGGGTATATAGATTTAGGAGGGAGAAATCGTGGATACATGAGTTACCCCAACTTTTGTTTTTCCACCCTTCTTTATTTGCCTTTTGCCTTTTCTTGATTTTTCTTTGTATTATTGTTTGGGGCTCTAAGAAATGAGAGCATGCTGTGAATGATGTATAGTAGTTATTTTCCCCTTAAGGTGGGACAATTCATCACCCACTAGGGGTTGGCATGTGCATGGACTCCTTTATGATGTGAAGGGGGCACTCATGGGCCTAAGGAACCAATGTAATGGCCATAATGATAAGGGGTAAAGCTCATGTTTGGCTTTTGCCTACATGCTATACTAAATGTCTCGACCATCTTTTGCATTTTGTGATTTTCCTTTTCTTTTGTTTCTTTCTTGTGGCCATAATATGATTTTTTCTTTTCGCTGCATCAACCTCGGGGACAACATTTCTAGGCCCAACCCAGATATGTGGACTAGGGGAGTGGATTTGTGCCAGTGCCTTATGGACTCGGTGTTCATGTGGACCCAGAGAATGAAAAATGTGAAATAGGGCTCGTAGTGTGCGGAGGGTAGTGAAAAATGTGAAACGGGAAAACGAGACCACGCTACTAAAATCAGGGTTTCCCAAGTAGTGGCCTTCCTAAAACATAGGCCAGTAGGGGAGATCCCACAGGACTATGATTGAAGATTAACCCCCAATTTAAGGTGATGGAACAAAACCACACTCAAAGCTTTTCCTTCTTCCAAGTCACCCAATTATCCATGCCCAAAATGCCCATTGAAAACCAAGCATAAGCATGTGATTACACAATGAAAAACATACCTTTTGGATTGGATTTCCCACCTTCTAGTGATGCTCTCTGTAATATCCCAAATGGAAATAAACAGCAATACAAGCACATAAACAAAGACATACAACAACTATAGACAAATCATAAGGGAAACAAACAATATGGAGAACACTGAGCCATTTTATTAATACTGAGAAATGGAAATGAGTACAGAGGTGATCAGAATGATGGCACCTCGTCTTGCACTAGGCAAGCATAGAAAGACTCAGGAAATGATCCGGAATGGCTGCTCTCTCTGGACTGCGTTATCTCCCAAGTTGCTGGGACTGCTACTGTGCTGCTGCTACTGCTGGAATGAACTGAATCTTTGGGGCTGCTCCCCTCCTCGGAAAATTCTGAAACTTCGGGAATGGCCTCTACTACCAATACCTGGAAAAGACCAGAAAGCTTTTCAGAAATGGCCTACCCCCGAAAATGGCACCCTTGAGGCACTACACTAAAGGAGGGACGCTGGCTCTGAAAGATCTGCTCCAAATAATGGTCCTTAACTCCTGAGTCCTCCAAAATGCTGGAATAGGGAAGGGCTGGCCCCTTATCCACTATCCCGGGCTGAATCCGCCAACAAACCCCCAATCTGGAACCACCTCCTCTCAAGACTGCGTCCTCCCTCTCACTGTCTGTGCTGTCTCTTTGAGTGGATGCTCCTTCTGTGGTAGCTGCAAATCTCTCTGGCAAAACAAGGATGAAAATGTTCACCCGAGCAGACACTCGAAGTCCCCCGGGGCTGAGGTTGGGATCTCCGAATGGAGACACCCGATGTACTGAACAGTACGTGCAAACTTTGCTAAACAACAAGCGTGCTCAATGTCAGAAGACAATTCTCAAAGATGCATAATCAGAATGAATGAGCATGAGGAGACCCCTCCTTTTATGCTTGGTGAGCCTTTCCCTCACCTAGGCCCCACCAATCTCTGTGCTGTCCCCCTTGGCCCACGTTGTCCAACTCACTCTGCGTTGGCTAGGCCCCACGCTGTCTACGCTGCTGCTTTTCCTACGCTGCCACTTGACCACTAGGCCCCACGTTGCCAAATGGACATGTCTCTTAAGTGACTTTAGGAAATACTTTTTATCCTAAGTGTCAGCTAAGTGTCCCCTTCACCCACTTTATTTATATTTTAACTATATAAAGGCAAAATAATCAAAATTAATATTTCCAATTAGCTATTGCTAATTGGGAATATTACAGTCTCCCTCGGCAAAACGTTGCTTGTCCTCAAGCAACTGTAGTGATGGATGCTGCAGAATCTTCTCACTCTCCCAGGTGGCATCCTCATCCGGTAAATTCCTCCATCTCACTAGGTACTCCCTGACTGTCTTGCTCCGTAGCTGCCTCTCCCTAGTGTTAATAATGGCCTCTGGCTGTAGCACCAAGTGCCACTCATCATCTGTGGGTGGAAGCTCCTTTGTTGCAGTCACTTGCTGTCCCAGTGCCTTCTTCAGGCATGACACGTGAAAAACGTTGTGAATCTTGCTACCCTTGGGTAGCTCCAACTCATATGCAATCTGTCCCACTCTGTGTATCACCCTGTAAGGTCCATAGAAGCGAGGCTTGAGCTTTTTAGCCCCCTTCTACTTCAGCGTGGAGTGTCGATATGGCTACAAGCATAGGTAGACCAAGTCTCCTACCTCAAACTACCTCTCAACTCATCACGTGTCGGCATACAACTTCTGCTGGTTCTGTGCTGTAGCCATGTTATCCTTGAGAGCTCGGAGTATATCCTGACTCTCTTGGATCCAATCCTTGGCTCTAGGAGACTTGCTAGTACCAAACATCATGTCAACAAAAGATAAAGCATGATATCCATACAATGCATAAAATGGAGACATACCAATGGACATATGATGAGTGTTGTTGTCGCAGTACTCCCCCAAGTGCAACCATCTCAACCATGCCTTCTGCTGCCCACTGACATAGTTACGCAAGTAGCCTCCAGCCACTTGTTCACTATCTCGGTCTGTCCATTCGTCTGGGGCTGGTAACTAGTACTCGGTGTCAACTCAGTGCCCACCAAACGGAAAAGCTCTTGCCAAAATCCACCCATGAAGCGACTGTCCCTGTCATTGACAATGGTCTTTGGGAGACCATGTAACCTAAAAATGTCCCTGAAGAACAACTCTACTACCTGTGCTGTAGTGTAGTGTGCCGATATGGCGAAAAAATGAGCATATTTAGTCAGCCGATCTACAACTACAAATATGCAATCCTTGCCCTGTACCGTGGGCAACCTTGTAATAAAGTCCATTGAAATACTCTCCCATTTCCCCTCAGGTATGGGAAGAGGCTACAATAATCCTGCCGGATGGTTCATCTCCCCCTTGTTATGCTGGCAAACCTTGCACTCCCTGACATGCTGGAGCACGTCGTCCTTGAGGCCCTTCCAAGAGAACCTCTCTCTGATGACCCTATAGGTTTTGGTAAACCCCTGGTGGCCTAATAATGGTGAATCATGCGAGGCATGCAATATCTTCTTCTTGAGCTGGGAGCCCTCAGTTGAGAAGATCCTGTCCCTGTAACAGATCACCTCGTCGATCACTCTGTACCTGTCATCTGTCACCTGTCCATCCAAAATCTCACAAGCAAAATGGTTCTTGGAGTGCCCTACCAGCAGTTGCGCCCTCCAATCCATGTCCAAACTCATCAAGGACAATGCTGCCGGTCTGCGGGAAAGTGCATCTGCCACAACGTTGTTCTTCCCCTTGACATACTTGATGTCATAGTCATAAGCCTGGATCTTGCTGACCCACTTCTGCTGCCTCTCCTGCAATTGTTTCTGCTCTAAAAAGAATCGGAGGCTGTTGTGATCTGTCCTCACCCTGAATTTGTTCCCTACTAGGTACTGCCGAAACTTGGCCAAAGCATCCATGATGGCCAACATCTCCTTGTTGTATATAGCATACAACCTCTCATGCGGCAATAGCTTCCGTCTCTCGAAAGCTATGGGGTGGCCATCCTGCATCAAAACTGCGTCGATCCCCTCCATCGATGCATCACACTTCTAGACAAAGAGCTGTGTAAAATCAGGCAATGCTAACACTGGACAGTTGCTCATCACCTCCTTGAGCCTGTCAAAAGCCCTCTGCGTTGTATTCGTCCAACTGAATGCCCCCTTTTTGGTAAGGTTTGTAAGGAGTGCAGCAAGCTGGGAAAATCCCTTGACGAACTTCCGGTAGTAGGTATGTCCATCATATGTCCATTGGTATGTCCAATCCCTGATGGCCAATCCCTGATGGCCCTGATCTTCTTCTCGTGGACCCTCACTCTGTCCACCCCCATAATGTGCCCGAAGTAGAGCATCTATGTCAGCCCAAACTCACATTTGGAGAGCTTAACATAAAATTGTTGCTCTTCCAAAGTGCACAATACAACCTCTATATGTAGGAGGTGCTCCTCCCATGTCCTGCTATAAATCAAAATGTCGTCAAAGAACACTAATACACACTTCCTCAAATGACTGCAGAAGCTGTGATTCATGCATGACTGGAAAGTGGCCAGGGCATTGGTTAGCCCAAAAGGCATCACCAAGAACTTAAATTGGCCGTAATGGCACCTGAAAGCGATCTTGGGAATGTCCTACTCCCTCACACGAATATGATGGTACCCAGATCTCAAATCAATCTTTGAGAAGAACTTGGCCCCCCTCAGCTCATCCATCAGCTCATCGATTCGTGGGATGGGGTATCGGTTCTTCATGGCCTTCTTGTTTAGGGCCCTGTAATCAATGCACATCCTCAACGTGTCGTCATTCTTCTTCACAAGTACTACTGAAGAAGCAAAGGGGCTAGTGCTAGAACGGATGTGTCAAAGTTCCGTCACGTTCTTCGGCTCTGGCCAATCCCTGATGGCCCTGATCTTCTTCTTGTTGACCCTCACTCCATCCACCCCAATGATGTGCTCGAAGTAGAGCATCTATGTTAGCCCAAACTCACATTTGGAGAGCTTAACATAAAATTGTTGCTCTTCCAAAGTGCGCAATACAGCCTCTATATGTAGAAGGTGCTCCTCCCATGTCCTGCTGTAAATCAAAATGTCGTCAAAGAACACTAATACACACTTCCTCAAATGACTGCGGAAGTTGTGATTCATGCATGACTAGAAAGTGGTCGGGGCATTGGTTAGCCCAAAAGGCATCACCAAGAACTTAAATTGGCCGTAATGGCACCTGAAAGCGATCTTGGGAATGTCCTACTCTCTCACATGAATCTGATGGTACCCAGATCTCAAATCAATCTTTGAGAAGAACTTGGCCCGCCTCAGCTCATCCATCAGCTCATCGATTCGTGGGATGGGGTACCGGTTCTTCATGGCCTTCTTGTTCAGGGCCCTGTAATCAATGCACATCCTCAATGTGTCGTCATTCTTCTTCACAAGTACTACTGAAGAAGCGAAGGGGCTAGTGCTAGGACGGATGTGTCCAAGTTCCATCACGTTCTTCGGCTCTGGCCAATCCCTGATGGCCCTGATCTTCTTCTCGTGGACCCTCACTCCATCCACCCCAATGATGTGCCCGAAGTAGAGCATCTATGTCAGCCCAAACTCACATTTGGAGAGCTTAACATAAAATTGTTGCTCTTCCAAAGTGCGCAATACAGCCTCTATATGTAGGAGGTGCTCCTCCCATGTCTTGCTATAAATCAAAATGTCGTCAAAGAACACTAATACACACTTCCTCAAATGACTGCGGAAGTTGTGATTCATGCATGACTGGAAAGTGACCGGGGCATTGGTTAGCCCAAAAGGCATCACCAAGAACTTAAATTGGTCGTAATGGCACCTAAAAGCGATCTTGGGAATGTCCTACTCCCTCACACGAATCTGATGGTACCCAGATCTCAAATCAATCTTTGAGAAGAACTTGGCCCCCCTCAGCTCATCCATTAGCTCATCGATTCGTGGGATGGGGTACTGGTTCTTCATGGCCTTCTTGTTCAAGGCCCTGTAATCAATGCACATCCTCAACGTGTCGTCATTCTTCTTCACAAGTACTACTGAAGAAGCAAAGGGGCTAGTGCTAGGACGGATGTGTCCAAGAGCTAGGAGCTCATGGATAGCCCTCTCAATCTCATCCCGATAGGCTTTGGGATGCCTATAGGGTGTAGTGATAACAACCTGGATGTCCTGCTCTAGCTCAATCGTGTGCTCAAACTCCCGATCTGGTGGTTGTCTTGGTGATATCTCCCCAAATAACGTAGCATAACTGTCGAGAATGGATTGTACATCTGGGTGTACGACCTGCGCTGTAGATCCTGCCTCCAACACGCGCAACTCCACTGCCCACTCTATATCTCCCTTCCGGAAATCTGCCTCCATCCAGTGTGTTGAAACTCTCCGTGGTGGATAGGTGTGCATACCCCGAATCTTCTCATGCCTCCCAGTGTTCTTGTCCGTCCACTCCATCTCCAAGGTCTCCCAGTTAGTGGTGACCTTCCCTAGTGTGATAAGCCATTGTACCCCAAGTATCACGTTGGTGTCTGGAATGTCCACCACGAAGAAATGATCTATCAGGGTGTACGTCCCCATCGTCACTGCCAAGGCTGGCACATACCTGGCACACTACATGGTCCGGTCCCCTGGAACTAGTACCGAAAACCCACCAAAAGTCTCTGTCTGCAGGCCCCTCTGCTCTACCAGTTGGGCATCAATAAAATTGTGGGTAGCCCCACTGTCTACCAACATTGACACACGCTACCCTCGTACTGTGCCTCGGACACGCAATGTCAAGTACTTGGGAACTCCCTGCAAGGCTGCAAGGGCTCCCCTGGTAGGTGCAAAAGCTGCACCTCCTGCTCCAGGTGGTGGAGGTGGCAAATGATCCCCTCTCTGCGCTGTACTGCTGCCTCTAGCCTCCATCTCCTCATACTCCTCTTCTTCCCAGCTACTATCGGAGAAGACCTCGATGTAATGTGCCTTCCCCGCGGCACAACGGTGTCTTGGTGCCCATGGCTCCTGGCACGTGAAGCATAACCTCCTCTGCTTCAGGTCTCTCTTGACCTCATCATCTCCAAACCCTCTGCCCTGGTTCCCCTTGGCCCTCTCGTCCTTTCCCTTCGGCTAGAATGCCGATCTTTGGGGAAAAGGAGCTCTAGTCTTGGGAAGTGCATCCTGCAAATCCCAAGTCCTCTCAACTGCATCATGCAGTGTCGCGGGCCTCGTAAATATGAGTAATCCCCGTAGAGACTCTGCCAATCCATCTATGAACATATAGATCATCTGAGCTGTGGATAAATCAGGTACCATCACGGAGAGTCTCAAAAACTCGGAGATGTACGTGTCCGGCCTCCCGTTCTGCTTGAGCTTTGTTAGCTCAACAAAATGCTCCTCTGGATCCCTCCGATCAAAATGCTCTACCAACCTTTGCGTAAACTCACCATATGCTGTCACTCTCGAGTGCCCCAGCGTAACCATCCCATGAAACCACCAATCCTGGGCCTCGCCCTCTAGGTGCAGCGCTGCCACCTTGATGGCCTCTAGCTTAGGCATCTGATTAAGCTGGAAATATATATCCAACTTCTCCACCCAACCTTTTGCCGAACACTTGGCCGATCCGTCAAATGTCGGTAGATGGAATCTAGCCATCGTATGCTGTAAGTCCCCGTCATGTGAATGCCTGTTCCCCCTGTGATGGTTGCGGGGTTTGCTGTCTCGCTTGAGCTGAACAAAATCATGGAAAGTGAGGGCATCTCTGAACTCCTGACCATATGACTGGTACTCAGCAAAATAATCTCCCATGTGTGCCAGCTCCTGCTCCTGCTGTGCTTCTATCCCAATGTCCGCGGCAAGAAATGTCGGCATCGTGGAATGGGGGCGTGTGTGCGATGTTATCTGTTGCGCTGTGAGGTGCTCCTGTAGATGATGGGATGTGCCTGAGCCCTCTCCAACATGGAAACCCCTTGGGGTCTTGCGCTGTCTAGACTCTGTCGTGAATCTCTGCCCCATCTCCTTTATCCGCTTCGACAAATCTTGCACTAATTTGCGGAGGAGTTCCCTGAACTCCTTCCCGGCATCTCTTTCCTCCGCCATTGGTTCCTCTTCCTTTGCGTCCACCACTGGAACGCTGTCTCCTTTCTCGAAAGTGAGCTCTAATCTCTGCTCTTGGTCTTTATACTTCCTTCCCCGCTAAGTGATGTAAGGTTTTCCTGCTAGTGTCATAGACAATCTGCTCCACACGCTGAGCCAAGTCTATGAGCTCTAATACCACTGTAATATCCCAAATGGAAACAATACAAGCACATAAACAAAGACATAGAGCAACTATAGACAAATCATAAGGGAAACAAACAATATGGAGAACGCTGAGCCATCTTATTAATACTGAAAAATGGAAATGAGTACACAGGTGATCAGAATGATGGCACCTCGTCTTGCACTAAGCAAGCGTAGAAAGACTCTCAGGAAATGATCCGGAATGGCTGCTCTCTCTAGACTGTGTTATCTCCCAAGCTGCTGATATTGCTACTGTGCTGCTGCTACTGCTGGAATGAACTGAATCTTTGGGGTTGCTCCCCTCCTTGGAAAATTCTGAAACTTCGGGAATGGCCTCTACTCCCAATACCCAGAAAAGCCCAGAAAGCTTTTCAGAAATTGTCAACCCCCGAAAATGTCTCCCTTGAGGCACTACGATATTCCTCAAGGAGGGATGCTGGCTCTGAATGATCTGCTCCAAATAATGGTCCCTAACTCCTCCAAAATGCTGGAATAGGGAAGGGCTAGCCCCTTACCCACTATCCCGGGCTGAATCCACCAACAAACCCCCAATCCGGAACCACCTCCTCTCAAGACTGCGTCCTCCCTCTCACTGACTGCGTTGTCTCTCTGAGTGGATGCTCCTCCTGTGGTAGCTGCAAATCTCTCCGGCGAAACAAGGATGAAACTCCTCACTTGAGCAGGCACTCGAAGTCCCCCAGGGCTGAGGTTGGGATCTCCGAACGGAGACACCCGATGAACTGAACAGTCCGTGCAGACTTTGCTAAATAGCAAGCGTGCTCAATCTAGAAGAAAATTCTAAAAGATGCATAATCAAAATGAATGAGAATGAGGAGACCCCTCCTCCTTTTATGCTTGGTGAGCCCTTCCTTCACCTAGACCCCACCAATCTCTGCGCTATCCCCCTTGGCCCACGCTGTCCAACTCACTCTGCGCTGGCTAGGCCCCATGTTGTCTACGCTGCTCCTTTTCCTACGCTGCCACTTGACAACTAGGCCTCACGTTGGCAAATAGACATGTCTCTTAAGTGACTTTAGGAAATACTTTTTATCCTAAGTTTGAGCTAAGTGTCCCCTTCACCCACTTTATTTATATTTTAACTCTATAAAGGCAAAATAGTCAAAATTAATATTTCCAATTAGTTATTGCTAATTGGGAATATTACACTCTTGACAGATGGGCAGGGAAACATACAATTGATGCAAGGAGCGAAAATAAAGTGACAGATCACATTGGTTATATATTGGCTCTCAGGGGTTGTTAGCCGCTTGTGGGAAGAAGATGAACAAGAGGAAAGCTCTCTTAGGGGCCCCCATTTTTGGTGGGGAAACAACCCTTTCATCAACAAAAGCAAAATATCAAGTAGTGAAAGGAGTGTGTGAGGTAGTTTGGTCAAGAGGATGCTTTCAGATATCCAAATGCAACAATATGAACCGACACTCTTGTTATCCGACAATTAAGGGGTGATGAAGCTTGCTAAGAATCTAGTCTTGTACAAGCATAACAAACTACAAACATTCTCACTGAGGGTTTGGGCCTTGAGAAACATGTAAAATTTCGAGATAAGCTTGGTGTGGTTAGTAGATTGATCATTAAGGGGGGATGTTAGAATAAATGTTAGTTTATAATGGTCAACTCGCTTTTAGACTTAGGCACTAATAAAGTCACTTCGACTTTAGATTAGTTTATGCTTTATGTCATATTTCACTATCGATTAATCCCACATTCATAAAGTGGATTAAATCGACTTGATGTAATCCTATATAAGAAAGCTTGTGCTTTTTCATTTAATACACAATGACTTGGTTTCCTTTATGTTTTCAATTTCTTTATAAACGAATCTTGATGCTTATAAATTTACTGCATGTAATAATGTAATGGCCACTTTGTGTTGTCATGAGTGGCCTAATCTCAAAATATAGATAATACTTTTGTGTTTGTATATAAAAGAATAAAAATAGTTGTCAATCATTTAAGTTATATGTTGTTGGTTAATGTGCTTTTGTGTACAGGATAGGTAAGGATACGTGATGGCAAGTATTGGTTATAATGGTGAAGTCATAGCATGATTGAGCGCGAATCGTTTGCCTTCCTCACTCTTGAGGTCTCCGTCCAGTCACAGGTTTGTGAAGGAAATTGATAGTAGTGGAAACCAACCCTTGGGACTGCCTAGTGATCCTAATTTCAAAAACAAAGCCGAGGTTGGTGGCTGAGAGCCCAAGGGCAAGGGGGTTTTTCATTTCACCAACAAATATGGCTTGAATGTTAATGGGTACAACCCCAATGGTGATGTTGATGCAGGAGCTAGGAGTTGGTGTGGAGTTGGTGTAGAGGGATGAATGCCCAAAAAATGTTTGTTGAAAAGCTCGAATGAGATGCTCACCTGGGGAGTGGCAAAGAAGATAAAGTATGCAATGTGTTTGATAAAATTCACCCAATCAGACGAGGAAGGAATTGGGGATATTGTGTAATGTCCCCATTTTCAATTTCCTCTGTAGTATAGCTAAGGTGGATTTCCAGGGTACGCGATGGTTAGGTCACAGGGGCAAGATTATGTCATCAGAGGTCTCAGAGGGGTTTTGAGAAGTTTTATGGGGTCCAAAAGCGTTTATTGGGCATATTCCATCATCAGAGTCAGTTTCACACAACTTGCTTTTGGTTCTGTTGCATTTTGATAATTCCCGTAGAGCGAGGTTATTATTTAGCCTAACCTAATTAATTACGCTTAAGGTGACATTTCGGGAGGAATACTTGATGGAACACTTTAGTGTAATAGCTTGTTGGAATCGAAACAAGAATATCTACAGGATGTGATGATGAGAAGTGACTTTCAATGGCCAGAGAAAGTATGGTGCGTGATTTACTATTTCCCAGAGTAAAAAGTGACTTTAATTAGTCACTTAATTAAATAAAAGGGGAAAATGATTAATTGAAGGAAAATGAGCAATACTAAAATAATAAAAATAAAATACTTCTAGAAGATTGGAGATCTATCGATCCAACCTTTAAAAGGAGTAGGATGAGATCATTTGGGGCATCTTGGATTTGTGTATTGCCTTTGTGAGAGGTTTTGAGAACTTGGTTTTCAGGATTCAGGTAGCCTCGAGACAAAAACCCTTGGGTGATTCGGTGAGGGTGGACGAAACCTCTCTCATCCCTTGGTGAATTCATACAGAATTCATAGGAGCGCTTATTGGTTTTAGTACAATTTTGGGAGGCCAGATCCAGTGTTGCCGTAGCTATATCCTGAGTCTAGATTTTGTTTGGAGGATCCCATCTCAGTTATCCTCCAGTGATTTGTAAAATCAAATTTTATTAATGTAAATAAAACTGAGATTTTCTTGAATGTGCTTATTGTCTATGTTTGAGTTGCAAATTTTTATTAAAGAATTTACGACAAGAAAATTTTTGAAGAAAATTGGCCAGGAGACTAGATCCAATGTTTCCACAACTATATCCTAAGGCCAGATTTTGTTTGGAGGATCCCATCTCAACTATCCTCTAGTGATTTGTAAAATCAATTTTTATTAATATAAATAAAGATGAGATTTCCTACATGCGCTTATTGTCTATTTTTTAGTTGCAGATTTTTATATTGAAGTTTTTCTGTTTGCTACCAATTTCTTGATTGTAAATTGTAAATTTTTATGAAAGAATTTATGACAAGCAAAATTATGAAGAAAATTGGCTAAATAAAAATTTGGTATATTACCCAAGTCACCTGACACGGGGACATGGGACATGCAGGACACGAAAATTCGAGTGTTTGACACGGGCACGTTGACCCCACTGAACAGACCATGTTAGGACATGTTATATATATATATATATATATATATATATATATATATATATATATATATATAAAATTAGATATTTCTTACACAACTTCTCACTCATGATACATATTCAGACATAAATCTATATTCTACATTGTAAATTTAAAATTTGTAGGTTTTACAAAGTAACATTATGCATACAAATACAATTGTGACAGATTCATCAATGGTCCAATAGGAGAAAGACAAGAAACTTCAAATTGCAGTTTTCTCAAGTCATCAAAATCAAAATGCGTTACATAGATAGTAGCAATGCCATGGAAAATAGAAATTGCAAATACAAAACAACTACAAACCTCATGGCAGTAGGTAGCTCATGAGTCATCAATCCCCATCATCAAAATCAACATCACTGTCATCATCATGGTCACTACTGCTCTCCTTTGTTGTATCCCCCTCCTCTGTATCCAATGTCATCTTTGCATCTGTTGGTGTGGAGGATGACCCCTCAATAGTATCACCATCATCAAAAGTGACAGGTTCTAGCACTGGCTCATTAAGATCCAAGTTGGCCAATGCCAACTCAACACTGTTGTCCAAACCCATATCATCAAGAAAGAGATTCCACATCTTTGTCTTTCCCTTCAACCACTCATCCCTCTGCCTATAAATAAGATGAAGGTTGGTGTGCACATACACCATTATCTCTGCCCTGGACTACTCAAGCCTTCTCTTCTTGTCACTATAAAAATTCACATATGTGCTCCAATTCCCGTCGTAACAAGAGGATGAAGTCACTCGAGAGGAGAGCCTCATGGCTAACTATTGTAGAGGAGGGCTTGTTTCTCCATGAGTTTCCCACCAAGAATAGGGCTTCTTAGCCCCCTGTCTCTAATCACATCATCTCTTGCAAATCAACATGCATTTCCATGCAAATCTGCTTGCATTTCCAGGGGACACGTGTCTTGAAATCGAGACACGATGGACATGATCAGAGAACATGTGTCCCATTGAATCCCACAAGTCAGACACGATCGGACAAAATTGGAGGACGTGTCCCGAAATCGGGACACGATGGACATGATCGGAGAACACGTGTCCCATCGAATCCCACAAGTCAAACACGATCGGACACAATCAGAGGACACGTGTCCCATCAAATTATGTCTAATTCATGGGATTCGGGACACAGCCGGGGTTTTGAGCGAATCCAGTTTCTTAGGATATATTACAAATTGATCTCCAAAACTTCCCAATATTTTTTAGGTCTTTGTTTAGAGAGTCCCTTTGCATCATGGTCAATGAGGTTGATGTTGTATCAATGTTATCAGAACTGAACTGGTGATCAAACCAATAAACCTTGTGGACTGGGAATAGGTTCGGAACCAGATTGAAACTGGTAAAAAACCGGGAAAAAAAAAATTGTTTACCAAAAATATATAAAATATTCATATTTTAAAGAAAAACATATATATTCATGTGCGTCCATATGAATCCAAATTCCAAGGGAACCGAGGGTATGAATCCAAATTCCAAGGGAACCGAGGGATTTTTGAGGAGCGGGCGAGGACGGCTGGGAAATTTCAACGGCGAGGGTTTCTGTGACAAGCTCAGGGGTTTGCATGAGAGGGGGTCCGGCAGCCGCATTGCTGCCGTGACCCCCTCTTCTTCTTTCTGGTTCGATGAGGCTGGGTCGCGCTCCCTGAAGACGTCGGTGGATCGACATCGGATGTTGTTCAAGGAGGCGTTTTTCTGCCCAGGTTTTTCACAAGGGTTTTCTACTAGAATGCTGTCATTTCGCGGGGTGGCTGTTACCCAGTGATCCTCCCACTGGTTGCTGCGTTTTCAAAGTCTGTCACCGCTGTTGCAGCGCTTTGCATGTTCTTCTTTGGCACTGGGGTTTTTTTCTTGCAGATCTGGTTGGTGGTTGCCCCTGATGCTGCTCGTGGGTGTGGATCTGCTCAGTTTCTTTGGTTCAGAGCCTTAGCAGATGAGCTGTGGTCTCTGGTTGCTGGGTATGTTTTCATCTGGTCATTTTGGTTGTGGTTTCTTGATGCCCATCATGGGTTCTTGATTTCCCTTGTGGGGTTGTGACGGCCTGGGTTCCGGGTCGACTTTAGGCTTTTTCATTTTCCCCTGCTAACCCTGCCTCTTGGGGTTTTTCCTCTTTTGAGGAGCCCTGGATCTGGTGGGTTGGCATGGAAAAAGAAGACAAATTGCTCTTTTGAGCAATGCTCAGGCAGAGGTCCAGTACTTCTGCGGTTATTGTGGTTTTTGGCTGTACAAAACAGCTGTATGGATCTGGTATTTTTGTGTTCTGCGTAACACACGATCAGATAGAATGCTATTGCATGTACTCTGTAAACTTTTTATTACAAATAATGGAAATTTTCGATTTTTCTTCTGGAAAAAAAAATCCAAATTCCAAACCATTCATACACTAATATGCAAAAGTTCTCATTTACATAGCATGTAAGGGTGCACATAATTAAAATAGCATATAGTGGAATCCATCTCTGAACCGAAAATACATCAACAAATAGGCTCTAGATGGCCTCTAACATCCTAAAAAAATCATGCTACAACGGGTCTTCATCATAAATATAGCCATTTAGGCATTAAAATAAGATAGAAAAAATGTAGCATGTCATGTCAAGATTTTGTTTGAGTGATGAGTACATTTTTAGTAGACTCATGATAGAGGAGTTTGACGACCAATGCCACTAAATCAAAGTACATAGAGGCCTTGGTGCTCTTTATTAAATACTTGTTCCATACCCTCGTTCATGATAAGATCCAATGGAAACGTTGCAATCCTATCAATCATGAAATCCTGAAAAGCTGTTAAGTCTGTTGGATTTTGAGTGAAATCTAAAACTCTACTTTCTCCATATGAAATCCAATGAGGTTGGAACCACTCTCTAACATCCTGAGTCATTTCATGGTAATGTTAAAAAGTTAAGTAAAAGGCTGAAAATGAAAGATAAAGGTGAATGGAATTTAACATTACCATGAATTGCATAGCAATACTAGGGCCATAGGTTTGATTATTAGGCTGAGGGCCATAGGCTTGAATATTAGGCTAGCCTGTAGGAGAATTAGAAGTGGGCCAACCATGTGATGCCTAAATTAAGCAATTTAACCAAAAATTCCTCTCTACCACAGTTTAATACCAGATTCAGTCTAAAAATCCCTAATTGTGTAATTCCAACTACACAACATAAAGACTTAATGTGAAATTTTAAACAGACAAAAAAATTAAATTTCAGAAGAATACTTGGAACTATAATGAGTTGGAGGTGTTTTGGACTGTGGCTCTCGCGGATGCAGCTAATGTGGTTACCAAACCAACCTTTACCTCCCAGCCTATCTGAGGTCTACCTATATAGCCCACGGATCCAGAAGACAGATCTTTTCGCCCCCATGCCCAAAATTCCAAGAACAATTGAACTACATGTTTCCTTTCACGACTCCTCTTTAAATTTCTCCCTCCTCTAAGAGCCTCTTATAATCCCTTATATCCTCAAATTCACCGTCTCTCAACCTTCTTGTTGTCCATCTCTTCCACCATCTCCCTTCTTTGTTGACACCTTTCTATCTTCTTGACCCTTCCTTTGAGTGAAGGCGGTTCCAAACTTAGAAAAGTGTGTTGAAATATTTTGGTCACTTTATATGAAGTTTTGATAAGGTTCATGAGTTTTTTATAATAACAATTTTAATAAATTACTTTATTTTAATATATTTTATTAATTTTTATTTTAATTAGTTCATTTTATTTACTTGAGTTAATTAAAATTTAATTAAGTTATAATTTAAATTTAATTATCCTTGTCACAAATAGATGTAGATATATGTTTTAATTAAAACATATATATATATATATATATATATATATATATATATATATATATATATAAGGTGGTATTCATATTTATGCCTCACCTGGCATACTTATTATATTTTGGTGAGTTTTAAGGATTTATTTCGATAATTGATTTATCAACCTAAACTTGAACTTCTGTTTCAAGATTAGCTAGTAGGTATAGTAGTGCAATACATGCAATCCATACATATGTAGCTATCACATGGATGTCTCGTATGTATACTAATATTCACACCCCGTTTGTATTTGTACATGGGTCATTACAAACCAACTAAAAAAAATTAAAAAAATTAAAAACATGCAATCTTTTTACGTTGGTCTGCATAGGTACAAATTGCATGGAACCGGTCCCAAACCGACTGATTTGGTACCGAACCTGCCTATCGTGATTCGAACCAGTTTTGGGCTAAAAACAGCCAGACCGACTGATTCCACCGTTTCTGATAACAATGTCATATTCACACTCGTAGCCAACATACAAGAGTTGATAAGAATTCCTGTGGGTTCATTGAGGCTCCTCCACAAAAAGGAACCTTAAGATGGAACAAGTACTCAGAGATTATGACATTAAGAAGGATGCCTTTATCTCTCTTGTTTCCTCCCTGAATGTTGGAGCTAGGTGCGAAGGGGCATCTTTGACATTAAAGCCCATGTCCTTCAAGGATGCCCTTAGGCCAGGTTCCAACTCTCATCAACGTTAGGCAACTTCCTTGTTCCAAGTAGACAACTCTGAGCTGCACACTCTGTGGAATTTCGCACCTAGATTTGGAGGACTTCCTTCAGCTCTATGCTGAGTCAAGGCTCAACTTTCGCTTCAATGGTTTATGGCCTTGTTTAGTGGATCTTTATAAGTGGTTTCATTCGTCTCGGACCAAGAAGTGCAAGCTCATCTTCCGCTCAAAAGGTTTTTTATAGTGCTTTTCGCTGAACCAGAAGATTACCATAAGTCCCTAACTGGTGGGCCTTAGTTCTAGGGTAAAAAAGGTCTGTTCGTAACCCCTTGGTTTCCGGATTTCGACCCCTCTACAACCATCATTACCAAGCTCCAATTTGAGTTCAACTTCCTAATCTTCCAGCCCTATGGCACTTTTCAGTTTTTTAGGGCATAGGAAACCCCTTGGATCGTTTTCTTGCCACATATCCCTCTTGAGGTTAGCTTGGCTTGTACACCTACGACAGAGTATGTGTGGAAATTGACATTATCAAAGGGCAACCAGATCAAATAAATTTAAAAATCGATGATTATCATTGGAACCAATCTTTGGATTACAAGAATACTGCATTTTGTTGTCGCGTCTGTCTTCAAACTTTCTATTTACATAATTCCTTCCCTCTATCAAATCCCAACAAGAATCATCACAACAAAACTTCTAAATCTAAAAGTTGGAAACCTTGTGACCTGCCCCCTTTGGAGGGCCAGACTTCTTCTAATTTTGACCGAGAGGATGAGAATACCGATGATGTTATGAGTTCGAGGGATCAGGATCAGATTGTCGCTATTCATCAGACTATTCAACAGGAAACCCAATAACCCCTGCAAACAGGTAGTTGGTAAATAAAGTTGTCTCTTTGAGTATTTTGAAGCATGCTCATGATTCATCATCTTCTGACACTGTCAAGGAATCTCCTTCAGCGCTCAATAACAATTTGCAAATTACTATGGTCGATCCACATCCTGTTGGTTGGAACAAGGTTGTGAGAAAGAGAGGAATGAAAAGTCGCTCTGAAGACCATCCCCAATTTGGGTGATTCTTTTTGGTCTGTTAAATCCGTGGTAGTTTCAATGAGGAACATAAAAATCCTCAGATAGTTAGCTGCTACAGCATTGTAATTCTGATTTTTTGATAATAGAAAGTATTAATTCACAACAAAAAAAAGAATAAAAATAGTTGGCACCTTAGCCCTAAGGGTTGCACCTTGCCAAGTGTATCCCTGAGGATATCTAGATCAATGTCCTTGTGCTCACTGATTTCTTAGTAGTGAACCACTCATTTATCTCCAAAAGTAAATAAGTTAGCAATTTCTTTTTTCGCTTCCATTCAAGACAGAAAAGATTACATTGCTCATTCAATAGCTAGGGTTTCATCTAACTATTTTGAAATTGCAACAAAGCAAAGGCTTTTATTTCAAGAAATCAAAGCTAAATATAGCAGGCAAAAGGTATTGTGATGGAATTATTAAGTGCCAAGTCTCAAATGTGACCGTTGACCTCCTACTTAGTGCACGATGCTTCTTATACAATGATTTCTTATGAGAGTAAGGGGTATCATCAATGGATGAATTGGTCCAATTCAATGGTAGTTTTTCTCATAGTTTTAAAAATGGAATCACACTTCATCCAGACCACCTATCAACTTCGGTTTTAAATTGGACTTAGATTGACTCTGATTCAATGAACATTTAAAAAATAATTACATAAAATAATTATTTTTGAATGAAAAAAATTATTTGGGTGATTCCAAACCACTAGAGACAAAATATGAATGTTCGCTCGATGTAAGAAGGGTGAATATATCAAAATGGCACTGAGTGCAATGCATATCAGCAACAAAATACATAATCAATGAGGCTCTAAATTGCCTCTAAAGTCCAAGAATCATGCTACAAGCTGTGAGGCTACTGGCCTACTACAAATCACTGATTAACATGATCACTTATCAAAATTATTTGATGTGGGAGATTAGTTTGAGGGTTAGGGCACAGAACCAACTAGATCAGTTGTAACCCTCGGGATGAAATGCTCAGCATTAACCCCAGATTACTTTTGTAAATTTGAGCATTAGTTTGAGGCATATGTTGATATCATTCAAAGTGAGCCAAATTTCAAAGTCCACCATTTGACATCAATGGTTAGCGAGTAACTTACTCATATAGGTACATGGTTTCAGAGTTTTTTTTTAGTCTTACCTTATTGCAGGGTTATAGTTTTCAGGGCTTAGGAGTGTTTAGATCAATGCTTCAGGGGAATACACATCCTCTGCTATTATAAGCAGAGTTTTCAATTTAAGTTTCCAGCATTCTATTTGTCGCAATGTTTCCCATAGCAATTTTCCCATGCATTAGTTTCAAGCATATGGTCCGTGGGCTGCTCAGCCGGTTCATGATGGTATTGTTCAATTCGGACCAATTCGGCTTTAATAAATAGATCTGGGCTTTGTAGTACACAGATATGAAAAGGCTTGGCTTGTTATCTCCGAGATGGCTGCACAGATTTTGTCCAACACAACTTACTACGATGGATTTCTTCATGTAATGGAGTGATGACTGGAAGATCAAAGAATGGATCTATTCCCTTAGTGATACAATGGTTTCTTATGAGAGTGGGTAATAGCATAGATGTATAAATTAATCCAATTCAGCGGTAGCTTTTCTTGGCTTCAATACATAGATTTGGTCTTTACAGCACACAGATGTGAGATGGCTTGGCTTGTTATCTCCGTGGTGGCTGCACAATTTTTGTCTAACACAACTTACTGCGATGGATTTTTTTAGGTAATCGAGTGTAATGATGGGATATCAAACAATGGATTTGTTCCCTCGGTGGCTAGATCAGTAAAATAGTGGTCACAAACCCCATACTATCCATGCATTCGATACATAGCTAGATCACAAAGAAAACAAATTTGCTCAATTCTTGCATGGCAAAATTCATAGAATCGAATTATTGGATTCACTATTTTTTTCTCATGCGAAGGAGATCTACAACTTTCATATAGATCTAAAAAGTCTATTCTTCAATTCTCTCCTTTATTAGGAGCTCCCAAAGGATAATTTTCCAAAATATATAAAAAAAACAATGGCCAATTAAATCAACAATAAATCGAAATAACTATGAACTTGTAGGCAGCCTGTCTTCTTCATTCCATTGTGGACTCCTTTTTCTTGCAATATGTTAGAAATTATGCACAGCAGAAACAATAAAGAATTTACTGAGAGAGAAAAACATAAAGAACTCAGCAACAAATCATGAACATAAACACAAATGTTTAACCGGGAAAAACCCCAAACTCCGGGGAAAACCCATCCTAATGAAATTTCATTAGCCTTGGCCAAAACCCTGGCCAATCCAGCCAAGTGAGCCTTCACCACTCACCTCCAGGCCTACCTTACAATGAAGTCTTCCCAGCCTTTTATAGGCTCCATTACATGCAATACCATGGGCTGAAAACTATGGGTGCACAAAACCATGTGCCCCAAAACCACCACTGTTTACCCTAGTTCACATTGACTCTACCTCGAGTCATGTTTACCTAACAATTCCCCCCTTAAACTTGACTTGGGGCTTCTTGACTAAATCCAGCCAAACCTGCTAAGTGAGACAACCCCGCTCACTCTAGCTCTTCCCCCCTCAAATTTTTACCCAAGGTAATTGTTAATTTGGCATCCCCCCTATCACCTAGGTCTAACCCAGACTTTACCAGTGATTACCCAGGGGTACGCATGCCATACCAGGTCTTACAGCAGTATGCCCATTTACATGTAAAAAATTAACTCCATTATAATAATTTTTTTTTTTTTGTTTCATTGTTGCTGGTCTTTGTATGACCATTCTCTACATTCATACATGATCTAAATCTCATGGTCTTTGAGACTTTAAGGCTCACATGGGCAGTGCTTGCACTTCCTCATTTTTGATGCATGAAATGATAAATACATCCACCAATCGATTTCGTTTCCACATTACAGGATTCACAGTGAATCATGAGATAGAGATTCAAAAGAACTTAGCGTAATTTGATTCAAAAGAACTTAAACAGCTGCTCCAAACTGGCCTAGTAAACTTAACTGGCCAAGCATTGGTATATTCCCTGTGCCGCTGCACATTTCTGCACCTCTTGCAGTACCGTTAATGATGGGTGGCAGGATATAATCCGATCACAGCCTTTAAGTTCAGTTCACTGGTGAGTAAACCGAATCCCCCTCCACTGAAATGGCCACCGGTCGCCACAGTGATGCAACTTCCCGCAGAGAATCCGTAGGTTGCAGACCTATCCGCGATGGCATCGTATAATTGCCCTACAGTCGCACCGACCCCAACCCAAGCTGTTTTGGAAACCATATCAATCTTAATCGCATCCAGATTCATCAGATCTGACATATTCATAAGCAAATCGAACCAGATTTTACGCAGACCGTCCTCCAATGCCGGCGCAATCGACTCCCATCGGTGCACCAGCTTCGTCACTGCGTCTCGCCCCGACCTGTCCACGTTGAGGACCGTGACGACAGGTGGCACTCTGACGAGCTTTATTCTCCATGAAACCACAAAACCCCAGCTGCCTCCGCCACCGCCACTCAGAGCCCAGAACACGTCTTCTCCCATCTTACATAGATCTATGCACGCAGATCTATTCGACATCTACACTCGAATAGAAAACACGGGGATTATGAACGCAGATCTATTCGAGATCTATTCAACATCTGCAGCTATTCTACATCAGATCTGTTAGATCTAAACAAATTTCGCACTCCAATTGCAAGAAGGCATCCTGCAATAAAAAAAAAGATAACAGAGACAATGAAATGCCGCAGGTCGGATGCCGATCATTCGACATCATATCGTCCATCATTTTCTGATTGTAAATAAATTTAATCAGATCCAGCATATTCACACACAGATCTAATGCCTTCTCTCATAGATCTGTCCTTTTATGTATATCTATCTATCTAGGAGAAAATTTCACGCAGTGGCAACCAACTCAAAAAACACTAAACTTGGCAGCTCATTCAGGATTTCAGATCTTCATAGCTCCGATACCAATTGTTAGAAATTATGCACAGCAGAAACAATAAAGAATTTACTGAGAGAGAAAAACATAAAGAACTCAGCAACAAATCATGAACATAAACACAAATGTTTAACCGGGAAAAACCCCAAACTGCGGGGAAAACCCATCCTAATGAAATTTCATTAGCATTGGCCAAAACCCTGGCCAATCCGGCCAAGTGAGCCTTCACCGCTCACCTCCAGGCCTACCTTACAATGAAGTCTTCCCAGCCTTTTATAGGCTCCATTACATGCAATACCACAGGCTGAAAACTATGGGTGCACAAAACCATGGGCCCCAAAACCACCACTGTTTACCCTAGTCCACATTGACTCTACCCCGAGTCATGTTTACCTAACACAATATATTTGTTATCGCTCCTAATCACACTCAAGGAAAACTTAAGGATACTATTAAGGAAACTATCCACCATGAACTTCATTCAATTATAAAATTCCATATGTATTATTGAAAATGGAGAAAATGTGCCTTTAAACAAGTGAACCATGGAATAAAACGTGATTATGCCATATACCATGTTGAACACAGTTAGTATGTGTTGTCCTCAACATATGCATTGTCATCATTACTTATAAAGGAAAGCACCATGGCATTGTAAAGAAACGCCATAGTGTTTTCCATATACCAAATCATATTTTAACGTTAATCGGTAACCTTCAACCCTGAAGTATTTTTTTTCACTAGCTTTAAAAAATGAGAAATAACGCTTGAGTCAAGAACTCATAGCTTTATTCGAACTTTAGCAAGTGCAGCGTCTAAAGTCGCTTCCTTCCTTGCATTAGAGTTCCGATTTGAATTAAGATTTTTCGTTCATTTAAATCGTTCTTTAGCCAACTTTATTCAATAAGAAACAAGACCCTAATGCGTGCGTCGGATTTCTGGTCTGTTTGCACTAAATAAAAAAAGGAAAAATAAATATGGTTGAGATTCAATGTGCCAGGGAAGAGAAATCGAATTCAAGCTGACGGAAATGGGTGCTGTGGAAGATCGATGGAGATAAGTCAGCCCGAAATGGAAATCGGTTCACCTCTGTGCATTTAAAGGAAAATGGGGCGAGGGGATTCGAACTTACTCTGCGCTATGGAATACAACGAAGCCGTAAAAATGATAACAGAAACCCCGTTGGGGAGTGAGGGATTCGGGCGCAGGATTGGTGGAGTTATACCTTACATCTCTACATCCCCGCGACCAACAAAAATTCCCACGAAAGAGAAAAAGGGGCAAGAATCGAAACTTTTTTAGTTTATTTAGAAATCGTGGAGTTACCTACCAAACGAGAGTTCATTCAATCCATGCGCTGAGCTAGGCCGCGAGTATAAACGTGCAAAGTGTGTTAATTGAACCGGTTGGCCAGTCGAGGTGTCAAAGGCTGGATCGTACGTTTATGGTCTCGGCCGAGTAAATGGCTTGGCAAATAATCTTATGGGTTAAACGAATACCCCCTTGATTCCATCGTGGACATGGGTTATTAATTTACCCTTGATCAAAATGCCATATCTAATTAAGACCTCTAGACTTTGGATTCCCCAACTTCCCTTATTTTGGTGGTTATTTTTAAAGTCTTCCTTTTAGGTTTTCATATTCAATACGAATTTTAATTTTTTTTTGATTAATTAAAGTAGGTAATACTCGTAATTAAGTTAAATAAAGGTATTAATTAATTAAAAATGATTTAAAATTATAAGTGATTCTATTTGAAGACATTTGATTTAAAGACATAAGAGAAAATTATGGGAATATGTTAGCATCGGTTTCTTGGCATTGTCTTTTTAGCGATGAGATTGTTGGAAGGTTGGGTCAGCTCATCATCAATTGGAATAAGAAGAGGACTGAAATGCAAAAGGCAAAAAACAGGAAACTCATAGTCCCATAGACTATTTTTAGTCTCAAGGACATTAAAATTTCATTTCATTTGTATCTTAATAAAATGATCCTAATTAATATTATGACCTAATTTTTAAATTAATAAAAAAAGAGTAAAAACTAAAAAAAAAAAACTAATTTAGAGTTAAATTTGAAGGACTTTTCTAAGTAGGCAAGGATTTGCCCGAACGATGATTTTCTTCCACTCCCTCAATCACTGATGTTCTTCCATTGGCTTGAATTCTTCCCTCGCTGAAACACTGTGCACTGGAAAATTCGCATTGCCTAGATAAATTGCTCCCTCACTTGTCTCTCTCCTCATCCCATCAATTTTCTCTTATAATCTCGTTGGAGCTACAACGACCATGATTGGATTCTCATCAACGACTAAGATCATCTTAGACTTGATCCATGTGAGTCTTTAAAGCATTCTCGATCATCCTCAATTAATTCCCATTAATTAATTAATTTTCCTAAATTAGACTTGGGAATTTTTTAATTATTGATTAATTAATTTAATTGAAGCATTTTGCAAGCTTATCTTGCGAAACATTTCCTAGGTTTTGGAGATTCCATGTTCCTTACTCTCTTAGACACAAATCAAGACTAGAACAATTGTCTAATGCTACAAAGACGAACACTAAGCCGACTGGTGGTAGTACCGGTCCAAGTGCGTCATCTCACATATAATGTGGGGCAATGAACAAGTTGTTGAAGGTGCTGAGGGCGACCATAAGATGAGACAATGCTATATCACATGACGGAGTCCCATGGATGATGGCTCTCAACACATCCCCTACAAGTGTCAATATGATCCTTTTGTGGGCTTGGGCCCCAGTTAAGTTGTCCAGCCCATGATGAAACCGCTTGCCAATCTTGTATAAGATCCAATGCGTCTCCTCACCTTTAGGTAAAATAATTCATTAGTGCATCTAAGTCAATCAAGCTTGTTAGTCCAGGGCACAAATGCGACTTCATAACGGGTTTCCCTTCCAAATTTGGGGCTTTGAGCATTTAACGATGTTACCTCCCTACGTAGGAGCGGCTATTAAACAAACCTTTTAGGTGTTCTCAACCCCTAAAGGGAAATACATGTCCAAGGTATATCCTTCAAATGGTAGGTGTCATGTGGCTATTGATGAGATGGATTGGGACACAGGGGTCTCAAGGCCAAATGCCATGGGCTCAAGGGTGGAAATGATGAGGGATGTCCACATATTGGGTGTATGAATGTAGGAGGGAGAAATCATGGTACATGAGTTACCCTAGACTTTGTCTTTCCACCCTTCTTGATTTTCCTTTTTCCTTTTATTGGTTCTTCTTTTGTTTTACTACTTGGGGCTCTAGGGAATGAGTGCATGCTGTGAATGATATAACAGTGATTACCCCGTAAGGTGGGGACGTTCATCACCCACTTGGGGTTGGGACATGCATGTGTTCCTTAATGATGTAAGGAGCAGTCAAGGGGGCTCTAGGATGTTAATTTTTGTAGCATCGGATGTGTTCTAGCCACGAAACTTTGTGGAGAGGCTAGAATACATGAGATCTCCAAAACCCAGGAATCGTTTTTGGAAATTCCGCCTAGAAGTGTCTTAATTAAATTATTAACCGTTTTTAAATATTTCCTAACTTTAAATTTAAGGAATATGGTTAAGTCATCAGTATTAATTGAGATAAGGTGAGAATCATTTAGAAACTCACACGGATTGATAGGGGATTAATTTGGGTCATCGATTATGTTTTAATTTTGGTCGTTCGTACTCCAACAGAGGATTATAAGAAGAAGTCGATGGGTAGATGGAGATGAGAAATAAGTGTAGATACTTAGTTGCCCAGGCAGTTCGATTTTCTCAGTGGCAATGATATAACAGAGAAGATAGAGCCAAAGGGTGAGTAGCAGGTGGTTGAGGAGGGTAGCAGCACTTTGAGAGGAAGTTTTCCAGCTCCGAGAAGAGGCAAAGGAAGGAAAGCCGAAATCCCCACATGGTTGCAGGAGGCTCAACGTAGAGGCTAGGGAGGTAATTTTAGAGGAAGAAATTAAATGTGGGGTGAGAGAAAATTCTCACAATAATTTTGCTAGTATTTTCCTCAGATTAGATTGTCAATTGAACATCTAAATTATTGTACTCATAATTGCTGCCAAAGAATAATAATAAAACCCTCATCTGTTGCATTGGTTTTCCCGCATTAGGTTTTTAGGGAGACAATTGTACAAAATAACTGTGTCAAAACTTCTTGTGTGTGTGCTAGAATTTCTCAGTTTTCAGTGTTTTATTTTCAGCAATATTTTTATGGTGAAAATTGCAGTTGTTATTTTATTTGTTGTTTGTTGTAGCAAATAAACTGCAAGATTAAATTTACAATTAGAAGAATAATTTCCAGTTGTTGCAATAAATAAATTTTCACATGTTATCAGAGCACAATTGATCATCTGGAGAGCTCAGAAACGAAGGAAAGGAATTTCGTTGTTCAGTAAGGGCAGCAGGCTGAAATTCCCAGGGGCAGCACAGTGCTTTTGCCAGGAGGTCGAGTTGCTATAGGAAGTTCGATTTTTCTAAGAGAGGGGAAGAAAAATTCAATCCATCTAGATTAAGTAATTCCATAGGCAGAGGGAACAACTCAATTAGTTCATTGGGCAGACCTCTAGCTGGACGAAAAGGGTTTTTGCAGCGATTGCTAGAGCAAAGACAACGTTAGGTGAAAGACAAAAAAAGCACACTATAATTTCATTAGCATAACCATGGACAAAATTAACATTCAGGAGGCTTCATATTTGTCTTCAAGATTGGTGGATGAATTTGCTTGCTTGTTAGGATCAGCTTCACAGGGTGTCTGGTATATAGACAGTGGAGCTTCAACTCATATGACAGGGGTTAGAGAATATTTCTCTAGCTACAAGGAGGAGCAGATGCACTTCCAAATTACTATGGGAAACAGGACGAAATGTACTCTTGTAGGAAGAGGTACCATAGATTTTCAGAGGGACTCAGGGGCAAGCACTAGTGCTACGGATGTATTGCATGTGTTGGGTTTAGGTATGAACCTAAATTCAGTATCCCGGTTACAGGATAAGGGGTATGATATTTACTTCGTAGGGAAGAAAGTGTATGTCAAACACCCAAGCTGGAACAAGGTAAGACAAATTGGAGTTCGAAGCAACTATAATATCCCAAATGAACCTAAACAACAATACAAGCACATAATCAAAGACATACAACAACTATAGACAAATCATAAGGGAAACAAACAATATGGAGAACGCTGAGCCATTTTATTAACACTGAGAAATGGAGATGAGTACAGAGGTTATCAGAATGATGGCACCTCGGCTTGCACTAGGCAAGCGTAGAATGACTCTCAGGAAATGATCCGGAATGGCTGCTCTCTCTGGACTGCGTTATCTCCCAAGCTGCTGGTACTGCTACTGTAATGTTGTTACTGCTGGAATGAACTGAATCTTTCGGGCTGCTCCCCACCTCGGAAAATTCTGAAACTTCGGGAATGGTCTCTACTCCCAATACCCAAAAAAGCCCAGAAAGCTTTTCAGAAATGGTCAACCCCCAAAAATGGCTCCCTTGAGGCACTACGCTATTCCTCAAGGAGGGACGTTGGCTCTGAATGATCTGCTCCCAATAATGGCCCCTAACTCCTCCAAAATGCTGGAATAGGGAAGGGCTGGCCCCTTACCCACTATCCCGGGCTGAATCCACCAACAAACCCCCAATCCGGAACCACCTCCTCTCAAGACTGCGTCCTCCCTCTCACTGACTACGTTGTCTCTCTGAGTGGATGCTCCTCCTGTGGTAGCTGCAAATCTCTCTGGCAAAACAAGGATGAAACTCCTCACTCGAGCAGGCACTCGAAGTCCCTCGGGGCTGAGGTTGGGATCTCCAAACGGAGACACCCGATGTATTGAACAATACGTGTAGATTTTGCTAAACAGCAAGCGTGCTCAATGTTAGAAGACAATTCTGAAAGATGCATAATGAGAATGAATGAGAATGAGGAGACCCCTCCTCCTTTTGTGCTTGGTGAGCCTTTCCCTCACCTAGGCCCCACCAATCTCTGCGTTGTCCCCCTTGGCCCACGCTATCCAACTCACTCTGCACTGGCTAGGCCCCACGCTGTCCATGCTGCTAATTTTCCTACGCTGCTACTTGACCACTAGGCCCCACGTTGCCAAATAGACATGTCTCTTAAGTGACTTTAGGAAATACTTTTTATCCTAAATGTGAGCTAAGTGTCCCCTTCACCCACTTTATTTATATTTTAACTCTATAAAGGCAAAATAGTCAAAATAAATATTTCCAATTAGCTATTGCTAATTGAGAATATTACAGTCTCCCCCAGAAAAACATTGCTTGTCCTCAAGCAACTGTAATGATGGATGCTGCAGAATCTTCTCACTCTCCTAGGTGGCATCCTCATCCGGTAAATTCCTCCATCTCACTAGGTACTCCCTGACTGTCTTGCTTCGTAGCTACCTCTCCCTAGTGTCAATAATGGCCTCCGGCTATAGCACCAAGTGCCCCTCATCATCTATGGGTGGAAGTTTCTTTGTTGCAGTCACTTGCTGCCCTAGCGCCTTCTTCAGGCATGACACATGAAAAACATTGTGAATATTGCTACCCTTGGGTAGCTCCAACTCATATGCAACCTGTCCCACTCTGCGTATCACCCTGTAAGGTCCATAGAAGCAAGGCTTGAGCTTTTCAGCCCACCTCTGCTTCAGCGTGGACTATCGATATGGCTGCAAGCGTAGGTAGACCAAGTCCCCTACCTCAAACTGCCTCTCAACTTGTCCCCTGTCGGCGTATGACTTTTGTTGGTTCTGTGCTATAGCCATGTTATCCTTGAGGGCTCAGAGTATATCTTGACTCTCTTGGATCCAATCCTTGGCTCTAGGAGCCTTGCTAGTACCAAACATCATGTCAGCAAAAGATAAAACGTGATATCCATACAATGCATAAAACGGAGACATACCAATGGACATATGATGAGTGTTGTTGTAGCAGTATTCCCCCAAGTGCAACCATCTCAACCATGCCTTCTGCTACCCGCTGACATAGTTACGCAAGTAGCCCTCCAGCCACTTGTTCACTATCTCGGTTTGTCCATCCGTCTAGGGGTGGTAACTAGTACTCGGTGTCAACTCAGTGCCCACCAAACGGAAAAGCTCTTGCCAAAATCCGGCCATGAAGCGGTTGTCCCTGTCACTGACAATGGTCTTTGGGAGACCATGCAACCTGAAAACGTCCCTGAAGAACAACTCTGCTACCTGTGCTGCAGTGTAGTGTGCCGATATGGCAAAAAAATGAGCATATTTAGTCAGTGAATCTACAACTACAAATATGCAATCCTTGCCCTGTACTGTGGGCGACCCTGTAATGAAGTCCATCGAAATACTCTCCCATTTCCCCTCAAGTATGGGAAGAGGCTGCAATAATCCTGTCGGATGATTCATTTGCCCCTTGCTACACTGGAAAACCTCGCACTTCCTGACATGTTGGAGCACGTCCTCCTTGAGTCCCTTCCAAGAGAACCTCCCTCTGATGGCCCTATAGGTTTTGGTAAACCTTTAGTGGCTTGATAATGGTGAATCATGTGAGGTGTGCAATATCTTCTTCTTGAGCTGGGAGCCCTCAGTCGAGAAGATCCTGTCCCTGTAATAGATCACCTCGTCCATCACTCTGTACCTGTCATCTGTTACCTGTCCATCCAAAATATCACAAGCAAAATGGTCCTTGGAGTACTCTACCAGCAGTTGAGCCCTCTAGTCCGTGTCCAAACTCATCAAGGACAACGCTGCCGGTCTGCAGGAAAGTGCATCTGCCACAACGTTGTTCTTCCCCTTGACATACTCAATGTCAAGGTCATAAGCCTGGATCTTGCTGACCCACTTCTGCTGCCTCTCCTGCAACTGTTTCTGCTCTAAAAAGCATTGGAGGTTGTTGTGATCCATCCTCTCCCTGAATCTGTTTTCTACTAGGTATTGCCAAAACTTGGCGAAAGCATGCATGATGGCCAACATCTCCTTGTCGTATATAGCACACAACCTCTCATGCGGCAATAGCTTCCGGCTCTCCAAAGCTATGGGGTGGCCTCCCTGCATCAAAACTGCCTCGATCCCCTTGCCCGATGCATCACACTCCAAGATAAAGGGCTGTGTAAAATCAGGCAATGCTAACATTGGACAGCTGCTCATCACCTCCTTGAGCCTGTCAAAAGCCCTCTGCGCTGTATCCGTCCAACTGAATGCCCACTTTTTGGTAAGGTTTGTAAGGGGTGCAGCAAGCTGGGAAAATCCCTTGACGAACTTCCGGTAGTAGGTGCAAATCACTACAAATCCCCGAAGTTTCATCACATTCTTCGACTCTGGCCAATCCTTGATGGCCTTGATCTTCTCCTCGTGGACCCTCACTCCGTCCACCTCAATGATGTGCCCCAAGTAGAGCATCTCCATCAGCCCAAACTTACATTTGGAGAGCTTAGCATAAAACTACTGCTCTTCCAAAATGCGCAATACAGCCTCTATATGTAGGAGGTGCTCCTCCCATGGCCTGTTGTAAATCAAAATGTCATCAAAGAACACTAATACACACTTCCTCAAATGGCTACGGAAGATGTGATTCATGCATGACTGGAAAGTGGCCGGGGCATTGGTTAGCCCAAAAGGCATCACCAAGAACTCAAAATGGTCGCAATGGCACCTGAAAGCGGTCTTGGGAATGTCTTGCTCCCTCACGCAAATCTGATGGTACCCGGATTTCAAATCAATCTTTGAGAAGAACTTGGCCCCCCTTAGCTCATCCATCAGCTCATCGCTCCGTGGGATGGGGTACCGGTTCTTCATTATCTTCTTGTTCAGGGCCCTTTAATCAATGCACATCCTCAACGTGCCGTCCTTCTTCTTCACAAGTACTACTGAAGAAGCAAAGGGGCTGGTGCTCGGACGGATGTGTCCAAGAGCTAGGAGCTCATGGATAGCCCTCTCAATCTCATCCCGATAGGCTTTGGGATGCCTATAGGGTGTAGTGATAACAACGTGGATGCCTTGCTCCAGCTCAATCGTGTGCTCAAACCCCCAATCTGGTGGTTGTCCTGGTGGTATCTCCCCAAATACCGTAGGATACCTGTCGAGAATGGACTGTACATCTGGGTGTACGGCCTGCCCTGTAGATCCTGCCTCCAACACACGCAACTCCACGGCCCACTCTATATCTCCCTTCCAGAAATCTGCCTCCATCCGTTGTGCTGAAACTGTCTGTGGTGGATAGGTGTGCATACCCCGAATCTTCTCATGCCTCCCAGTCTTCTTGTCCGTCCACTCCATCTCCAAGGTCTCCCAGTCAATGGTGACCTTCCCTAGTGTGATAAGCCATTGTACCCCAAGTATAACGTTGGTGTCCAGAATATCCACCACGAAGAAATGATCTGTCAGGGTGTACGTCCCCATCATCACTGCCAAGGCTGGCACATACCTGGCACACTGGATGGTCCGGTCCCCTGGAACCAGTACCAAAAACCCATCAAAAGTCTCCGTCAGCAGGCCCCTCTGCTCTACCAGCTAGCCATCAATGAAATTGTGGGTAGCCCCACTGCTTATCAACACCGACACACGCTGCCCTCGTACTGTGCCTCGGACACGCAGTGTCAAGTACTTGGGAACTCCCCGCAAGGCTGCAAGGGCTCCCCCGGTAGGTGCAAAAGCTGCACCTCCTACTCCAGGTGGTGGAGGTGGCAGATGATCCCCTCTCAATGCACATCCTCAACGTGCCGTCCTTTTTCTTCACAAGTACTACTGAAGAAGCAAAGGGGCTGGTGCTAGGACGGATGTGTCCAAGAGCTAGGAGCTCATGGATAGCCCTCTCAATCTCATCCCGATAGGCTTTGGGATGCCTATAGGGTGTAGTGATAACAGCCTGGATGCCCTGCTCCAGCTCAATCGTGTGCTCAAACCCCCAATCTGGTGGTTGTCCTGGTGGTATCTCCCCAAATACCGTAGGATACCTGTCGAGAATGGACTGTACATCTGGGTGTACGGCCTGCCCTGTAGATCCTGCCTCCAACACACGCAACTCCACGGCCCACTCTATATCTCCCTTCCAGAAATGCCTCAATAGTTTTCCATCTCCAAGGTCTCCCAGTCAATGGTGACCTTCCCTAGTGTGATAAGCCACTGTACCCCAAGTATCACCTTGGTGTCTAGAATATCCACCACGAAGAAATGATCTGTCAGGGTGTACGTCCCCATCGTCACTGCCAAGGCTGGCACATACCTAGCACACTGGATGGTCCGGTCCCTTGGAACCAGTATCGAAAACCCATCAAAAGTCTCCGTCAGCAGGCCCCTCTGCTCTACCAGCTAGCCATCAATGAAATTGTGGGTAGCCCCACTGCTTATCAACACCGACACACGCTGCCCTCGTACTGTGCCTCGGACACGCAGTGTCAAGTACTTGGGAACTCCCCGCAAGGCTGCAAGGGCTCCCCCGGTAGGTGCAAAAGCTGCACCTCCTACTCCAGGTGGTGGAGGTGGCAGATGATCCCCTCTCTGCACTGTACTGCTACCTCCAACCTCCATCTCCTCATACTCCTCTTCTTCCCCGCTACCATCGTAGAAGACCTCAATGTAATGTGCCTTCCCCGCGACACAACGGTGTCTTGGTGCCCATGACTCCTGGCACGTGAAGCATAACCTCCTCCGCTTCAAGTCTCTCCTGACCTCATCATCTCCAAACCCTCTGCCCTTGTTCCCCTTGGCAGGTGGAACCCTCTCATCCTTTCCCTTCGGCTAGAATGCCAATCTCTAGGGAAAAGGGGCTCTAGTCCTGGGAAGTGCATCCTGCAAATCCTGAGTCCTCTCAACCACATCATGGAGTGTCGCGGGCCTTGTCGATCTGACTAATCCCCGTAGAGGCTTTGCCAATCCATCTATGAACATATAGATCATCCGAGCTGTGGATAAATCAAGTACCATCATGGAGAGTCTCAAAAACTCGGAGATGTACGTGTCCAGTCTCCCGATCTGCTTGAGCTTTGTTAGCTCAACAAAGTGCTCCTCTGGATCCCTCTGATCAAAATGCTCCACCAGCCTCCACATAAACTCGGCATATGTTGTCACTCTCGAGTGCCCTAGCGTAACCATCCCATGAAACCACCAATCCTGGGCCTCGCCCTCTTGGTGCAGCGCTGCCACCTTGATGGCCTCTAGCTCAGCCATCTGATTAAGCTGGAAATATATATCCAACTTCTCCACCCAAGC
This sequence comes from Pinus albicaulis, assembly GCA_034641835.2. Taxonomy (NCBI): domain Eukaryota; kingdom Viridiplantae; phylum Streptophyta; class Pinopsida; order Pinales; family Pinaceae; genus Pinus; species Pinus albicaulis. The sequence goes on from CM076577.1 coordinate 1,209,641,201, forward strand.
TTTTGCCAAACACTTGGCCGATCCGTCAAAGGTCGGTAGATAGAATTTGCCCACTGAGCGCTGTAAGTCCCTGTAATGTGAATGCCTGTTCCACCTGTGATGGTTGCAGGGTCTGCTGTCCCGCTTGAGCTGAACAAAATCAGGGAAAGTGAGGGCATCTCTAAACTCTTGACCGTATGATTGGTACTCAGCTAAATAATCTCCCATGTGTGCCGGCTCCTGCTCCTGTTGTGCTTCTGCCCCAATGTCTGCGGCAAGAAATGTCGGCATCGTGGAATGGGGGGGTGTGTGCGATGCTATTTGCTGCGCCGTGAGGTGCTCTTGTAAATAATGGGATGTGCCTGAGCCCTCTCCAACGTGGAAACCCCTTGGGGTCTCGCGCTGTCTAGACTTTGCCGTGAATCTCTGTCCCATCTCCTCTATCCGCCTCAACAAATCCTGCACTGATTTGAGGAAGAGTTCCCTGAACTCCTTCCCGGTATCTCTTTCCTCCGCCATTGGTTCCTCTTCCTCTGCGTCCACCACTGGAACGTTGTCTCCTTTCCCGAAAGTGAGCTCTAATCTCCGCTCTTAGTCTTTATACTTCCTTCCCCGGTAAGTGATGTAAGGTTTTCCTGCTAGTGTCATAGACAATCTGCTCCACAGGCTGAGCCAAGTCTATGAGCTCCGATACCACTGTAATATCCCAAATGGAAATAAACAACAATACAAGCACATCAACAAAGACATACAACTATAGACAAATCATAAGGGAAACAAACAATATGGAGAACGCTGAGCCATTTTATTAATACTGAGAAATGGAGATGAATACAGAGGTGATCAGAATGATGGCACCTCTGCTTGCACTAGGCAAACGTAGAATGACTCTCAGGAAATGATCTAGAATAGCTGCTCTCTCTGGACTGCGTTATCTCCCAAGCTGGTGGCACTGCTACTATACTGCTGCTACTGCTAGAATAAACTGAATCTTTGGCGCTGCTCCCCACGTCGGAAAATTCTGAAACTTCGGGAATGGCCTCTACTCCCAATACCCAGAAAAGCCTAGAAAGCTTTTCAGAAATGGCCGACCCCCGAAAATGGCTCCCTTGAGGCACTACGCAATTCCTCAAGGAGGGACGCTGGCTCTAAATGATCTGCTCCCAATAATGGCCCCTAACTGCTCCAAAATGCTGGAATTGGGAAGGGTTGGCCCCTTACCTACTATCCTGGGCTGAATTCACTAACAAACTCCCAATCCGGAACCGCCTCCTCTCAAGACTATGTCCTCCCTCTCACTGACTGCGTTGTCTCTCTGAGTGGATGCTCCTCTTGTAGTAGCTGCAAATTTCTTTGGCAAAACAAGGATGAAACTCCTCACCTGAGTAGGCACTCGAAGTCCCCTGGGGCTGAGGTTGGGATCTCCGAACGGAGACACCTGATGTACTGAACAGTATGCTCAGACTTTGCCAAACAGCAAGCGTGCTCAATGTTAGAAGATAATTCTCAAAGTTGCATAATCAGAATGAATGAGAATGAGGAGACCCCTCCTCCTTTTATGCTTGGTGAGCCTTTCCCTCACCTAGGTCCCACCAATCTCTGCGTTGTCCCCCTTGGCCCATGCTATCCAACTCACTCTGTGCTGGCTAGGCCCCACGTTGTCCACATTGCTCTTTTTCCTATGCTGCCACTTGACCACTAGGCCCCACGTTGCCAAATAGACATGTCTCTTAAGTGACTTTAGGAAATACTTTTTATCCTAAGTGTGAGCTAAGTGTCCCATTCACCCACTTTATTTATATTTTAACTCTGTAAAGGAAAAATAGTCAAAATTAATATTTCCAATTAGCTATTGCTAATTGGGAATATTACAGCAACAAATTGTACTGGTTATAGGTCGACTCTCCAATAGCACTAATAGGCTGTGACAGTAGCGATGGGAAGGAGTTGAATGAGTTATAGCATAGGAGAATGGGACATCTACACCATGGAGCACTCAATATACTCAAAGAAACAGTAACAGGGGTTCTAGAACTTGGCACAGAGCACGATGACATGTGCAAGGGATTCGTACTTGGGAAATATGCAAGGCAACATTTGCAAGAAGTGATAACAGAGCAGATGGCGTGTTAGGACTTATACATTCAAATATTTGTTGCCCTGTGTCCTTTATTGATGACCATTCTAGGAAAACCTGGATCTACTTCTTGAAGACCAAAGATGAGGTCTTCGATTGTTTCAGAGAGTTTAAGTCTCTCGTGGAGAATGCAACAGGGAAGAAGATCAAGGTACTTCGCTCAGATAATGGTGGAGAATATATTGATAAAGACTTCACAGTTTTTTGCACGAAGGCATCAGAAGAGTATGGATAACTCCATATAATCCACAACGGAATGGGGTAGTGGAGTGGAAAAACAGAACCATAGTTTGGGTTACAAAAGCTATGTTGTATGACCAGGATTTGCGCATATTTTTATGGGCAGGAGCATGTAACACGATATTATATATCTAGAACAGGACTCCTCATAGAGCATTGAGGAAGAAAACGCCAAAAGTGGTCTTCATAGGGAAGAATCGAAAAGTTAGTCACTTCAGGATATTTGGCAGCATTGCTTATTGCCACGTGTCAGACGAAAAACATACCAAATTGGATCAAACTGCAAAGAAGGGGTTTTTCGTCGGGTATAGCGAGACCTCAAAGGCCTACATGATCTACATTCCTAGCAGTAGGAAGATTGTAGTGAGATGAGACGTGAAGTTCATGGAGGACCGAGCTTTTAGGAAATCTCGTGAGAGGCCTGCAGGTAATCAGAAGCATTCAACAGAAGCTCCTTTGGTCCTGCAGTAGGGGCAACCAATGGGACCGGCAGGAAGACAGTCACAGGGATTGAGTACAATGACTAGTACCAGTGTTTCCTCAAGGGTAGGAAATCTGGGGAGTTCTCAGCAGACAAAGTAGCATGGGCAAGATGAGGAGGAGTTGGTTGAACCTCCCACCACTAGTAGTCGAGCCAGCAGAGAAGTTCGTCAAACATTGAGAGATGCAGAGGAGTTTATTGGAACTCCTAGGACGAACAAAAGACATCGCATAAAGCTTGACAGGTACCAAGCATTGGTGGCTCAGATTGCAGAACCTTCTAGTTTTTAAGAAGCCGCACAACATCAGGTGTGGGTAGATGCCATGGTAGAAGAGTACAACTCTATCATGATGAATGACGTTTGGGAGGCTGTGCCAAGACCTAAAGACAAGTCAGTTGTATGTTCTAGATGGATCTACAAGATCAAGCATGCTGAAGATGGCAGTGTGGAGAAGTACAAGGCTAGGTTCGTGGCAAAGGGGTATGCACAAAAGAAAGGGATAGATTGTGAGGATACCTTCGCCCCAGTTTCTAGATATAGGTGTATCTGGTCAGTTATATTCCTAGCAGCTCAGATGGGATGGCAGATTCACTAGATGGACGTCAAGACAATATTCTCGAACGAGGTAATAGAGGAAGAAGTGTACATAGAACAACAAGAGGGCTTCGAGACTCATGAGAGGCACACTCATGTGTGCAGACAAAATAAATCTCTACACGGATTCAAGTAGGCTCCCAGGGCATGGTATGGTTGGATTGACAGCTACTTGCAGCATATGGCATTCGTGAAGAGTGACGCAGATCCCAACCTTCACTATTTGATGGTAGAGGGTGAGCCACTCATCTTAGTTTTGTATGTGGATGATCTCTTTTTGATAGGATCATCAGGGCTCATAGAGGACTGCAAGATGAACCCGGAAGCAGAGTTTGACATGAGCAACATCATCTTTTCTTGGTGTACTTGTCATCCTTCTTCGGGTTTGTATTCCGTCATCTACATTGCCAATAATTTGTTCTTCTGGATGGTGTTTTTGGAGGAATTTTACCTTTGATGGAGTTTGAGATGGTTCCTTTTGATTTTCTTGATCTTTTTCCTCCTTTGTTGACTCTTCTTCGAATTCTTCAAAAATAGAATCTTCTTCATGGATCTCAATTCCCTTTTCTGGAAGTGCTTCGTCAATCTTTACATCAATGCTTTTTACTACCTTTTGTAGTCGATTATTGTAACATTTGTATGCTTTGATCCGTAGAATATCCAAGAACTGTTCCTTCATTAACACGAGAATCAAACTTTCTTGGTGAGTCATCATTGATCGTCATAAAGCATTTGCTTCCAAAAATTCTAAAATATTTCATTGATGCAGGTTGTCCTCTCCATAATTCATGCAAAGTATTGTCATTATTTGGTCTTATTTGAGCTCTATTCAAGGTATATATTATTGTCTTGACTGCTTCTCTCCAAAACTTGGCCTGTAAATCAATTGCTAGTAACATCATTCTTGCCATTTCTTGTACAATTCTATTTCTTCTTTCTACAACTCCATTTTTTTTAGGAGTTCTAGCTATAGAGAGTTCTCTTTTGATTCCATGTATTTTTAAAAAATCATTGAATTCCTTTGAAGTGAATTCTCCTCCTCTATTTGTTCTAAGACACTTGATTTTTTATTCTTTTTCATTTTCTACAAGAGCTTTGAAATTCTTAAAGCATTCAAAAGCTTTGGATTTGAATTTTATAAAGAATACCCACATCATTCTAGTATAGTCATCTACAAATAGAACAAAGTACCTTTCTCCTTGTAGAGCTAGAGTTTTGGTTGATCCACATAAATCTGCATGTATGATCTTCAAAGCTTTTGATGTTGAAAACTCCTTAGTCTTGAAGCAAGTTCTAGTTTGCTTTCCATGTTGACATGGGCCACACACAACCTGTTTCGGCTTTATAACTTTTGGAATGTCCCTCACTGCACTTGTTTTGCTAATATTAACCAAGTTGTTGAAGTTTAGATGTCCCAATCGTTTGTGCCATAACCAACTTTTATTTGTTCAACTCATGTAGCATTTTTCTTTATGACTTTTTCTCAAAATGTATACATTCGTAGTTGTTGTTACTCGTTTTCCCACAAGTTCTCCTAAGGAGGATTTTCTTATCTCACGGTCTTTAGTACTGAAGATAACATTATGTCCTTGGTCACAAATCTGGCTAACACTTAGAAGACTTTGTTTGAGCCCTTCCACCAGCAATGCATTTTGTGCTTTTCCCTTTCCATTAACAAGAGCAACTGTCCCTTTTCTGCAATTTTAGCAGACCCACTTCCAAAGGATACATTTCCATCTTTTTTGTTTAATGAGATAAACTTCTTTTGGTCACCTGTCATGTGTCTTGAGCATCCACTATCCACGAACCATTGATTTTCATCACTATGTGCACACAAAGCTAGGCCACACTTATCTGTAGTGGGTTCCTCCTTCTTCGACTCTTCCCTTTTTGATATAAATGGACAATTTTGTGCATCATGGTCGAAATCATTGCATTTTGAGCATACTATATCATATTTAGCCAAAGGATCAAATGAATTGTAGGTCTTGATTTGACCTTGTTCTTTTAAGCCACATGGCTTGCTTTGATAATTGGTCCTATATCTTGAGCAACTATCCTCATAAGCCTTGCAATGCTTAGCTTGATGACCAAAGTTCTTACATTGGAAACAACAACCAAGAAAGATAGTTCGATACCTGTTAGGATAGCCTTGACTTGATGTAATATTATTCCCTGGAGATAACTTTCCTTCGTTCCTTAGGTTGTTGTAGGTGAACCTTTGTTCTTGGTAAAACAACTTCTCTTCTTTTGGATTATTCTAGAGGATGTCAGCATAACTTCTTTGGATTTTTTCATTGGCATTCGTCTTTCAACTTGATGACTCTCCTTTGAAACCAATCCAAGTCTTATCATGTTGAGGTCTTTGAGTATTAAGGATGTTATCAAGAGTTTGAGAGCTTTGCCAACTCTTTTTAACCTGATTCAACTCTTTCCTTAGAGAGACAATTTTAGCTTCTCGTTTTTCGCATATTTCTTCTCTTTCATTTAGTTTGTTGTTCAAGAATTCTTCCTTCCTTTTTTCTTCTTCTTTTTCTACTTTGAGAGAAATGACTTTCTTCCTTAATTTCTCATTTTCTTCAATGGAACTTGTTGACCACACTTTGTCAACGACCCCATAGCAGTACACCCCCATTTTTTCAAATGGGACTTATCATGTTCGAGGTTCACGTCATCCATATTTCATCGACAACTGACATTTTTTTATAAATGATGTAAACCCATTCTGCATTTTTATGATGTAAATGATTTAAGTAAGACCGTCATGTATGTAACAACCTAGTTAAGCCTAGTATGTTGACAATTTCTATCATAGGAGGTTTTTTGTCTTACTGATTTAGTTGTGCTTTTTGACACAAGTTATTGGCAGAGTTTTCCCCTCCAGCCTCACCCCAAAGCTAGGGTGGATTTTGTCATCAGCATGCTAAGTGAGTCCCAGTGTTTTCTATTGAGTCCTTGTAAAAGTATTTTGGGAATGATCCTAGCTAGTTGGCTGGATTATTTTATTACAAGCTACTTGGTCTACTAGATCATGTTTTGAGTCGCAGAATTGGGTACCTATTTGAGCGTCTATACGAATGGATATTCCCCCTTCATGTGTCTAAATGTATTTATCTTATGTAAAGAGGGTTGGAAAAAATAATTAAAATCCCCTCTCAGTGAATTAATTAAATTTTCTGGTCAAATTAATTAAAAAATCTTAAGCCAGAAATTTAATTAATTTTAGGTCCTAGGTGAGTATAAAATTCTTCAAAGGAAAAATTCGTTGGTCCTTAAAAAATGAATTTTTAAAGGCCCCAGGCCAAAGGAATATTGAGAATTTCAAGAAATTTTAGACCCTTGGGCCTAGGTGGTTAAGTCAAAGTCAAAAATTTGAGGCAATTAACTCAAAAATATTATTTTTGAGTTAATTAAAATGGATTTAAATGATAAATTCGTTTTTTCCTCAAATTTATAATTTCGATGGTCCAGATTAAAAGATGATCAAATCTTTTCGAGGATCGAGATTATTTGACATGGATCAACCGAACTAGCCGTTGGAGATTTTGTCTTATAAATTAGAAGTCTTGATGTGACATTTGCATCCGATCTTTGAATCGTGCACTTGTCTTGGAAGCTCTTGTGATTTCTTTTGATGAATAAAGCATAAAGACTTTGGGGTTACAAACTTTGGTGTTCTTTTTCTAGATCTATGTGGTGATTTATTTTTGAACTCTGCTACTTTGTTTGGTATTTTTATGGTTAATGGCCTTCATGGATTAATCTGCATACAGGTATCTTGTGCAGTTTTCTGGGTTCATAAAATGACATTTTGATTTAATGGAAAGACTAGTTATCTATTTTTCTGAAGGATCTCATGTTTATTTTCTTAAATCTCTATCAATCTAAAGTTCAGATCTAAGTGTGCAATAATTTTTTTTTTTAAAAAGGATTTCAGGGTCTGGGAAAGTCTTTAGTTGGACCAGCCGACTCTCAGATTTCGTAAATCTGAAAAAGCCCATTGTTTCTAAATTCTCAAAGCTATCTTACGAATTTGTGTTTTCTACAGGGTCTTTCAGGGCTTGTGCCTCTCTTTAAAATTTCAAATTTCTAAAATTTGTGCTGAAATGGGTTTAAATCTGGCCATGAGGGCCTTCGATCTATAGATTAACATTGTAAATTTGTATATTTTCTCTAGGTTGTAAGGGTTTAATAATTTTTGTGCATATAGTTTTGGGATTTGTTCTGGTTTTGCAGATTGCAGGGTTTTCTCAGAATTTTTTTTTAAGATCTGAGTCAGATCTAGCCCCCGAGGGCAAGATCTGGCCTCAAAATCACTTCTATTGGTAGATCTGCATGTTATTTGATTTAAGGAGCATATAAAATCTGAATTTTGACGGAAAGAAGTTGAGTTTGCTGGATGTTTTAATGTGTATTGGGTAATCATTGCCTTTGTTCAACGCTGCTAAGCCTCTGCGTCTTTTTCCTTGCTATCCAGCTTCATTCCCCTATCATCCGCAGCCTTGTCTTCACGTTGCCCTCCATCGCCCCTTTCCTCACACCGCATTTTTCTTGGCCATCGATCTGCAAAGCTTTCCTCTACGCATTTGTCCGAGCCGCCTTCTCCTAAGCCAGCCTCATCCTTCGCCTTTTCTTCTTCCGACCTTCATATCCGTCTGCTGCCCTCATCCTTACCTGTCCACCTTCCTTCACTCACTGTGCGTCAACCCTTCTTCCTTGTCGTCTGTCGTGCCCCTTCCCGTCCAGCTCACCTGCAGAACAAACAAACAAAAAAACACACGCATATGATACACCTGTGTTAATTTAACTTTTTGGATCGGATTCCTTTTTAGTGTTAGGTTTAAATTTATTTTATTGTTAGATTTCAGTTTAGTTAGATAGCGTCAGATTTTAATGTATAATTCTTAGCTCTAATTCAGTTTAATTCGTAGATTTTAGATTCTAGACTTCAATTTTAGTTTAGTTTAGTTTTAGATTTTAATTAACTTTAATTTTTATATAGTTTTTTTTAATTTTTTTGGTTTTAGATTTAATTTTAAATTTTAGTTTATTTTAGAGTTAGTTTTAATTTTTGTTTGTTTTAGGGTTTGAAAAATAATAAAAAATACAAAAATATCAAAAATTTCTAAAAAAATCTTCATAGTCAAATGAACTTTTAAATTTTTATCCTAAGTTTGACTATATAAACATTTTAATTTCTGGATTGGAATTAATTGAAACATCATAGATTCAGGAACATTGCAAGCATCTGGCATTTATTTTTTTAATGATCGTTTCATGATAGCTTTGTTGTGGGCTTAAGTATTTTAATGAATGGTTGTGGTTCTTTCTATTGGATATCATTGTGATCATTTGTGTTTTCATTAGCAGCAGTTATACATCAATTACTTGGCTTTAATTGCATAACAGGATCTTTTAACTCCATAAAGCACTGGTTTTTGATCTGTGAAATCTCGTTAATCTCATCAAGTACTTGGTTATTTAACTGTGTCTCCTGAGTTGGTTGACTTGCAACCAATTCTTTTTCCTCATTTCTATTAGGGTCTACCTCCCTTAGCTTGTAAGGAGACAGCTTAGACAGAGAGATTGGGGATCAGGGTGACAGCCCCCGATCTGAGCCATTGTCGCGGTGCCTAGACATTTTGTGCGACAACAGAACTCATTAGTAATTCATCCACATTTCCTTCTTCTTCTTTTTCGGAACCATCATCATTTGTAAATGCAATGAACAATACTTCACTGCTTCCAGCATAGTCATCTTCTTCATCGAACTCATCATTATCCCTTTTGAGTAGAAAGGTATTTTTAGTTGATTTTTTCTTTGTAATCAAGAATTCTTCTTCATCAGAGTCATATTGTTTGGAGAATATTTTTTTCTTATTTGACCCTTTCTTCTTGAACATCCTCTTTTTATATTTGCCTTCATCATCGCTATCATGTTTTTTAGGACATTTTGCAGCATAATGTCCTATTCTTCCACACTTAGAACAAATGAGAGGATACTTACCTTTGAGTTTGGACCCTTTCCTTAGTTTCCTCACGAATTGTGCTAGTTCAGTTTCGGCATCGAAATCATCACTGCTATAGTTACAATTTTTTCCTTTCTTTGATGATTTTGAAGCCTTGAATGCAGCTTCCTTGGAGTTTGGGATTCCTTTTCTCACTTCATATGCAATGAGAATTCCATGAAATTTATCCATATTTAGAGTATCCAAGTCTTTTATTTCTTCTATGGCACTTACTTTGGAATCAAACCGTTCCGGAAGAGATCTCAAGACTTTTTGGACAACTGTGCTTTCTTCAATGTTTTCACCTAGACGCTTGAGTGAGTTGACAACTTCATCCACTTGAAGGAATCTTCTTCGTCATCCATCTTAAGACTCTCAAATTGTCTTCTATGAGTTTGCATTTTTTCCTTCTTGACATTGGAGTCTCCATCATAGATAGCAATAAGCTTGTCCCACATTTCCTTGGCAGAATCACAGTTCATAACTTTTGAAAATTCTGAATCAGAAATTCCACTTGTTATGGACTTTAGTGCTTTGGCATTTGCTATATAAACTTTCCTTTCGTCCTGATCTGTTGGAGGAGTAGGTGGAACTTTATATACATCTAGAACTGATTTCCATACTTCAAGTCCAAGAGACATTAAATAGAATGTCATCCTACGCTTCCAAAAGCCAAAATTTGTTCCATCAAATTGGGGGATTTTTCCTGAATCCTGATTCTTCATTGTGACTTAAGAATCCTTCTTCCAGCTGTTAGGTTGATTATGAAAAAGTTGGCTCTGATACCTATTGTTGGAAATACTGAAAGGGGAGTGAATCAGTATTTCTTTTCAATTGTTATGTTTACTAGTTAAGATTCTTCACAATTATAATCAGAAAATGAATAATAAGAATTTTATTAGGAACAAGTGAGGACACCAATCCTCTTTTTACAAAAGTTTGAGTGCAATGATTTTGAGGGCTCCGACCCTTCAATTTACCAGGCTCCAACTTGTTGCCAATCTCCAACTTGGGCCTTTATGAGGCTCCAACCTCTAGGGTTCCAACCCTATCCTTCTCAAGGCTCCAACCTTGTTTTAGAGGTTCCAACGCCTAGGGCACCAACCCTTCATTCTTTTTAATGAAATAAATAAGTGACTTACTTTAATTGCTTCACAATTCTGTCCCAGACTTCTGATTTGATCAGTGAATACTCTTCATTGTCCAATGCTTCTCTTGTCCAAAAAATGCTTCAAGGCTCCTCTGTCCAAGGCTCCAAATGCTTGACTGTTCAATTTTTGAAAGCATAGCTACTATCCTTCCATAGGTGACTGGTTGCAAAATGGATCATAGGTTTGAACTTAAGGCTTCAGGCCTTAGCTGTTTGACCCTCCACAGAAATATAACCAAAGCTCTTCCACAGTAATGTAAGCCTTCACCGAGCCTCTTCAGGTTTATTATACCTCCACTGTTTTCTCCAAGGAAAGGTCATTGATCAGTAATCAAAGATGGAGGTTCACTGTCCTGATCCAAAATGCATAAGCACAAGACTGAAGTGCTGTAACTTGAAGAGGTCCGAGGTATTGTTCTGAAGGTAGAGGTCTGAAATATGATTACTAGCCCAAACCAACCCTTTAGAGGTCCCATGTTCTTTGTTCTAAAACATCAACAAAGTCATATTGTAGCTATTTAAACCCATTTTGGATCAAGTGTGCTTATATATTCCAACAAATTTGGATCTGTTATTTTAGTTTTCCTTGTTAAACCTCTTCTTATTCTCTCTTTTATGTGTGCTTACATCTAATAAAGTCATCAAATTGTAGGCATGTTTCTTTGTAATGTAGTTTTTCTTCAAAGTGTAAAGGTAAAAGACATTATATTTCTATTAAATGGATATCATTTATTCATTTGAGCAACAGGATGAAATCGAAATGCAAGATGATTATGCAGTGTGCAGTTTGATCAAAGGCACAGCCTTTCGAGAGCTAGGAAAACTAGATGCTGCTCATGAATGCCTTGATAATATAAGGTATGGAGTCTTTGTGATTGTGAATATATGTTTTAATAGCTTTCCGTTTTTCATATTCTGATGTTTATCATCATTTGTTATCACAGGGAGGAGAGTTGCTATGTTGGAGCCGAGCTATTTGTGTTTCCAATGGCTGCATATGAGCGTGCATTGCTTCTAATCAATAAACATTTGAACAAATTCCGTGCTGTCTCTCGAAAGGCAACAAATTTTGACCTTTTGAAGCAGGTAATGCTTCTACAATCTTTCTAATCATAGGGCACAATTTTTCACATTTTATGCATGTATGAAATGTTCGTTCTTTTATAGCAGAAGTGAATTATAAGTTAATTTTCTGGGTAAAGTAATATAAATGTGGAATGTAGAATTTTTTATTGTCTTCTTGTATGCTCTATAAGTTGAATCTGATCATAAATTTACTATTTGCATGTCACCATTTCATTTTAAGGAGACTTTCTAAAATAATGCTTACCATTGTTGTATGTGTTTCGATTGTATTCTTAACAAATAGATAGTATGAAGGGTAAAAAGTATTGTTGGATTCAGACTCCACTTGGGATAGCATATGCTTATCAAAACATACTTTTCTAACCTAGAATGCTTGTAATGAACTGGTAAAAAATCTGGCATTTTGCTACATTGGAATGAAATAAAAGGAATACAAAATGGTGATGTAGAAACATTATTCTAAGGTCTGTCTCAAATTTGAGTTGAAATTCTGTTTAGTTTTAATTGTGAGTAATACTGAATTTTCTTCAACAAAATTATATTTTTAAGTTTGAGATGATAATTTAAAATAACCAACATTGGTTTCTTTGTGTTCTTGGTTAAAGGCTCAGAAAGAGCTTGCGATTGCAGAGAGATTTAAGCAAGATTACAATTTTCTATGGCGTCTTTTGGGACGAGTACATGCAGCTCATATAGCAATTCGACAACTTATGAGTGATGAGGTATTACTATAAATTGTATTAGAAGATCAGTTCTAATTTTTCTTTTCTTTTCTATGCATCAGTCTTAAATTTTCCAAAGGAGAGTATGGAGATTACTTTATTGAATGGCATTTCCAAATTGGTATTTTATACTTGCAAACTTCGATAAGAAGCATGGATTTCCAACTGCCATTGCCATACCTTCATAACATCTGTGTTATTGAGACAAGTAAACAAAAGACTTCATTGATCATGCACACTTCCTCCCCTCCTTCCTAGAAGCAATCTTGATCCATGAATCTAGCAATGAATTTCCTATTTTGTTTTGTTGTATATTCACAATCACTCAACTTATTGAAAATGAAGATCCTCTTCATTTTCAATTAACAACCATGAAGAGTTTTAAGTAAAATGAAACTGGTGTTAAACTGTGTAATTTCAAGGCACAACAACTCCCTATCCCTGCGAATTGCCTCATGAGACTAAGGACAAGTGCGTAGCTATATATGTATCTAGTGATGCTTCATTGCCAATTGTCAACAGTGAAGAGTCTTAGGGAAAATAAAACTGGTGTCAAACTGTGTAATTTCAAGTTGCAACTCCCCATCCCTGCAAATTGCCTCATAAGACTAAGGACAAATGCATGGTTATAAACTTATATATGTATCTAGTCATACTCTCACCTTGATCAACGGTTGCCTTTACCAATGTGAATTTGTCTATATCCACAACCATCAAATTGATGCAATAGTCAACACATGGAGTCCAACACAATGTATGGTACTGCCTCTCCATTAGCAACTTTTAGATGACCATGTAATTAGCAGTTTTATCATGCACAAATTTCCACTGGAAAGATGCTGAAAGGATTCCAGATAACAATAGGAAATAAGCATTGTTACCTCGCTGACCTTCTCATACTTCAAAGTTTGTGCTTGCTGACTTTAGGTGGGTGTCCCTACATGATTCTAGGAGTCAATTGTAACTTAACATTGTAGAAATTTCTGTTTCCCACCCCGGTTTTCAGTTTCACCTTATTTCTCCATATAGTTAAAACTTAAATGCCCATTCCCATAGCCTTACATTCAACAAGCTGAAAAATAAATATTTTTCTGAAAACACAAATTCTGGAAATTTTCACAACGCTGGAAATGCAGAAATAAAACTCAACAAAATAAATCAGCCACATAGAAAAATAGACACGCTGATTTTTGGTCAATGTGACCCTAGGAAAACCCCCTACAACTTTTGGGGAAAACCAGTTCGAAAGCTTCTCTTTATTTTCTGAATATTGCTTTTACAGTGAAACATAAAAACTCAGTAAAAAATTTCAACAACCAAATTTACAGACTTATCTCGATTTCCGTGCTTGCACACTGCCTCAGAAATTGTGCCAAATCAGCAACTTCAAAAACATAAAATATTATAGCATTTATGACAGCGATAAATGTTGTACGACCACCTCGGGAAGCGTGTCGAAAGAGCCTGTATGTTGTACAGATTTATACAGCAGCCCTCCTTGAAATTCGTGCCAAAAAACTGTGCTATAGTTGTTGTCCTTTTCTCGGTATTTGTGCCAAAAAATAATAGTAGTACCTTTCCTCAAAAATCGTGCCCAGTTTTGTGTCTCAAACTGCGTGCTTAATGTTGCTGTTCTCTTCCTCGATTTCTATGCCTCCTCTCTTGGAAACAGTGCCTCTCTCTCTTGTTGTACGGATTTTCTGCTTTGGTATTTGTGCCAATAAATGTCGTTGTACCTTTTGCTGAATCTCCTCACTGTTGTCCTCTTTCTCCTCACTGCTCAGAAAGATTCCTTAGCTTTCTCTCCTCCTCTATCAATCTGCTCATGAAAGAATGAATGACCTTTTCCCTCATTTTCCTCTTTTAACCTAACCCTAAGTGACTTTTGGAGAATCCCTAAATCCAATGGCTGAAAAAGCTTTAGATCTAGAGCTGAGATTAAATGCTCATTTAAATCTCACTTTCCATTTTTTAATTCACCCCACTTTAATAAAGACCCACTTAGTCATTTATTTCCAAAGTCACTTTTCCTTTCTAATTTCACATTGACTTTATTAAAGTCACTTTAAAATTAGACTTTAGTAACTTTATCACTTAAAGTCACTTTTAAATTAGATTTGACTTTATAACTTTATAAAGTCACTTTAGGAGAAAAAATTAAATTCTTTTGGACACTTTTCCCTAGGCCAAAGATCAAAGCCTTAGGGAACCACCTGTCCTCCGGTACCAAATTTCAACACTCCCTCTTGCCGAGGAAGGTGTTCCTCACCACACCCATCTTGTCTCTGAAGTAGACATGCTTGCCCCATGGTAAGGCTTTGGTAAGAATATCTGCAACCTGCTCATCAGTGGGAATATACTCAAGCTTCACAGCTCCCTTTTGAACATAGTCTCTGATAAAGTGATATTTGATCCCGATATGCTTTGACCTGTCATGAAATACTGGATTCTCCGTGAATTTAATGTAACTCTGATAATCACAGTAAACCACTGAAGGTCTCAACGGCTGACCAAATAAGCCAAACAGCATCTTGCAAAGCCAGATGGCCTAGATTGGTTGCCATATACTCTGCTTCTGCTGAACTCAATGCTACTGACTGTTGCTTCCAGCTAAACCACAACACCACTGTCGAACCCAACCCAAAATAGCACCCTGAAGTGCTCTTCCTATCAGAAGCACAACCTGCCCAATCAGAATCAGTGTAACCAACCAATCTCACTCCATCCCCTTGCCTATAATCCAGACCATAATCCACTGTCCCCTGCAACTACCGCAAAATGTGTTTTGCAGCAACCCAATGCACCCTCCTGGGCTCACACATGAATTGGCTCATCGTGTTGACTGCAAAACATATATCTGATCTAGTGTTGACCAAATACATTAAGGAACCAATCAGCTATCTATACAATGTGGGATCCACCAACTCGGAATCTGAAGTGTGAAGCTTCTTCGAGTTGGTGATCATCGGTGTCGACATGGGTCTACAATCCTCCATGTGGAATCTGCCAAGGATATCCACAATATACTTCCCCTGCCCCAGGAAGAAATGCCCCTCCTCCTGCCACACCTCCAAACCCAAAAAGTAATGCATCAAGCCAATGTCCTTCATCTCAAACTTCGACACAAGATCTCTCTTACAGTGCTCTATTAGTCTCTTTGCACCCGTAATGACCAAGTCATCCACATACAACATCAGAATGGGAGACTCCCCACCTATCACAATATAGTAAAGGTTCGGATCTGCCTCACTCTTTGTGAAACCCATCTCCTGCAAGTATGTATCTATCCTGGAGTACCAAGCTCTGGGAGCTTGCTTCAGGCCATAAAGGGCCTTCTTTAGTCTGCACACATGGGACTCCTTCCCATGCACCTCAAAGCCCTGTGGCTGCTCAATGTACACCTCCTCATGTATGAAGCCATTGAGAAATGCAGTCTTCACATCCATCTGGTGGATCTTCCAACCCATCTCTGCTGCTATCGATATAATGGAGCGGATCGAAGTATATCGAGCCACGGGAGCGAAGGTCTCCTCATAATCAACTCCCTCTACCTAGGAGAACCCTCTAGCCACAAACCTCGCTTTGAATTTCTCAATGATGCCATCTGCAGCATGCTTTACCTTGTAAAGCCATCTGGAAGTAACCACGGATTTGCCCTCAGGCCTCGGCACCACCTCCCAAACATCATTCTTCATGATAAAAGAATACTCCTCTTGCATGGCCTCTCTCCAGACCTGCTGGCTAGTTGCCTCCTCATAGCTAGAAGGCTCAGAGTCAATGATGTTGGCAACCATTGCCATATAGCTATGGAACCTCTCAGGTGGTTTGCTCTCTCTAACCGGCATCTTCGGCCCAGCAACAGATGTGGCCTCTCTCAAGGTATCCTGAAGCCACTTGGGCTTCCTCTTCCCTGAGCACACTTCTCCCACTGGAGAATGAAACTCCTCCTCGTCATCATCAGGAGCCTGAACTCCTGACTGTCTGTCTGCTATCCTCCTGCCTGCACCTAAACCTGTAGATGCTGAAGTACCGTGTGAACTGTCCATCAGTGGACTCCCTAGTGAATTGCTCTGCGTGCTACTCGAAGCACCACCCCTCTGATTCTATGAGCCACTGCTCACTGACGGACCTAACACCGTAATCAATGTACCTTTGGATCCTCCTGATCCTTGCGACTGACTCAACTGCTCCTGAGGGTCTAGCTAATCCAGATACTCTAACTCTCGTGACCTCTTGAAGGCCCTGTCCTCCTCGAACTTCACATCCCACCTGACAACAACTCTCCTGTGTGTGGGAATATAAATCCAAAAGGCCTTCGAGGTCTCACAGTAGCCCACAAAGATACCCTTCTCTGCGGTGGGCTTTAGCTTGGTCCTCTTCTCCTTGGGTACGTAGGAGTATGCAATACACCCAAAGATACGAAGATGACCAATATCAAGCTTCTTCCCAGAAAAAACCTCCTCCGGAGACACATGCCCCAACGCACGATGCAGACTCTTGTTTTGCAAATATACATCAGTGTTGCAGGCCTTTGCCCACAAAAACAATGGCAACCCCTGATCATGTAACATGGCTTTGGCAGCCCCTCCGATGGATCTGTTCTTCCTTTCTGCAACCTCGTTCTGCTGGGGCTTGTAAGGAACTGTGAACTCCCTCCTCATGCCTGCTCCCTCAATGACTGCATTATCTCCATGCTGCTGGTGTTGCTGCTACTGTTGGAATGAACCAACTCTTTCTGCTGGAATGAACCAACTCTTTCAGAATGATGGCACCTTGGCTTGCACTAGGCAAGCATAGAAATACTCTCAGAATATATCGTGAAATGGCTGCTCCCTCAATGACTGCGTTATCTCCATGCTGCTGGTGTTGCTACTAATTTCTGCAACCTCGTTCTGCTAGGGGTTGTAAGGAACTGTGAACTCCCTCCTAATGCCTGCCTCCGCACAATAATCAACAAACTCTCCAAGGGTGTACTCACCTCCATTGTCCGACCTCAAGGACTTGATCTTTTGACCTATCTGAGTCTCCACAAGAGCTCTGAACTCCTGAAACCGCTCGACGACCTCACTCTTGGTCTTCAAGAAATAAATCCAGGTCCTCCTGGAGTGATCATCAATGAATAAAACATAATACTAATATCAACTCAAGGAAACATGAGACATCCGACCGCTCACATCGGAATGAATCAAATCAAGTATCCCAGTCGCTCTGTTGTCACTGCTAGGAAAAGGGGATTTGGAAAACTTGGCCATCGCACATCCTTTGCAAGTATGAAAGTGATCAGTACTGAAATCTGGCACACCTGTAGTGATCTCCTGCAATGTCCTCAAGGCTCCATGATACATGTGCCCCATCCTACGGTGCCAAATCTCACACAACTCTGAACTGCTAGCTCTGCTGCCGGTACTACTGCTCAATGCCAAAAGGGGCTGAAATGCAAACTTATACAACTTTGCATGGCGTACACCAATCACTCTAGTTGAATCAGCTGGAGTGCCCCTAGGATATATCAGCACCTGTCCTCTCCTGAACAATATCTCATACCCTCTGTCCTCCAATGCTGAGATGGATATGAGTTTCTTCCTCATCCCTGGCACATATAGAACATCTAACACCTTCAAGGGAGGTTTGGGTTCCCTATCAAATGTCAGTGTCCCCATATCGACTGCTCTAACAACGCTGTCATCTCCGAGTACTACCTCTATATCAGTGCCACTCTCTGAAAGCTCTGAGAAGTACTCACGGACTCCTGTCATATGACATGAAGCCCCACTGTCAACATACCAGACACCTGAAGATGCTCCGCTAGTGGAGGGAAATGCACACTCCCTCTCAACCTCCATGGTAGGTGATCCTGCTCTAGTGGACTCACAAGTAATGAACCTAAACTCCCGGTCAAAGCGATCCGTAAAGTCCTCTACCTCTGCTGATGTTGCCATGTTCTGGTTCTTCCCCTTCTTCTTCTTCTCTGGACACACAACTGCATAGTGTCCCATCTTCTGACAATTCCAACATTTCACCTTGGAATAGTCCTTCTGCGTGTTCCCATGTTTACCTTTACCTTTGCCGCCACCACTGCTTGTGGAAGCTTGCTATTTTCCCTTGCCTTTCTTGCCTCCTGCCAACAGTGCTACATCCGCATCCTGCTCAATTGGTTTGGCTGCCCCAAGCTGGCTCTTCCTGATTTCTATCTGTATGCAATCATCCCAGAACCTCTCCCAAGTGGGAAGGGTCTCACGTGCACAAACCCCATTAGCAAAGTTCAGCCATGAACTGGGGAGGCCATTCACTGCAATCCGCACCAACTCAGTGGGTGGAATGACGTCTCCAACTGCTACCAACTCATCTCTCACATTAGTAATCTTTGTGAGATATCTAGTTGCACTATCAGTGTTACCCATCTTAATGGTCTTCAGCTTCTCCCTTAGGACCATTTTCCTGTTCTCGTTGGTAATCTGGTAGAAATTAGTCAATGTTGTCCACATCTCATGAGCATTTCTCTTTCCTCTCACATGAGGAATGCAATGGTCTTTGATTCCGTCTAGAATTAGTCTCTTACCCTTGTTATTCTTTTTATTATAAGTTTCCAACTGAACAGCATCAGTAGGCACATTAACAGGGTGTTGTGCAGTATGCACCATGATATCCCAGACTTCTGCCTCCTCAAAGATACTCTGCATTCTCTCCTTCCAAACACTATAGTTGCTATGCCCATCCAACCTATCCTCCACCCTTAAGCCCAAAGACATGCTTGCTGTCTTAAATAAGCTGAAAATAACACTGTTGTAGTAAAGGTAAAATTTTCTGTGTGAAAAATCAGCATGCTGTAATTTCTGAGTGAAAAATTAGCTTGCTGTAATTTTTCCTTCTTGCTGTCCCAAACTGCCTTTTCAGCAAAATAGCTCTGATACCATGTAGAAATTTTTGTTTCCCACCCCGGTTTTCTTGTTTCACCTTATTTCTCCATATAGTTAAATGCCCATTCCCATAGCCTTACATTCAACAAGCTGAAAAATAAATATTTTTCTAAAAACACAAATTCTGGAAATTTTCACAATGCTGGAAATGCAGAAATAAAACTCAACAAAATAAATTAGCCACACAAAAAAATAGGTACGCTGATTTTTGGTCAATGTGACCCTGGAAAAACCCCCTACAACTCTTGGGAAAAACCAGTTCGAAAGCTTCTCTTTATTTTTTGAATATTGCTTTTACAGTGAAATAGAAAAACACAGTAAAAAATTCCATTAACTAAATTTACAAACTTATCTCGATTTCTGTGCTTGCACACCGCCTCGGAAATTGTGCCAAATCAGCAACTTGAAAAACAGAAAATATTACAGCATTTATGACAGCAATAAATGTTGTACGACCACCTCGAGAAGCGTGCCAGAACATCATGTATGTTGTTGTACAGACTGTATGGATTCGTACAGCATTCCTCCTCAAAATCCATGCCAAAAAACTACACTGTAGCTACTGTCCTTTTCTCTGTATTTGTGTCAAAAAATAATAGCAGTACATTTCCTCAAAAACCGTGCCCAGTTTGGTGCCTCAAACTACGTGCTTAATGTTGCTGCCCTCTTCCTCGATTTCTGTGCCTCCTCTCTTAGAAACAGTGCCTCTCTTGCTATATGGATTTTTTGCCTTAGTATTTGTGCCAATAAATGTTGTTGTACCTTTTGTTGAATCTCCTCACTGTTGTCCTCTTTCTCCTCACTGCTCAGAAAAAACTCCTTAGCTTTCTCTCCTCCTCTCTCAATCTGCTCATGAAAGAATGAATGACCTTTTCCCTCCTTTTCCTCCTTTTACTTAACCCTAAGTGACTTTTGGGGAATCCCTAAATCCAATGGCTGAAAAAGCTTTAGATCTAGGGCTGAGATTAAATGCTCATTTAAATCTCACTTCCCATTTTTTAATTCACCCCACTTTAATAAAGACCCACTTAATCATTTATTTCCAAAGTCATTTTTCCTTTCTAATTTCACATTGATTTTATTAAAGTCATTTTAAAATTACACTTTAGTAACTTTATCACTTAAAGTCACTTTTAAATTAGATTTGACTTTATAACTTTAGAAAGTCACTTTAGGAGAAAAATTAAATTCTTTTGGGCACTTTTCCCTAGGCCAAAGATCAAAGCCTTAGGGAACCACCTGTCCTCCGGTAACCAAATTTCAACAAACATTGATTAGTAACACTTGAAATTGACTAAGAATTGTTGAGATTTTGTGTATTGGCGTAGCATCGGGTGTGCTCTAACCTTGAAAATTTATGGAGGGGCTAAGAAACACATCACCTCCAAAACCCAGAAAGTGTTGGGAGAAATTTCATCTTATGTGTGAGATATTAAAATAATTATTTTTTTAATGATGACCCTAAGTCTAACTTTTGAAATTTGAAAAATTAAAGTGAGTTAATTAAACACGTGATGAAATGTTCTAAGTGACGCGGATCAAACGGTCTTTTAATCTAAGCCATCGATACGAGATTAAATCACGGTCGTTGATGTCTCAATGAAAAAGTATAAGAGAGGCTTGAGGGTTAGTTGGAGACACACACACATGGACGCAGAGCTGAGAGACTGAGCTGGAATTCTAGGGCAGGTTTGCTAAGAATTTCTAGAAGAGTTTTTTGCGGTGAGGGGTAATATTGGCTGAGGGGATGATCTGATCTCGGAGCCAAGAGTCAACAATAGGCAGAGGAGGAGCAATCAGGAGCGGCGCAGAGGAGTAGGAGCAGCAGCAACAGCTGCGCAGCGCAGAGAGCTTCAGTCGCTACAGAGGGGCTTCACAGGGCCAAAAAGGGCAGCGTTGAGGCAACAAGAGACCTCTAAGGTTACGCAGAGACCATCCAGGGCAGCGTAGGTATTGTGTCAATCTGGGGTTACGCAGCACCCTCCAGGCCAGCGCAGAGGCTAGCAGGGTTGATGCAGGGGCATCAGGGGCTGCGTTGGGGTTTCTAGAGGAAGAAAATGGCTAAGTCCTGTAAACCCTGTTTGAGGGTGTGGATCAATCAAGTTTTCAGTTTCCAGAACAACAGGTATTGCTGCAGATCTATTTTTTTCTGTGTCGGGTTAACTAGAAAGGTACCCAGATTTGTTGTACTCAGATTCTACTTAATAACAATAAACCCTCATATTTGCTGCACCGGTTTTCCTGCATTGGGTTTTTCCGGGGACAATTGTCCGAAAAATCTGTCACTCTGTTGAATGAGCGTAATATTCAGTAAATAATCTGTATGTGTGTGGGTTGTTGGTTGTGTTTATTTTGGTATTTTCTGAATATTTTCTGAAAATAACTTGTATAATTTAATCACAAGTAGGAGAAGTAAACCAAAATACTACAGTAGGGTTTCTGCATTATTGTATTCATAAATTTTCACAAGCACTTGGTCACCTAAAATAATCTACAACTAAACATTAAAAACAAGTTGAATCTGTCGTATCAGCTGTAATTTTGCATGGCAATTGTTACAAAAAATTATGCTAAACTATGGGCACAATTCCCAATGCAACCAATGCAAAAAAATCAAAAATAGAGTAAAAGCAGAAATTGACACGAGCTGTAATTCACTGTTTTAGTGCTGTAAATGCTGAATTAAAGACATAATTTTCTCATTTTCTGTTGGCCACACAATCCAATGAAATTAGAAAATCTAATGCTTGACTTAATGCAGAAAAAACAGCAAAAACAATGAGCTATTCGGGCTGTTGTTTTACTTGTAAGTGCAATTAAATTATTGTTTCAATGTGTTTAGGATCTTCTTCTAAATGCATGAAAATCAAGAAAAATATAAAGTTCCTCTTTTTCTGTAAGAAATATGTGAAAACAGCTAGCTAATCTTGCTTTTTTATGATAGAAAATTGATAAAAACAAATTAACTATGCCTAGAATACTTAGAATGCACAAAAATTGAGGTAGGTAAATAGTTTTTGATTTTCATGAGAAGTAAACAACTAAAAGTAATCAGATCAGTGCATTTATGGAGTAAGAGTATGAAGCCAGAAAATTTGAATAAGGTGAAGAGTGAAACCCAATTGCTACTACTTGAACTTCATCAAGAATTGAAATGAAAGGGAAATAACAGTCTGGAAAACATAAATTCTTAGCAAGCACCAGAGAAGGGATAATTGCCAGAGATATGCTTGAATGTCTTAAATTATCAAGGGTTGTAGGATGAACAATATCCTCGATAGGCTTGGACAGACCAGTAACTCTCCAACATCTTGGGTAAGCTGAGATGTACAACTCCGTGACAAAATGAGATAAACAATCCCAATGATGCAAGAAAGAATCTGACTATAACAAGTACCCACTGTTTGCAGTCAATTACAATCTCTCGAGAGAAGAAGGTAGAAGCAATGAAAGGAACAAGGCAATAACCACCCACTCTTTACTGTCAAATATAATAATAATGCCGGTCTTGTTCTCACATTGCTTGTATAACTTATAGAAGAAGAAGAAAATGAAATAGGAGAGTGATAGAAAATAGAATCAATATAAGAATAGTAGTCTCAAAGTATAACTCTCCTTTTCTGAATGAAAATGGCATGTGCATGAAGAAACTACTCCAAAAGCTTACCCTCCTTACACAATATCCACCTGCAAGAGAAAGTATACTTGCATATGGCTAATTTCTTCTTTTAATGCACTTTATGCATGCCTAAATAGGCCCCATGAATTTCCAAATGAAAGAATGCCCTAATGTTGAGCCTTAAATCATGGGAATAAATGGGGATTTAGATGCACAGTTCAAAAAATTGCCAAATTTTTGGCAACATCATGACAAATTGGGATGTGAAACCCTAATCCAAAAACCGCAAGTCGTGATTTATTAATAAAGAATGGAAATTGGTATTTGTAGGAAGAATTGGAAAAAAAATCATGATTTTTCTGTGCCAAGACTGAAAAAATTGCCCAGTCCTTTAGGTAAATTTTGGGTTGTTTGTCATTTGAGTTGTTGGGGAATGGCAAGGAAGGGGCTTACCAATTTCAACAACTAGTGTTAAGAGGGCCATGCCATTATTTTCATCACCATGAATGTTTGTTTTATTGTAACAGCCTAACAAGGATCAATTCCTATCTACTCGTGGATTTCACATTCAAATTCCTGGTATTTCTTTAAATTTCACCCTCTTAACTAGTTTTCCTTCTAGATTTATGCAAGGTTTTCAAAGTCCATATTACTTGCCTCTTTTTATCATTATTGATGGCTAATAGAACAATGAGAGTGTTTCCACCTGAATCCACACCTAAGATTATCATGGAGAAAATCTTTAACTCCACTTGGTGTGGCCTTGGGCAAGTTTCGAGTTGAGTTGTTGTGTAATATCCCGAATAGAAATAAATAGTAATATAAAGCACATAAACAAGAAACTACAACAACTAGAGAGGCATCACATGACCCAGACACAATATGGAGAAAGCTGAGCCATTTTATTAAGTACTAAAAGATAAAATGAATACAAAGGTGATCAGAATGATGGCACCTTGGCTTGCACTAGGCAAGCGTAGAGATACTCCCAGAATATATCATGAAATGGCTGCTCCCTCAATGACTATGTAATCTCCAAGCTGCTGGTGCTGCTGCTATTGCTGGAATGAACCAACTCTTTGGGGCTTCTCCCCACTTCGGAAAATTGTGAAACTTTGGGAATGGCCTCTCCACCCAATACCCAGAAAAACCCAGAGAGCTTTCTGAAAATGGATGACCTCCGAAAATGACCTCCCTTGAGGTACCACATTGTCCCAATGATAAACGTTGGCCCTGAATCATCTGCTGCAAAGGATGGCCTCCAACTCTACCAAAATGATGGAATAGGGAAGGGCTGACCCCTTTCCAACTCTCTCGGGCTGAATCCCCTAATAAGCCCTCGATCCGAAATCTCTTCCTCCAAAGACTACGTCCTCCCTCTCACTAACTGCGCTGCCTCTACAAGTGAATAATCCCAACTGTGCCTGCTCCAACTCTCTCCAGTAAATCAAGGATAGAACTCCTCACTCGAGCAAGCACTCGAAGTCCCCCGGGGCTGAGGTTGGGATCTTCGCACGAAGACACCCAATGTGCTGAATAGCACTTGCAAACTTTGCTCAATAGCGAAAACTTGCTCAATGTCAAAAGACAAATAACATAGATGCATAATAGAATGAGAGAATGAGGAGCCTCTTCCCCTTTTTATGCTTTGAGAGCCTTGCTCTCACTCGGGCCCCAGCAAACTGCGCTATCCCTCTTGGCCCACGTTGCCCCTCTCTCACTGTGCTGTCATGGGCCCACGCTACCCACGCTGCCACTTCCCTCACACTACCACTTCGTCCTCCTGGGCCCCACGCTGCCAAATAATTATATGCTCAAGTGACTTTAGGGAATGTTTATTTCCTAAGTGTAGGTTGTGTGTCTCATCATCCACTTTATTAATTGAATTAACTTTAGAAAAGCAAAACTGGCCAAAATTAATACTACCAATTAGCTGTTGCTAATTGGGAATATTACAGTCCTCCCCGCCAAAAATTGATTGTCCTCAAGCAATGCCTAAACAAGCCTCCTCTCTAGCTGATGCTCCCCATCGTCGCTGCAAAATGTGCTTGGGTCCCAGATGCGCCACTGAATCTTCCCTGTCCTCTGTATCACCCTGATATGAAGGGATCTCCCAATGCCAGGATCCCAAGCCATCTTGTCCAACATGAAGCTCCACCTGCTCCACTCACCATCCTGCCATGCTAATGAAGTCCCCCACTTCATCAGTGACTCACTAAAGCCCGATGGAAGATATACATGATCTCCCCATGTAGTATACAGTTCACCCCTAGAGGTTATCAAGCTATGTAGAGCTGTAATGCTCAAGTCCCCTGCTAATATCGTAGAGGTACCACCATGTTGATGTTGCGCTACTCTGATCATGAGATACTCCCCATCATGCGCAGACTGTATCCTCCTCTCTTGAGACCTAGTGGTAGGAGATCTATGAGAGACAAGTTCATCTGGCCCAAGCATCGCCTATGATGCCAATACCTACCCCTTCGAATGCAGCTCTAAATCTATGCAGCAACAGAGAAAGTTTGCCTTGCCATCCAATGAAGGCCTCTGTGTACCCCCATGTGCCAACCCAACAGTGAACTAGATCACTCTCTGTCCTGAATCCGACCATCATGAGACCGAATGGGCTATCAATCAACTGAATCTCTGCATCCCATAATCGGACCTACTGCACCATAGCTCTAAGAACTGCGGCAATCCATCCGTGCCTCATCTCTAGTCCCTGCTCGTGACCAATATAGAGGGTCCATATATCATGGGAAAATATGATGCATGCTAACCTGCCCTGTGTCTACCGCTATGTAGTACCGATGACCGCTAGAAGCCATATGTGACAAATAGCCACCCCTTGAATGCAATCAATAGATGGATATCTGATACTCGCAATTGACTCAAGGTATGTGGATCCCTCCTGTCCTTGCCAACCATCTCCACTGGGTCTGCCATCCACCCTCTCGATAATGTGTTGATACATTGTTTGGAGCCCAGACACATATTGGGATGCTACCTCTGTTGTATTTAGTATCCTCTGCTCATGCATGGTCTCGACATGCCCTGAGAAAAGAGTAATGCATATCCCCCTCATGACCTGCTCCCCAGGCGTAGGCTCAACGATGACGAATGTGCCACGCCTGTAGAGGATCATCTCATCCCCTAACCTGTGGCTGTCAACTAGCGCACCGACCCAGTGCCACTGTTGAGAAGTATCTCCCCTAGTGTGCTGAGTGTCATCCAAATATCTTGGTTGAGCCTCGCATACCCCGCTACTCATGCCTAGAGTGCCAAAGGACAACAATATAATTGACTGTGCCCGTGAGTGATGTAGAAGAGGGTCAAGCGCGTAAGCCCCCACAGATACCCTCAAGTATCACTTATCTATCTCCCCATCAATCCTGGGTGAACTACCCCCAAGGGTATGCCCAGTGTCCCTGTCCGTGAGTCTCCCTGGAGGCAATACTCTAAGACACTGTTGTGCAGCACCGTACACCCTCGGATACCACCGATCATCCATGTATTCCTCGACATGCCACTGCACACTGTGGCATACCCCTATACACTGCTGGATACCCCCTGCTACTGCTGTACCACCCTGTACCGTCTTGTGCCTTGTCTGTGTCAAGGCACCGGTCACTCCTCGCGTGTTCTCAATGTGATGTAGGACTCTCCTACTCCACAATGCAGTCCCACACACTATGGTACACCACCATGCAACTCCATGTCCACCGGTAGTCCACTGCTCAATGTTAGATGCTCCCACACATCCCTGGATGTGATGGCCTAGAGTTGTGTCTCTACATGTTGGACCACCCCCAATCGGTATCATCACCTCCACTGTCGCATCGCTATACCCACCGATGAATGGATCATCACTCCAAACCATCCCCAAGGGGTCCGAGAAGTGAATCTCCCTATGTGTCAGTAGTGATACCACCACGGCTCGGCTCCGCTGTGACCTCTGTGCCCCACACAAAGGTGAAGAATCCTTGGCTCCATACAAGGCACCATCTAGTGGCCAGCCAATGCCACCTCCTCCGACAAGCTCCTGCCAAGGTATGTTGATCACCCTGTGACCCCGCATACAAGTGTTATACCAAGACAACCTAGGGAGTCTGCCCATAAACTGGTTGGCTACTGGAGCTGACTGAAACTCCCCTAGCAAATGTGCACTCTCAACTACTAGGCCAACTGTACCCTCCAAGACATAGTCAACCAACCTGCCTGGGAAACGACTAGTAGTCCCCCCTGGATCCCAATGCCAGTCTGGGGTTCCTGTATTCCCAGCACCTAGAAACTCCTGCTGAACTACACCCAGGTCCACCACTATCTTCATAACCCACTCCACCAGGTGCCAACTCAAAATCTACCGCCATCCAACCTCAACATGTGGATGTTGCACCTTGTGCAACTCCGATCGTTTCATCCCGCTATCCAAGTCAACATATGAGATCTGACTAGGTGGCTCTGCCTCTCTCTCTCCAATGGAAAGAGGTGACCCAACAATGCTGCTAGCCCCGTCTATGCATGCCTGAAGGGTGCTGCTCTGACACTCCAATGTGCCCTCTAGTTGTACCATTAGGGAATCCAGCCATTCCCCAATGTGGGCCAACTTGGCCGCTGACTCGACACAAACCACTCTCATGCCCTCTAGCTCCTCGTTCTGTAACAAAATAGCCTCTTGTACTGATGTGGCCTTCCCTTTCAAAACTAGAAGGTCAGCTCGAAGCTGATCACACCGTTGTGTGTGACCATCATCCAATACCTCTATATCTCCTGTCACCTCATCAAAGGTGGATATATCTCCTGGCACCTCACCCATCTGCCGCGTGCTGCTACCACTCGAAGACTCGAACACTACCCTGATCATCACCTCAATGGATGGCACTACTAGGGTAGGCTCTACTCTCTCTACTAAGATGTCAACTGATATGGTCAAAGAAGTCTCCAACACTGATGACCCCTATGTCATACTAGGTGTATCCACATGATCCCCATGATCCTGTGTGCCCTCATCCTCCAAGTGCGAGGTAGCCATTTTGAGGGCTTCCCCTTCCGTTATTCGGTCAAGCTGGAAAGAGGTATCCAGCTTTTCCACCTAATCCCGAATCGTGCAATCAATGGATCCATCATACGTGGGAAAAGGTGTCCTCCCAGTGGTACATTGCAACTCTGAACTCTGCGTGCTAGACCCCCCACTGTTCCTTCCTCCTTCATCCTGCCTGAGCTGACAGTAATCTCTGAAGGACAAAGCCGCTTTGAAGTTTTCCCCCATGGACTGCCATTCACGGAAATAATCTCCCATGGGTATATGATCATGCTGTCTACCTTTCTCACTCGGTACTGGAGGTAAGAATGTAGGCACTGTGATCCTGGTTGGCCCACTGAAGGCTAGTGGGTGAGTGGCTGGTAAAGGGTGGTCACACTGTTGTGAAACCCCCAAAGTCTCCCTAACTAGGGATTCTTGATGGATGCTCATTCTTATTTTGTTGTTTGATTCTTTCCAACATTCCCTTCTATCCTTTGGCTAAATCATTTAGGGCCTTAAAAATGTTACCAAAGGTTGCTTCCTCTTTTCTCTTTGACTCCCCCATATTTGCCACCTCTACTGCCTTTGGTGGGTAAGATTCTGCCTACCCTCTTTGTTCATAGAAAAATATCCCCATGGCTGAGCCAAGAATGAAGCGCTGATACCACTGTAATATCCCAAATAAAAATAAACAGTAATATAAAGCACATAAACAAGAAACTACAGCAACTAGAGAGGCATCACATGAACCGAACACAATATGGAGAATGCTGAGCCATTTTATTAAGTACTGAAAGATAAAATGAATACAAAGGTGATCAGAATGATGGCACCTTGGCTTGCACTAGGCAAGCGTAGAAATACTCTCAGAATATATCGTGAAATGGCTGCTCTCTCAATGACTGCGTTATCTCCATGCTGCTGGTGTTGCTGCTACTGTTGGAATGAACCAACTCTTTGGGGCTGGTCCCCACCTCAGAAAATTGTGAAACTTTGGGAATGGCCTCTCCACCCAATACCCCTAAAACCTAGAGAGCTTTCTAAAAATGGATGACCTCCGAAAATGACCTCCCTTGAGGTACCACATTGTCCCAATGATAAACGTTGGCCCTGAATAATTTGCTGCAAAGGATGACCTCCAACTCTACCAAAATGATGGAATAGGGAAGGGCTGACCCCTTTCCAACTCTCTCGAGCTGAATCCCCTGATAAGCCCTTGATCCAGAATCTCCTCCTGCAAAGACTGTGTCCTCCCTCTCACTGATTGCACTGCCTCTACAATTGATTAATCCCAATTGTGGCTGGTCCAACTCTCTCCAGTAAATCAAGGATAGAACTCCTCACCCGCGCAAGCACTCGAAGTCCGTCGGCGCTGAGGTTGGGATCTCTGCACGGAGACACCCGATTTGCTGAATAGCACTTGCAGACTTTGCTCATCAACAAAAGCGTGCTCAATGTCAAAAGACAAATAACATAGACCCATAATAGAATGAGAGAATGAGGAGCCTCTTCCCCTTTTTATGCTTTGAGAGCCTTTCTCTCACCCGGGCCCCACCAATCTGCAATGTCCCTCTTGGCCCACGTTGTCCCTCTCTCACTGCGCTATCATGGGCCCACGCTGCCACTTCCCTCACACTGCCACTTCGTCCTCCTGGGCTCCACGCTGCCAAATAATTATATGCTACTTTAGGGAATGTTTATTTCCTAAGTGTAGGTTGTGTGTCTCGTCACCCACTTTATTAATTGAATTAACTTTAGAAAAGAAAAACTGGCCAAAATTAATATTACCAATTAGCTGCTGCTAATTGGGAATATTACATGTTGCCACTCATATCTTAACTCCTTCATCTAGGCTAACTCCTAGCGAAGCCTAGTGGGGTGGACCCTACAAAAATAACTAAGGCTTAACAAATCAATGTTAGATAAGTTAACTTCTAGGAGTTACAATTTACTGATCAAAGATACATCCAAATTAAATCAAGATATGAATTGCAGAAAATTAATTCAAGACATCATAATAACAATAATCACCTACAAGTAAATATATTGCAATAATGGACAAGATGGATTAAAGTAGACCAGTGCCAAATATCAAGCACTTGCAAAAGTGATTATTCCAAGTGAAGAATATGTCTTGAAAGTAAAGCTTGGAAATAAAGGCTCAATGCGTAAATGCCCCAAGCTAATGCTTTGAAAGTAAATGCTCTAACCTACTGTGAGAAAGCTAGTACATGGGCCTATGAACAATGACCTTTGGAGCAGCAAGATTACTATGTGAAGGCAGTATATTGGAGGTTGAGTTGATAGTGATTTGGTGTAATATCCCCAAATTGATATTTTCGCTAAATTATGCAGAAAGTTACTCAACCCCAAATTTCACAAGTAAATCAATATTCTATTAGCAGAAGATTTCCATGTAAAATAAAAACAAGTAAGCACTGCAATCCCATAACACAATGAATAGGAAAACTCTCAGCTTTTATTATAATGGACATTTGGGGTTACATGCATGTAGGATCAAAATAGCTGAGATAGAACGCTGGCCTCCAATATGACTTGTTGCACTATACCGGCCTCCAAACTGAATTGAAATGCCCCGCTGAACACACCTACGAATTCCGAATGAATTCACCAAGGGAAGGTGGGTGCTCACCTAACCTCTCTCAATCACCCGAGGGTTTCCGCCCTGGGGCTACCAATGGAGTAGAGAACCGGGTTCTCAACCTCACATACAAGAAAATATATTAAATCCAAGATGTTCCCTAATGGCCTCCTCTTCTTCATTTATAGATCTCATGGACCCCTCTAAGGCCTTCTATTTTATTATTATTTTAATCATGGAGCACTTTACCCTCTTATTAAAATATTCTTTTTAATGCGAGAAAGAGTAAATCAGTTGTCGTGTCTCCTCCGGTCACTAAAACTCGTGTCCAACCATCCCATCATGTAGGTATTCTCGTTCTGGTTCCAACGAGCTATTACACTAAGGTGTTCTATCACTTATTCCTTCTAGAATGCCACCTTGAGCGTAATCAATTGAATTAAGCCCAAAAATAACTCAGTTTTCTAAAAGTTGTCGGAATGCAACGAAAGGAAAGGAAAACTATGCAGATGATGGAATATACCAAGCGAATGCCACCGGTCATCAGAGATCTCGTCAAAACTCCTCCAAAAAGCCTCTGGGCCCACTGATGACACCAACATGTACTTATGACCTATCTGCTCCAACTCTGGAAGTCCATCCTAACCATGTCATAAGGAACACCAGAAAAGGGGATATTACAAAACTTCCGCCCCAATATTGCTTGCCCTCAAGAAATCCAAATATGTGGACCAGTCTGTTGGCCCAATGCAACTGAGACCCTGTGCCAAGATCCCATACAAACTGCTGGGAGATGCGAGGCCTCTGTATCAACCCACCAGGAACAGATCCCTCAATGCTCGGATCCCCAACCAATATTTGACTAAATATGTCATCAACAAACAAACCTGGATCCCAGTGCCAACAAACATCAGTGCTCCGTGGCTCCTACTGTGTTGTAGCTCTGACTGTGTAAGTTGCCCCACCAACTGCGTACCAACTCATCACCTCTCTCCAATCCAACTCCTGACTCAATCCAATGCTAACCTTGCTCTCCTGGAGTCGGGTTGGAATACTGAAGAGTTGTCGACCTGTGTCCCACTGCCAACAAGAAACTGTAGTATCTGTCAGGTCTAAGGGTCCCTTCTCCGCTATGCTCCTGACTAAGAAGATCGTACCCTCAATAGGATACCAACTCATGATCTCCCGCCAATCTAATGTATGGACATTTGTGCAAGAAGTATGTCTACTAAGTTAATACTAGTCCATGCGCAACTCCTAATGCTCTACCCGATCGACCAACAAAATCTGTCCAAGAAATCCTGCCACTCCCCCTATAATGGACCTAAGTGGGCAATTTGTGTTGCAAGCCCGATCGATGTACTCCTAGAGAGTGTTGATCCCTGAAAGTACTGCAACTCTGCTAATTGCATGTGCACATACTTGCACCTCATCAGTGGGTCGGCCCAAAGATGGATGCTCCACCATCTCAGAAGGTCATACTCTTGTTGTGTACTAGCCTCCCGCAAAACTACCCATCGACCTCCAACATCTCTTGAGGATAAGTATCTGCAACTACTGTCGCCCTGCTAGATGCCCGTACATCTGTCTTCTCCTCATCAATGGCTGACCCCAAGGGTAGTCGCACATCCATCACAGACTCAATGTGAACCTCCATTTGGCTCCCCCCAAAAGGACTATCATGCATACTATGCATATCCTCCTCCTTAGCTAAATCATGCTCCACCATGTGTTGCTCCAGCTGAATCATCACAAGTGACTCATCACCTTGAGCATCTCCCATAGAGTCCCTTGACTGTCCACCGTGCACACTGGAATACAACTCCAGGCGACTGTCATCAACTCCACATGACTGCTCATGCTCCCCAGAAGCATCCATGGACTCACCCATGAACTCACCCAAAGAAGAGTCCTCATCCGGACATACAGAAGCAATATCCTCCTGCGTTACCTCTGCCACCTCATCTGCATCTCTTAAGCGTGAGTGATCAGGCCGCAAAGGTTCTTTGCAAATGAAGCAAACTCCCTTCCTCCTCAACTCATTTTTGCTGCCTGATCCACCAAACTAGAGCAACTCCTCCCTGGTCAACTGTCTCTTGAATAGCCCAATGTTATGCTTAACCAGCCCTTCGGCTAGCTCATAAGCAGCAGGTGAGACCGACTTTTCTCTCCTCCAAATGGTCAGCAATCTAGCCCGCAACTCCCTGCAAATGACATCCCGATCTCCTACGATTGGAGAAAAAATGGACAGCATGTTTGCTCTGACTATATCAGGGTGATGTTTCCTAATTAAAGAAACATTGGAACATTTGACGGATCAAGTCATCACACCCCAAATCAAGCATGATGTCATACATTCTGAACATGGCCATACCTCCTAAAATCTCAAGCTTCTTCCCAAGGGTAGTGCCTACACTGTTGTCCAAGTCCTTGAAAATATCTACTATCAACCTGAAAATTCTCCTCATAACATCATCATTATACGGAGCTATAGGTACGTTCAACCTCATTATGTTACCAAGGCATGATGCAATTGGAAGTCTGAACCCTTCACAAGGTTCTTCCAAAAACTTGGGTTGTATAAGAGCAAGCATAGCAGGTTTTAGAGCCCACATCAGTTTCACTCCTGAGAGGATTGCATCCAGCTCATCTAGCTTAAATAGGGCTTTCACTATGACCCTCATGTGCTTCAAATTTGTTCCAAGAGTAGATATTTTGTGCTATATTTCCCGCCCCTTCTGCCCATCTTTTGGTTCTTTCTGAAGAATGGCATAGATATCCTTTGAGAAAGGCATGTGTGTCAATTTTGGCTTTTGACTTATATTGTTGTCCATGGAAGTATTACTTTGTCGGTTCATGAGGTATTTTAAAAACTCCATTATACAGTAGCTCTACTAGCACCCTAGAGCCTATGCTGCTTCAATTACCTTCTTCAAGTAGTGATGCAATATAATGAAACTGTTTCCACATTCCCCCTACATAAATCTAGTACCTTTGTCTTTTCTGAGTTAATGGTGTATTCCTCCAGTCAATAGCCCAAATGAGAACAAGGTCATCTGTGATAATGATGTTGTTGTTTCCCGAGTTTAATGCATTTCCTGTGTGGTACTGTCAAATATTTCATGTATACATTGTTTGTAGATGTTTTTCTCGCAGGTTCAACACACAGTGAGTAGTATGTGCTAAGGTAGGGTCTTGAAAGCATGTGACTGATATATTTAATTACTCAGAAATTTATCATAACTAAAGCAAACTAGAACAACCCCTTTTACATTCACTATTCAAATGGACTGGAATTTTAAATAGATCAGAAGAACATGATTATTTTGTAGGAATTTACAGGGTAAGTTCTATGGATCATGAACCAAAGGACACCGCTCACAAACAGATCACAAATCAGTACCCCAGTATAATCACGTGGTTAAAATTCTCAAAGAGGGAAATAGTCCATGGCCTGAGCCAACGCAGCCACTTCAGGCAATTTATTAATATAAAAAGAAAAGTTACATATGTTTCTCTCATAAACGGTTACCAGACAAATGACCCTCCATGCTCTTTAAATAGAGATCATGGACCAATCGGGTGTTAAGCCACGGATCAAGTGTCGTTAATACTGAGGTGAGAGATAACCGTCGGATCACTACAAATCATGACCGTCGGATTATAAGTTACAAATGTACATGGTAAAGAAACACACTTTACTTAACTCTACAGTAGACTAAGTTATTCTTAACTATTTCCTATGTGTTGGTTATCCTAACATCCCCCCCAAGAACAACTTGGGATAGGATTGAAGGATTTACAAAGGTGACACAAAAGGAGCCTATTTCCTATGTGTCGAAATATCCTAACATCCCCCCTTAAGAACAAATTGAGATAGGATTGAAGGATTTACAAAAGTGACACAATAGGAGAAGGAAGGAGGAATTAGAGCCTATCCCCCCTTAATGACAACTTTCCTGAACTCCAAGCATGGATCGAAGTTTGGTAAACTTCGCTTCTGTGAGAGCCTTTGTAAAGATATCGGCTACTTGATCATTGGTTGGACAGTGCTGCACTTCAAGAACATGATCATGAATGAGCTTTATGATGAAGTGTATGTGGAGTTCAATGTGTTTCATACACTGATGCTGAATTGGATCTTTACATAGCTAAATGGCACTTTGATTATCACACCAAAGTGTAGTTGGATGCTGCTGATGAAGACCAAATTCAGACAGGATTTGACGAAGCCACATGGCTTCCTTGCTGGCTTCAACTGCACCACAATACTCCGCTTCTGCTGAAGAAAGAGAGATGGCACTTTGTTTCTTACAAGACCAAGTAATAGGTCCTAAACCAAGAGTGAATACATATCCTGCAGTAGACTTTCGATCGTCAGGGTCACCAGCCCAATCAGAATCAGTGAAACCAATCAACGATGGAGATGCTCCTGAACTGTAATGAATCTCAAACTGAACCGTGCCTCGAATATATCGAAGTATTCTTTTAGCTGCTTTCTAGTGACTTTCATGAGGTTGGTGCATAAACCGAGCGACAAGACCAATGGCAAAGGAAAGGTCTGGACGGGTATGGGTTAGATACAGAAGTTTACCAACAAGTTGACGATATAAGGTAGCATCAACTTTAGGGGTAGTACAAGTAACTGAAAGCTTGACTCCAGACTGAAAGGGGGAAGGGGTTGCCTTACAGTGTTCCATGTGAAAGTGGTGTAGAAGATCATAGGCATACTTGGACTGAGAGAGGGTAATGCCTTCCTTGGATTGCAAGACTTGAAGACCAAGGAAATAATGCAAGTGTCCTAAGTCTGTCATTTCAAACTTCTTTTTGAGGCTAGACTTCACATGGTTTATATGGTTTGGATCACTACCAGTAAGGATAAGATCATCAACATAAAGAAAAAGGATGGTGAAGGACTTACCCACTTTCTTGGTGTAGACAGCGTTGTTAGAATGACACCTAGAAAAGGCATTATCTAATAGATATCTATCCATTTTGGCATACCAAGCTCGAGGAGCTTGTTTGAGACCATAGAGAGACTTCCTAAGGCGACAAACAAGGCTGGAGTCTTTTTGGATAAATCCAAGGGATTGTTCCATGTAGATTTCTTCATGCAAATCTCCATGTACGAAGGCGGATTTAACATCCATCTGATGTACTTCCCATTTAAAGGAGGCAGCAAGGGAAAGAACAAGGCAGATAGAATTCATTTTGGCAACAGGGGAGAAGGTTTCAGTATAGTCAATGCCTTCAACTTGTGAAAATCCTTTAATGACAAGACGAGCTTTATGTCTATCCACTTTTCCATCTGGTCCAAACTTTGTTTTGTAAACCCATCTACATCTGACAAGTTTTCTTCCTTTTGGAAGAGGAACAAGATCCCAAGTATCATTCGCCAATAAGGAGCGATATTCTTCATTCATAACTTCATCTCAATCTGGATGACTGGAGGCTTCTTCAAAGGTTTCTAGATCAGGAGTTTCTGGAACTTGAGCCAATAAGGAAGAGGCTCTTTCAAACTGAGAACGTGTACGTCGTCGATTGGCAGGGTCACCTGCAAGAGAACCTGCTGCATCCCGAGTAGAGCGGACCCATCTTGGAAGCGGTAGAGTATAAGAACAATTTCAAGAGGGGGAGGAGGATTGTCATCCTCGCTGTCATCATCTGAACTAGAAGGAATGCTATTAGAAATAGAAGAGAGAGAGAGGTGGCACATATGCCGAATCAGGCTCGCAGGCCAAAGGTGGCACACCCGTCGAACTATCCTTTGACATCATCAGAATATCCAACAAAAATGCATTTTTCACTCTTAGGTTCTAAGGCTTTATGTTCGCATCTGGAATATGGACCCAAGCATCACTTCCCAAAACACGAAAGTGACTTACATTTGGTTTGATTGAACTCCAAGCTTCTTCTGGAGTTATATTCTTTAAAACCTTAGTAGGAGTGCGACTGACTATGTAATTTGCACAGTTAATGTCTTCTGCCCAAAAATTGAGACCAAGTCCTTTAGATTGAAGCATACAATTAGCTATTTCTTTTAAGGTGTGATTCTTCCTTTCAGCTACACCATTTTGTTGTAGAGTATATGGAACAGTTTGTTGCAATTGAATGCCATGCTCAGTGCAGGAAGTTGATAAATTTGTTGTTAACATATTCTCCTCCATTGTCTGATCTTAACTTAAGAATTTGATGTCCAGATTGTTTCTCAACAAAGGCCTTAAAGGCCAAGAACATGTTAAAAACTTCACTCTTGAGTTTTAAGAAATATACCCAAGTGCGTCTGGAAACTGGAAAAATCATCAATGAAAGTTAAGAAGTACTTGCAACCAGAGAAAGAAACAACAGGAAGTGGACCACATAAATCACTATGCACAAGCTGCAAAGGGGTTGAAGCGTGCCAAGAGGCACGTTTGTCAAAACTATCCCGATGATGTTTTCCGAGTACACATCCGGAGCAAACACCATCTCGACAAGATACCATAGGAAGACCCGTCACCATATTTTCCTTACATAGAGTTTGAAGAGAGCGATATTTTAAGTGACCAAATTGCTCATTCCAAAGTTTGCTCACTTCATCATTATGAGCAACAAAAACGGAGGGAAGACATCATGATCCAAAGTTGTCAAACTTATACAACCTTGTGGAATCATCAGCAATGCCAGTAGCTAAAATATGTTTAGGATATTTGAGGTCCTTGATTACAACATTATGAGGTGAGAATTCTACTATTTTCCCTTCACCTGAATGAGTTATCTGATAAATAGAGAGAAGGTTGCATGACAAGGTAGGAACACATAGTACATCATTAAACTAACCATTATCGAGATGAATGGTTCCAGATCCTACAACACTAAGAGATCTATCATCACCAACATATATATGTTTGGTGTTACAATAATTTAAAGAAGAAAACATGGCTTTATTTTTGGCCATGTGATAAGAAGCTCTAGAATCAATGAGCCACTCATGAGAATGAGAAGAGGGAGATACATTTAATGCATAACCAGATCTTGATGCTTGACAACCACAAGCAGAAAGTGTCATTCCTGAAGATGAAGGTGAAGAGTGCTCCAAATTGATGTTGTGCTTCTTCATTGCTACTTCTAAGGCTTCCATCTTCTTAAAACATTTGGACTCTATATGGCCATCACGATTGCAAAAGTTGCAATGTCTATCTGTCTTCTTTCCTTTGTTTTTATATGCCTTATCATTTTGGTGAGTTGCTTTTTCAGTTTGCGGCTGAAATTGCTTAGGCCCCTTGTTTGGTTTTAGACCATACTTTTTAGGATACTGCTTCTTGGGATTCTTTTGATATGATTGTTGTTGCGCTGCTAAGGCTTTCTTAGAAGCGTTTCCAGAAGTGATAAGACCAAGGCGTGCGTCCCTTTTCCTGCACAAAAAAACACAAAAAACGAAATGCAAGCCTTGCGGCAGAATGTTAGATTTTTGGTTAGCCTTACTGGCAACTATCAATTTTTTCACTATTTCTGATTTCCCGAGATCACAGAAAGAAGCGGGGAAAGAGCATACGTAGCAAAAAAAATCCCTTTTCCTATTTCTGATTTGCTGAGATCGCACGCAGCGCAGAGAAAAGAGCATACACAGAGAAGAGGGTATAGATCCGGCAAAAAATAAAACCTAAAAACTGAAAAAAAAAAAAAACAACAGAGGGAACCGAAATAAGCAGAACTATTAACAAATAAAACTGCAAAACAAATGCTTTATACCTCCAGATCTAAACTGTCATAACTTGGGCAGTCGGAAATCTTTTCGCATGAAACGAAAGGCCTTCCTCACTGTAATAGACACTCCGGACACAACAGAGCAGTTCTTCAAGCCCAAAAATGTTCAGAAATAGTGGATCTACAAAACAACAGTCGCATGCAGTCAAACCGGCTTCGGATTTTGATCAACAACGAATGTGGCCCTCAAAATAGCTCTGATACCATGTAGGAATTTACAGGGTAAGTTCCGTAGATAAAGAACCAAAGGTCACCGCTCACAAACATTTCACAAATCAGTACACCAGTATAATCACGTGGTTAAAACCCTCAAAGAGGGAAACAGTCCACGGCCTGAGCCAACGCGGCCACTTCAGGCAATTTATTAATATAAAAAGAAAAGTTACATATGTTTCTCTCATAAACAGTTACCAGACAAATGACCCTCCATGCTCTTTAAATAGAGATCATGGACCAATCTAGTAAGTTAAGCCACTTATCAAGTGTTGTTAATATCGAGGAGATAACCGTCGGATCACTACAAATCGTGACCGTCGGATTATAAGTTACAAATGTACATGGTAAAGAAACACACTTTACCTAACTCTACACTAGACTAAGTTATTCTTATTTATTTCCTATGTGTCGGAATATCCTAACATATTTCGCTCCAAGAATATGACTTTTGCTTTGTCTGATTTCGTCCGCACGTTAAGCTTGATCTTGACTATTCTGAAATGAAGGGATATGCACAACATAGAGAGGGAAGTTCGACTCTGTCCAGCTAGAAAAAAATGGTCTATACAGGCCCTTAAAACGTCCTTCAACAACTTACAAACACAGAGAGTGATTCTGCCCTCTTCCTCAGTGTTGAATTCAACCCATATTGAATTTAGAGTGATTTCAACCTTCCCCAACTCATGTCCTCATTCGGTATGCAAAGTTGCATCCTCCAATGATGACATTGCTTCTCTGCGTGACCTCCTCTGCTACCTGAACCACAGCATGCCAAAATCTGTATTCACTGGTCCTTGCTCCCACATTATACAGAGGATGGTATATGACCCGTATAACGAATAACTTCAACCTCCTATTAAGAAATAGCACATACAGCCAGCAAAGATAACTTACGGTCCTTGCGGTGATAGGAAAATCGACTCCTCATTCAGAACTCGGCCAATAGGTTCCTTAATTTTGCTTGAAATTTCTGCCTTCGATCCCTTTACAATGCTCGAACTGACGTGGAGGCTGAGTTTGGTCTGGTTCAATTTACAATAGCCGAAAATTTCGTCTTTGCCCGTCTCCCAATGGTAATTTGATGGTCAGTAATGCCCACGTGCATAAGGCTTTAGAGAGAGACTGCGTCACCATTAGCATACATCGGATCTTAATAAGTCGGCTACTTCATGGAAACACTTATGATCTCAGCTCGCAATAGTTCGGTCTAGGTGTGTAGATCTCAGCTTCGATCCAACACAGGAATAGAGTCAAACGATCTCCATACACCTTCAGCCAAATCACACCATCGCTCAAATTGACATGACATGTTAGAATTCTACGTACAACAAGCACAACCTTGACATTTGAAATATAATTGCAGTTCTTGGTCGACGTGGTAACCCAAGGATCAGCCGACATCCTCTAGTCAGCAGGCTCCAGAAAATTCAAATTCATCCATTCCATTCTCCGTTAAATCGATCCGACGTCTCCTTCTTCATGCAATGATCCCGTGTAGGTATCCAACAGTGGGCCGCAATGTGTCTTCCTTCATCAAGGAATTGCTTAAGTTTGGATTCAACTTTAGAAAATTCTCGTAAGAAAAGAAATTTGGCAGTTGAATAATTTGGAGGACTTCTTACTAATGGGTCCCTTGAAATTTATAATGCGATGGCCCATAAAAATTAACATCATATATGCTCATTGAAATTGATTTAATAAAACCCCATCCTTTATTCAAATCCACGACCACTTTATAATAATCCAACTATGCACTCGGCCCTTTTCATGGACGATTTTTTGACTTCTCAATTTTATTGGACTCAAACTCGTCGATTAATTAATAATCACCAGACTTGTCGAGCATTTTTTCAAAACATTCTTAGATACAATAATGCCTGCAAAAAATGATAAACCCTTGATTTTCCTCTGAAGTTGATCTGCAGTGAAACCCTCAGGCTGGTAGGAAGACCAACTCTGATACCACTGTAACATCCCCAAATTGATATTTTCGCTAAATTATGCAGAAATTTTCTCAACCCCAAATTTCACAAGTAAATCAATATTCTATTAACAGAAGATTTCCATGTAAAATAAAAATAAGTAAGCACTACAAT
Source organism: Pinus albicaulis (assembly GCA_034641835.2). Lineage (NCBI taxonomy): Eukaryota > Viridiplantae > Streptophyta > Pinopsida > Pinales > Pinaceae > Pinus > Pinus albicaulis. Next base: position 1,209,681,818 of record CM076577.1, read on the forward strand.
CCCATAACACAATGAATGGAAAAACTCCTAGCTTTTATTATAATGGACAACTGGGGTTGCATGCATGTAGGATCAAAATCACTGAGATAGAAAGTTGGCCTCCAATATGATCTGTTGCACTGTACCGGCCTCCAAACTGAATTGAAAGGCACTGCTGAACACACTTGTGAATTCTAGATGAATTTATCAAGGGAAGGTGGGTGCTCGCCCAACCTCTCTCAATCACCCAATGGTTTCCATCCTAGGGCTACCAATGGAGTAGAGAATTGGGTTCTCAACCTCACATACAAGAAAAGATATCAAATCCAAGATATTCCCCAATGGCCTCCTCTTCTTCTTTTATAGATCTCATGGACCCCTTTAGAGCCTTCTATTTTATTATTATTTTAATCATGGAGCACTTTACCCTCTTATTAAAATATTATTTTTAAAGCGGAAAAGAGTAAATCGGTTGCCATGTCTCCTCTGGTCATTGAAACTCGTGTCCAACCATCCCATCATGTAGGTATTCTGATTTCGGTTCCAACGATCCATTACACTAAGGTGTTCTATCACGTATTCCTTCCAGATTGCCACCTTGAGCATAATCAGCTGAGTTAAGCCCAAAAATAACTCAATTTTTCAAAAGTTGTCAGAATGCACCGGAACGAAAGGCAAACTATGCAGATGATGGAATATACCAAGCGAATGCCACCAGTCCTTAGAGAACTCAAAACTCCTCAAAAAAGCCCTTGGGCCCGCTGATGACACCAACCTGTACCTGTGACTTGTCTGCTCCAAAATCTGGAAATCTGTCCTAACCATGTCATAAGGAACACCATAAAAGGGGATATTACATTTAGTTTGCATAATCACTGAGAGAAGCTAGACTTGTTGAGCCTATGAACAATGACCTTGGAGGAGCATTGTCATTGTTAGAAGGCAAATTTGTTGAGTTGAAGTGTGCTAGGGTTTTGGTGGAGCGAAACTCTTGTGATTAGCTGGGTGTGCAGAGGTATTGGACTAGTAGTATTTTTTGTGTGTATAGGTGGAAAAGGACCTGCCGTGGTTCAAGACAAGTGGTGGAGTGTAAAAACCTAGCAACTCTGGGTATAAAAACTCTGGTAAACTTGATAAATATATATTATTATTGATGATAGATAAGAGATGATTACAATGAGGGATCGCCTAGGCTTTAAATATAGCCTAAAGGTGTCCCTTGGCGAAGAGGCATGATCTTTGATCATGCCCTTCCACATTAATAACCTAAGATAACTAAATCTAATTAAAAATTAATAAAATTTACATAACATTGCCCCTCTCTTAAAGATGCTTTGTCCTCAAAGCATATGTAACGATGGACAATGTTGACGAACGCCTGGGTTTCTTGAGTGGCGGGCTCTTGCTTCCCACATTTTAAAAAGATCGTGGAGCATATTCTCGAGTTCAATCTTTTGTTGATCTGGATAGTGAAAATATCTGATATCGACAGGGTCGGATCCTGTCTTGACTTCTGGTGACTCTTTGTGGCTCCCTTTTGAAGATAACATTTCTAACTGATGACATTGTACTGTAGATGTTGGCGCTCCTATTTGAATCATCTTCGTCATCAGAGAGGAAGATACGACTTGATTTTCTGGGGCTTGGAATCCATACAACTTGTATTTCTTCCCTTTCCACTTAAAACTTATAAACTGCTTCTGATGGTTGGCAGAATAAGTACCTAGAGTTTGTAGCCATTGAATTCCTAAGACCACATCTACTCCTCGTAATGGAACTGTGTAGAATGGAGATTCTAAATGAAAGTCTTTAATCCGCAATTTGACTTTATGGCATTTTCCTACTTGTTCAATCTTCTTACCATCGGCCACCATTACCTTCATATTAGGCATGGGAAAAGTAAAGAGGTTGAGTCTTTTGGCCATGGTTGAATCTAGAAAATTGTGCGTGCTACCTGTGTCTATTAGAACCATTACATTGTTTTTCTTAATATGTCCTCTTAACCTTAGGGTTTGAGGTTGTAATATGCCTGTCATAGCTGATAATGACACTTGTGGAATAATTTCGCCATCCACTTCTGGAGAGAACTCTAAGTTGTCTTCTAATCCTTCTATACATGAATCAGTACTGTTAGCATCGTTAGTTGCTTCACAACTGTATAGATTCTTCGCTTTTCCATTAGCACATCTGTGCTTAGGGTCCCAGTTTTCACCGCAACGTTTGCACTTGCCCTCTCACATTCTTTGTTTTTCCAAACTAGATTTTTCTTCTTCACGAAGATGGACAGGGACATATTTTGTGTCATCTACATTTTCAGATTGAGGAAACCGTCGTCTCGAATATACTTTTTCTGGTTTCGATATCCTTTCAAATTTCTTTTCAGCAGCTTTTGCTTTTTGCCTTGCTACTTCTACGGACGTAATTTCATGTAGTTCGAGCTCTTCTTGTATGTGGATTTTAAGTCTTGAGATGTAAGACTGGATTAGATGAGATTCCGACAATCCGGGTACTCGTGTTGCCAAGGTCTCCCATTCTCGCGTGTACTCATCCACATCTCCTTTTTGGCGTAATTTGATAAACGTTGAAAATAACTTTTCTTCTTTTATGCCTTGAAACCTTTTGAAGAATGCATCTTTAAATTTCCTCCAACTGATAGCGAGCGTCGTCTTTTTCCACCACATATACCAATTATATTCTTCACCTTCCATTTTCATGGAAGCATGCTTAATTTTTTCGTCATCACTAGTAATGTCATAAATCTCAAAATATTCTTCTGCTTTATTAAGCCATGCAACGCTATTTTTTTCATTACCATCAAATTTGGGTAGGTCGATCTTAGCTTTGCGCTGATATGCTAATGGTGGAACAAGAAGGGGATATTGATTAGCGAATGCATTCCAGAGTTGCTTATTTTGAAAATCTGCATTACTATCTTCTTGATGATGTGGGGAATCGGTTTTTTCCTGATGCTCTTCGGAGTTCCCTGAATCTACGGAATTGTTTTGTTGATTTTGTTCCTTGTTAGGAGATATTGGGGATTGTGTCTGACTTAACTTATCTATCTTATCATTTAGCTTACTGAAGAGTTCTGTCATATTGTTCATTGCTTCGCTATGCTCTGTCATCTTGTTCATTGCTTCGTTAAGCTTTTCTGTGGCCTCATGATGATTTAGCCACATTTGTCTTTCTATTCGATTTGTTGTATCATGAACCTTTTTGATGTCGTTGGAATGCCCTGCAACTATACCTTCCAGATCGACTAATCGTTTTCCGAATTCTTCGGAATTGTTATTGATCTGTTTCTCGAGATCTACCAATTTCTTCTGGAATTCAGCCATCGACATCGAAGAAGACATTGAACGTGTATGAGGTGGAGAGTATTTTTCTGCCAGTGTTCTCCTCTTTTTTCTTTAAAATTAATTAATTAATATTTAATTAATTAAATATTTTTTTTTTGAATTAATTAATTATTAATTAATTAATTAATTAATAATAATTTTTTTTTAAAACTATATAATTATTATATATATATAATTTTTAATTAAAAATTATATAATATATATAATTTAATTATATAATTATTATATATATATATAATTATTAAATGGGAATTATATAATATATAAATGAACTATATAATTATAATATATATATATATATATAATTATCAATTAAATTATATAATATATATTTTATATATAATTAAAAAAAAAAAATCGTGTTTTTTAAAAATGTGCCCGTTCCGTTTTAAAACGACACTGTTTCACGAATTTTTTTTTTTTAAACGCAAGTTTTTGTTATGCGGACAGACGGCGGACCCTTCTACTTTAATATACTTATGACTATCGATGAACCCTTCACATAAAAATACCCGTCCGCTTTAAAAACGATATCACAGCACTTGTTCGTTTAAAAAAATAACGAGACGTATCACCCGTATTATAATATCACAGCACCTGTTCACGAATTACAAAATGGTTGACTGCTGGTGAATTAAAAAACGTAACTTTTATTTTTGTTGACCGAAACGTGTTTATGTGCTGCGGTGGGAAGCAACAGGGAAAATGTGCTGCGGTGGCCGATGGCTGACAGGGCCGGTGGCAGTAAGGAATGCGGTGGAACGCAGGCTGAGTGCAGCGGGGAGGGTAGCCGGGAATGGGGTGGAAATGGTCGGACAGGCGGAGTGATAAGGGAATGGTGGCGGCGGGGAGTTTAAACGGAGTGACGGCGGAAGAGCAGGGTAAGTGGGTAAGTGCGTGGACTTTGAAGGGTGAGGAGTGTGGAGTGGGGAGTGAGTCGATTTGAGAGGCGAAACTGTGAGGTGAGGTGGGTATGTGCCTGGAGTGCTGGGGAAAGGAACTGTGAACTGAGGCCGTGGAGAAGTGAGGTCGAGATGGGTCACGGTATGGTGGGGGGGAGTGAGTTTTTTTTTTATAAATAATAATAATGAGGAGTGAGGCCAGCGTGTAGGAGTGTATGTGAGCGTAGGGACTGAAGTGTACAATTCTGTACTTGTTTTAAAAAATTTTCTGAAATTTCTGTCGAAATTTTTTTAACTTGATGATCACACAGATCCAGAAGAGCGATGGCTCCGATACCAATGGAGTGTAAAAACTCTGGTAAACTTGATAAATATATATTATTATTGATGATAGATGAAAAGATGATTACAATGAGGGATCGCCTAGGCTTTAAATATAGCCTCAAGGTGTCCCTTGGCGAAGAGGCATGATCTTTGATCATGCCCTTCCACATTAATAACCTAAGATAACT